>BSBK01004696.1:182500-585952 GCA_027943335.1 Chamaecyparis obtusa | reverse complement strand
TATGTATATATACATATGTATATGTATACGTATGTATACATATGTATACATATATATATATATATATATATATATATATATATTGATGCAGGAGCATCCTGGGTGTAAGGGCAATCTTGCATCACCCAAAAATATTCTTGTTTTTGTATTCAATAAGGGCTATGTTGTGCAAAGCTGCTATTTATGGAAACTTGCTATTTTTAGTAAGTTGGCCTTACGATCTTGAAATGTTCTGATTTCACATGTGGAGGTTCATTTCGGTCATATCAGCCTGCCACCAAAGTTTCATGGCTAGATCAGGTCTAGTTTTGAAGATATTGAATATTTTCGGTATTAGCAACAGGGTACAAAAACTTTGAACTCAGTTTTGAAGGCTTTAGAGACCTCGAATGAGGTTGAAAAATTGAGTGATGGGCACTTTGCGCTGGTCAAGCCTGTAGAGTGCTTCGTGGCATTTCCAAAATGGGGCTATAATAGTCAATCGGGTCAACTGGTGATGACTTATGGTCTCTGAAAGTCAGACCACCTGAAATGGCAGAAAATAATTTTCCTTCAAAATTTCTGTTCGGGTTTCAAAAGTTATTTTGAGCTGACTTTGATGTAATAAATTAAAAAATAAAATAATTCTAAGTTGGGTCGGCCCTTAGGGCTAAATTTCTGGAACCTTCTCGGGAGGTGGAAACTGCCTATATAAAGAAGGCCCATAGTGTTGTCTAGGGTAGTTCTGGATAGTAGATCTGAGTATTGATTCGAGGATTCTTCCTACAGAATATTGTAAGGGAATGCCCATGTGGCTTTGCATATTGTAATTCTGAAAGTTTGTAATTCCACATTTGTGGAGATAATAAGAAGCCAATTTTCTGTTCTTGCATATTATTGTTGTTGTTTCTCTATTTAAGTTATGTGTTTGTGGTACTAAGGGCAGCACCCTTCATCAAGTGGTATCAGATTAGGAGTTATTGAGTGTGTAAATAGATCACCAACTATGAGGTAGTTTACACCAAGACCATGGGTAGGGTTTTAGCACGCATCGTGAAAATGCCTCCATGAAGAGAATGTGTTGGAAGAGCTGGTGTTGTGACACCTGAGGTTAGAGAGCTACAAAGACAAGTGTGAGCATTGCAAGAAGAGATTCATAGAGGAATGAATCTTAATGTTAGAGACAAAAGTGAGGATGAAGCCGAAGAAGAATATCAAGAAGGAGAAGCTGAAGTTGTGAATTGAGAGGAAGAAAGACTTTTTCGGGTGATTTCCAAGATTAGGAAAAGACCTAAGATTAAGGTTCCTACATTTTCTAGAAATCTTAACCCAGAGGAATTGATCAACTGGATCAATGAATGTGAGGAATATTTTGAGTATGAAGATGTTGAGGATCCTGATAGGGTCAAATTTGTGAAGGCCAAACTGAAAGGTCATGCGAAGATCTGGTGGCAAGAGATTCAATTGGAGTGAAATAGAAGAGGGAAAGATAAAATCATAAGATAGGATCAGATGGTGGATAAATTGAAGCGACAGTTCATTCCTATTGATTATGAGCTTGACCTACTAAATAAAATGCAAATTTTAAAGCAAGCAAGAAGATCTGTTTAGGAGTATACAGAGGAGTTTTATCGACTCCTCATCAGAACAGGCCATGCAGAAGCTGAGAAGGAGAAAGTTGCCCGATACCTTAATGGGTTAAGGCTAAGTATTTAGGAGGAGTTGAATTTGGTTTGAATGAACAGTATTGAGGAGGCATACCAATTTTCCCTAAACGTAGAGGAAAAGCTGAACAAGAAGTTTGAAAGAAGAAAAAATGGAAGAGGTCATGGTAGAAGATCTGGTGGACGATCATATGGTGGCTGAAATGAAGATCCAAAAAAGAAGGATGAGGCTAGTAGTAGCCAGAATCAGAGAGGAAACAATTCCAATTGTTTCCAAGATAAAAATAATAGAGATCAGAGAGGAAGAGGAAGAGGACAAGGATCTGGAAGAGGAGGCTTCCGTGGAACATGTTTTCACTGTGGAGAAGAACATCATAGGGCATTTGAATGTCCTCAGTGCCAAGGTAGAACAAACAAGAGAAATGAAGGCCAGGCCAGAGTTGCGCATGTAGACGAAGATGCCAGATGATCAAATTTTGAAGATGCTGAAAGAGGAGAAACACTAATTAACATAAGAGTCATGCTGAGTGGTGAGAATGAACCTGAAGAAAGGAGGAGCTTGTTTCACACTAGATGCAAGTGTGAAGGTAAATATTGTGATGTGATTATCGATATTGGAAGCACTGACAATTTGGTGTTAGAAGAGATGGTGACAAAGTTGAAGCTCAAGAGATAGAAACACCCACATCCATATCAGATTGCCTGGGTGTAGGATGACCACAAGGTCATGGTCAGTGAACAGTGCCTGGTAAAGTTCAAGATCGGTGGGTACCAAGATGATGTACTATGTGATATAATATCTATGGATGCATGTCATATGTTGTTGGGTAGACCATGGCAGTTTGACAGATGTGTTGTACATGATGGTCATGCGAATACCTATTCCCTGAAAAAGGATGGAGTGTGACATAAGCTAAAGCCATTCAAGGAGACTAAAGAAAAGGTATGCGGTAATGAAAGAATAACTTTTGTTGATGGAAGAAAATTTCTAGATGGTATGAGGCATGAGCATGTGTGTTTTACTTTAATTCCAAAAGCTGGTAAAGAGGAAGTAGAGGATGTACCTGTAGAGCTTGCAGATTTGTTGAATGAGTTTCAAGATATTGTATCTGATAATGTACCTAATGGATTACCACCGGTAAGGAAGATCAGTCATCAGATAGATTTGATTCCAGGAGCCAGTTTGCCAAACAAGGCAACACACAGAATGACACCAGTAGAAAGTGAAGAGTTGAACAGACAAGTACACAAGTTATTGCAGAAGGGGTTGATTTGAGAGAGTCTGAGTCCCTGTGCTGTACCAGCAGTATTAGTGTCAAAGAAGAATGGAGAATGGAGGATGTGTACAGATTCCAGAGCAATAAATAAGATCACAATCAAGTATAGGTTTCCATTGCCATGAATGGATGATATTATGGACTGTTTGAGTGGAGCTGTGTATTTCTCAAAGATAGATCTGAAGAGTGGATATCACCAGATTCAGATCAGAGAAAGAGATGAATGGAAGATTGCCTTCAAGACAAAGGAAGGACTGTATGAGTGGTTAGTCATGCCTTTTGGGCTAACCAATGCACCAAACACTTTCATGCGGCTCATGAACGAGGTTCTGAAGGAATTTTTGGGTAAGTTTGTCATTGTTTACCTAGATGATATTTTGATCTTTAGCAAGACATTGGAGGAGCATATGATGCATATTCGTATGGTGTTTGAGAAGCTAAGAGATGAGAAATTGTTGATTAATTTCAAGAAGTGTAGTTTTGTGAAGAAAGAGTTAGTGTATTTGGGATTTGTAGTTTCAGCAGAAGGTCTAAAAATAGACCCAGAGAAGGTACAGGATATCCTTGAATGGCCTACTCCAAGGAGTGCTACTGAGGTAAGATCTTTTCATGGTTTGGCTAGCTTTTACAGAAAGTTTATCAGAAATTTTAGTAGTATTTGTGGTCCCTTGACTGAAACAATGAGAGGAGATAGAAAAGAGTTTAAGTGGACTAATGGGGCAGAAAAGAGTTTTCAATTGTTGAAATAAAAAGTTACAGAACAACCTATTTTAGCACTTCCAAATTTTAATAAGGTGTTTCAAGTAGATTGTGATGCTAGTGGTACCACAATAGGAGCTATTATGAGCCAAGAAGGTAAACCGGTTGCTTATTTCAGTGAGAAGTTAAATGATGCCAAGAGGAAGTATTATGTTTATGATCAGGAATTTTATGCTATAGTTTAGGCATTGAAGAAGTGGAGACACTATCTGCTTCCTAAGGATTTTGTTTTGTATACTGATCATTAAGCTTTGCAATATTTGAATAGTCAAGGAAAGTTGAATCAGAGGCATTTGAAATGGGTTGAGTTTTTGCAGAGTTTTACATTTGTTTTGAAACACAGAAGTGAAAAGTCTAACAAGGTTGTAGATGCTCTTAGCAGAAGGCAACTATTGCTGACAGAGATGCAGATTGAGGTGGTTGGGTTCAAGGAACTCAAGAATTTGTATCTAGAGGATCATGATTTTGGTGGAGCTTGGAAAGCTTGTAAAGAACCTGTTACTCTAGATAGGACAAAATGGTTGGATTTTATCATCGAAGATGATATGCTATTCAGAGGGAGTCAGTTGTGCATTCCATGAAGTTCTATGAGGGAGAATCTCATCAAAGAGAAGCATAGTGGAGGATTGGCTGGATATTTTGGTCGTGATAAAACCCTTGCTTTGGTTGGTGAGAATTATTATTGGCCATAGTTGCAGCAAGATGTGAAGAAGTTTGTATAGAGTTGCAGAGTATGTCAGATGGCGAAGGGAGTGAAGTAGAATACAGAGTTGTATCAGCCATCACCTGTACCAGAGAAGCATTGGGAGGATATCAGTATGGACTTTGTTCTTGGTTTACTGAGGACTCAGCGGGGACATGATTCAATTTTTCTAGTAGTTGACAAATTTTTGAAGATGGCACATTTCATTCCCTGTAAGAAGACTAATTATGTTGTTCATATAGCAGAATTGTTTTTCAGAGAAGTAGTGAGACTACATGGTTTGCCAAAGACCATAGTTTCAGATAGAGACACTAAGTTTGTTAGATATTTCTGGCGTACATTGTGGAAGAAGTTGAAGATAGATTTGAAGTTCAGTTCATCACATCATCCAAAAACTGATGGACAAACAAAGGTGGTGAATAGAAGTTTGAGAAATTTGCTGAGATGTTTGGTTGGAGATAAGCCAACAAGATGGGATTTGATTTTACCATAGGCAGAATTTGCATACAATAATTTTGTCAATAGGATCACTGGTAAATCACCATTCCAGATCGTATATGGAAGTAGTCCAAGAAATGCATCTGAGTTGAGAAAGATAGATAAAGGAGAAATAAGTACTGCTGAAGCTGAGGATTTTGTAGAACACTTGAACAACATCTATGAGGAGGTGAGGAAGCATATTACCAAGATGAATGTGCAGTATAAGACTAAGGTAGATGAGAAAAGGAGGCATAAGGAATTTTAAGTTGGGGATGAAGTCATGGTTCATTTGCAGAATGAGCGATTTTTGGTTGGTACATATAACAAGTTGAAAATGAAAAAGTTTGGACCATGTATGATACTGAAGAAGCATGATTTAGGAAATGCATATGAGGTAGAATTGCTGATGAAGGGTGCTCCCCTTAATACCACAAACACATAATAGAAATAGAGAAACAACAACAATAATATGCAAGAACAGAAAATTGGCTTCTTATTATCTCCACAAATGTGGAATTACAAACTTTCAGAATTACAATATGCAAAGCCACATGGGCATTCCATTAGAATATTCTGTAGGACAAAGCCTCGAATCAATACCTAGATCTACTACCCAGAACTACCCTAGACAACACTACGGGCCTTCTTTATATAGGCAATTACCACCGGCTGAGAAGGTTCTAGAAATTTAGCCCTTAGGGCCAACCAAACTTAGAATTATTTTATTTTACAATTTATTACATCAAAGTCGGCTCAAAATGACTTTTGAAACCCAAACAGAAATTTTGAAGAAAAATTATTTTCCGCCATTTTAGGTGACCCAACTTTTGAAGACCATAAGTCATCGCTCGTTGACCTGATTGGCTATTATAACCCCATTTTGGAAATGCCACAAAGTGCTCTACAGGCTTCTCTCGCGCAAAGTGCCTATCACCCAAATTTCCAACCTCATTCGGGGCCTCTAAAGCCTTCAAAACTGAGTTTGAAGTTTCTGTACCCTGCTGCCAATACCAAAAATCTTCAATATCTTCAAAACTACACCTGATCTAGCAATGAAACTTTGCTGGTAGGCTAATATGACTAAGATAAACCTCCATATGTAAAATCAGACATTCTGAGATCGTAAGACCAACTTACTAAAAATAGAAAGTTTCCATAAATAGCAACTCTGCACAAGATAGCCCTTATTGAATACAAAAATAGAAATATTTTTGGGTGATGCAAGATTGCTCTTACACCCAGGATGCTCCTGCATCAATTGCCTACTGAGTTGAATATTTCACCAGTGTTTAACATTTCAGATTTGACAGAGTATCATGAAGGTGTTGAAGATGAGGTTGTAGCAGCATAGTGGAGTATTCCAGCAACCAGTTCAGATATCAAGGAGATTGAAGACATACTAGACAGTCGTGTTGGCAGAAGCAAAAGGAACAAGACATATGAAGAGTATTTGGTCAAAAGGAAAGGATGACCTATAGAAGATTCCTCATGGCTAACAGAGGAGGTTAACCATCTTGGTTTTCCTCTGCACACCTGAGTCATGACAGGGTCACTTCTCAAATTACACCGGGTGTTTGAGGCAGGAGCATCCTGGGTGTAAGGGCAATCTTGCATCACCCAAAAATATTTCTATTTTTGTATTCAATAAGGGTTATCTTGTGCAAAGCTGCTATTTATGGAAACTTTCTATTTTTAGTAAGTTGGCCTTACGATCTCGAAATGTTTTGATTTTACATGTGGAGGTTCATCTCAGTCATATCAGCCTGCCAGCAAAGTTTCATGGCTAGATCAGGTCTAGTTTTGAAGATATTGAAGATTTTCGATATTGGCAGTAGGGTACATAAACTTTGAACTCAGTTTTGAAGGCTTTAGAGGCCTCGGATGAGGTCAAAAAATTAGGTGATGGGTGCTTTGCGTGGGTCAAGCCTGTAGAGTGCTTTGTGTCATTTATGAAATGGGGTTATGATAGTCAATCGGGTCAACTGGTGATGACTTATGGTCTCCGGAAGTCAGGTCACCTGAAATGGCGAAAAATAATTTTCCTTCAAAATTTTTGTTCGGGTTTCAAAAGTTATTTTGAGGCGAATTTGATGTAATAAATTGAAAAATAAAATAATTCTAAGTTGGGTCGGCCCTTAGGGCTAAATTTCTAGAACCTTCTCGGGTGGTGGAAATTGTCTATATAAAGAAGGCCCATAGTGTTGTCTAGGGTAGTTCTGGGTAGTAGATCTGTGTATTGATTCGAGGATTTTTCCTACAGAATATTGTAAGGGAATGCCCATGTGGCTTTGCATATTGGAATTCTGAAAGTTTGTAATTCCACATTTGTGGAGATAATAAGAAGCCAATTTTTTGTTCTTGCATATTATTGTTGTTGTTTCTCTATTTCTATTATGTGTTTGTGGTATTAAGGGGAGCACCCTTCATCAGCAATTCTACCTCATATGCATTTCCTAAATCATGCTTCTTCAGTATCGTACATGGTCCAAACTTTTTTATTTTCAACTTGTTATATGTACCAACCGAAAACTATATACATACATATATATATATACATACATATATATATATATACATACATACATAATATGTATGTATGTATGTATGTATGTATGTATGTATGTATGTGTATATATATATATATATATATATATATATATATATATATATATATATATATATATATATATATATATGTATGTCTATGTATGTATATGTATGTATGTATATACATAGATGTACATACATACATACATACATACATATGCAACTACTGAGAAGTCTATCCTTGTAGGAAGCTATAGTATTATTAACATATAACTCCTAACTATACTAATATTGTCAACTATCTTCTTCATAATTCTAGGAAACACCTTGTATAGATCATCGCCATACTATATGTGATATCTAGTGACCACTTATAATACAATGATTATGTTCATTTTGTATTATCTAGATTCTAAGATAGCTACCTTTTACCATATAAAATATTTGATAGCCTCTAGAAATTGTTCACCTCCATGAATCAAGTGAATGCTAGCTAATCCAAAAACTAAAATAACTTAGCTCTAGTGATTTTCCACTTGTATGATCCAATGCAAACCTTTTAAGTATTATGGTATTATATCAAGAGTACCACTTGGGAACTTCACCTCTACTAACTAGGATAATATTTACTAATGCCTTGACATAGCCTAGAAATTGATCATCCACACAATCTAATGATTTCATGTTAGTGCATGAATATTTCAATGGATCACACTAAGAACCAAAACACTTCATTGCTTCACATTAACATGTATCTTTAATAAAATATCAATTATATAAGGTACTAAAATTAATCATTTACCTTTACAACACTAGTTAGAAGTAAATTATGTAATATTAAATATAAGTTATAAGGATTTTATACTCTTTCATAGCTATATAATACCTTTTTTTACCTTATCTAAAGCCTATAAAAGTAGGAAATTCAAAAAAGCTAAGAAGAACCCATATCCTTGTACTTATCAATCCAAATATTTTCTCGATGGACCTGAAGTCATAAGGTCACCCCTCACCCAAGAAGTGTGTACATACCCAGTTATAAATAAATCAAACTCACACACAATTCTCTTCATAGTGATTATGATGGGATGCCTAGACACAAGTTCTCTTAACCGTGATTTTAAGGATTTACTTTAATTAATATGACTTCCCTTTAAGGATATTAAGATCTCAATTAAATCCTTATATTAAAATTCATGATTCAACATAATTATTCTATAACCCTTCTATATCTTCATTATTTAAATAGAAAAAGGGTTAATAATCCATGTATAATTAATTCTCAATTTCTGAACACACATTGTAACCATCGTTAGATGACTAGAATATATTATATATCATGCCATCATGTGACTAACAATAAATTTATACACCAGTATTAATTTAATGTCTATAAATCCAATGGATTAGTCCAATATTCTAATGTGGAACCTTATCATGAACCCATTTCACACATCAACTGTACATAAAATAGTGTAACATATATTCACATGTCTAACCTTTTCACAACTTTTAAAGTTAGCCCATCACATATGCTCCAATGTTGGAGTACATGGGTATGTATTGTGATGTAGGGTAGGGATGGAGGATCCAATAATGGATGGTCCAAACCTACACTGCTAATTATAACAACAACAAGCATAGAAAAATACAACAAGATAATGCCTCAAAATATAATTTCATTTAATATACTTGGCTTTAAGGCCTTCCAGGTTTCGGTCTATTACAATGAAATTACAAAGTATCAACAAGATCTTACAAGATCCAAGGAACCACCAACTATTTCAGATCTTCAATAGGCAGCCTCTGATAGGAACAACCTAGTCAGGATCTAAACTTGTACTCACAACCTTGCAAGCAACCCCTTGTTGTCCTAAGCCTGCAGGCCACTAGTTCTGCTACAAACTCCCAGATTCACAAATCTGCTTCTACTCTACTCTTCCATCATATCACTACACATTCTAAAAGTTTTCTAATGATCTACTACTCATAATTATCATCCCTACATCAACCCAAACTCTCAATATATAGCCAGCTAAGCCACAAGTCGGCCAGTCAGGCATTTAATTACAATATAGGTCCAGTCTAGAAGATTAAACCAAAACTAATGCAAGAATGATCAAAAATTAATGTGCCTTTGTATTTAGGTCCACACATGACCAAAGAACATTCCTTTAACTACACAAGTCCCCATCTCATCACATGGAACCACGCAAGAAGAAACACTCCACATTTTGGTGAAAACTGCCAGAAAATAGGTACCGAGAAAAATGGCCATAAATTTTTACTCATAATGAATTAGGACATGTTCCCTTGGGAAAAGATAGTATTTTAGGTGCTCTTTAAGTCCCTAAGAGAAAAAAGGATGATTCATTAAGGATCAAGGTCACCATGACACGCAATCAGCACCAAAATGGTAGGAAAATACTGCTCCGACAGCAAGGAAAATAGCTCTAACTTTGAGAAAGTTCATCCAATATCTCCCAAACCATGCCACCTCAAGAGCTGTAACCTTATACATAGCTTCCAAAAACATCAAGGAACAAACACCTTTCATTGCACATGCTAAAGATCTCCACATATCATCACAACCTAGAAACTCAGAAAGCTGCCCAAAACAAAGTACTACATCACTCTGTCAGGGAATTCCTCCAAGACAAAGAAAGATCTTCAGGAACCCAAAATTCTCCTACATTAGACTAACTAGGTAAATATAATGTATTTCCCATACCTTATTCTCAAAATAATCAACTTCATCTTCACCAAAGGCTTCCAATCCCTCAAGGATAAGAGAACACATCTGAAAATCAACCATCTATGCTTCATCCATTCAAACATCAAGATCATATGAATCTCAAAAATCCAATCAACATACCACTAATCACCACAACCTATCTCAGAAACAAGAGTATCCAACTCCCCAAAAAGTAGATCTAAAGTTAGATCCACATCAATATGAAATCCCTCATCATCAGAATCCCATATCTACAACTCATCACAAGACTCATTACTATCAACCAATAATGCAAGTCCAAAACCAACAAATAAGATCTACACCATAATACTAAACAAAAGAAAGTCGACAACACCACAATCAAAAAGGTGTTCAGCAAAGACAACTTTCTTCCAACAAGACTTAATCAACTCTTCAATCCTCAAATTGAATTTAGGCCAAAACTGACCCAGCTTCTCCATAAAGTTCCCTTCAAAGTGCAACCACCTCTGCTCAGTGATAAAGGCATAAGAAGTAGGATGAAGGATGAAGGCATAAAGTAAAGATGCCAAAATTTGTTAGAAGTTTTCATGACAACATTTGCAATAATGGAAAATGTTGCATGCCATTCGGTGACCTTGGATCCCCTTAAAGATAGGAACTGGGAGATTGACCAAAAGGCCCTAAAAACATGGGAATGGCATCTAATGTAAAGTAAGGCTTGAATCTCAAAGTCATTCATGCATTGTAATAGTTTGTGAATATTGAATAGAGCTCTACAATTTTTTTTTGGGAGGAGCCCGAGCTATTTGATGTGACAGTGACATGTGATGGATTGGAAGTCTAGATTTAGTGATTGTTTAGTGTTCTTTAGATAGTTTTGAGAGTTTTTCATTTAATAGTCAAGTTGATTTGAAGTTGTTTAAGGTCTTGTATAAATTGTTTTTGATTTAGTAGTCTTCCTAGTCCTATCCTGACCAGCCTGTCATTAAATGGCTCCCCCATGTAAACTAACCATGGGATCTTCCTAAGGGTGGTTGGATATGAAAGGAGAGTCATTAGCCTATATATATCTAGGATTAGGAGTCATGAGCAGATGGATAGCTATTTTTCCTACTAAGCCCTAGGTGAGAAAATAGTGCCTGGTTAGAGGTTTAGGATAGAAGAATTGAAGATTTCTTGTAGGGTATGAAAGTATTGTATGACACAGGTATAGTTCTAGGTCCCTACAAAAGGCTACAAGGGAATAGGCCTAATTAGGCCTCCTCAAGGTGAAACCTTCAACCTGGTAAGGAAAGGCTTGAAGATCCTTTCAAATGGATTCAAATGGGAACAAATGGAATGTTTTCAAGATGATGGACACCCATGCAATGAAATTTGAATTTTGTGAAGAGATGGCACTTAGATCCTTTTAAGTATGGAAGAAGAAGTGAAGCATCTACATGGTATTAGTCCTTCAAGGTGAAGCACAAGTTGATTGGCTCTTGGAGAGGAGCTTGAGAAGGCCTTAGTTAATCATCTAAGAATTTTGGAAGATCCTAGAGAAGTTTAGTATCCTAGAAGAAATAAGCTAGGTCTCTTGGTAGATGTGTAAGCAAGCCTTCGAACACTTTCATCAAAATATTGGTGACAAAGAAAGTACAAGTGGTGGAGCATTATTTCTAGGAAAGAGATTAGTCTCATGGACAAGACAGAAATATAATTTAATTTCCCAATCTACAGAAGAATTTGAGTACGTAGAAGTAGCAGTAAATTGTTCAAATTTAGTGTGGATCAAGAAATTGTTAAAAGGTATGAAGGAAGAAATCACTTAGCCGGTTTTTATTTTCTATGATAACAAAAGTGCTATTAATATATCAAAGAATCTACTGAGGCACACTAAAACTAAGGGTATTGCTATCAAGTATCGTTACTTGAGAGAATTAGTTGAAGACAAAGAAGTGAGATTGGAATATGTGAATACAAAGGAATACTTAGTAGATATATTCACAAAAGCTTTACCTAAAGATGCTCGTGAATATATTAGAGGTAAACTAGGGGTGATTCCCCTAACTGAGGCTACGTGGTAACATAGAAGCACTGCATCAAATGTTCTATGCAGAACATTTGACAAATTGATGCAGAAGATGTCACACTTTAGGAGTTTCCTAGAGTTGTGAGAAGTAAAGAAAATATATTAATCAATCATAAGAAAGATGACAGAGGGAGTATAAAGATTACAAAACTAAAAAGAAGACACCTACATGGTAAATATGTAGATGGCGGATACAAGCTTTGGCATTATTGTCAAAGAGGGAAAAGATTCAATGAAAATAGAGATATTTAGAGATTTAGAGAAATACATGAAGAGTTGAGATACAACACTGAGGGAGAGATACAAAAAATATTTAGAGGGAGTAATTGAGTAAGCGGTTAGACAAAGAAAAATTTTTGAATCATAATGAAGCTAAGGAAATTAATAAAAATCTAATGCACTGAGATTTTGGACTGTTTGGTAAATCATGTGTTATTCATATGGTGTTTCCTTTAGTGCCAAAGATGGAGATTGTTGGAAACTATAATTGAAACAATTGTCACATTGTCATTGATGTCAAACCTTAACTGGTAAGACAATTTCTATCTAGGAAAGTACCATATCTTTTGATTGATGAAGAGGATATGAAAAGAGGAGATAAGAAGAGGATGTAAGAAAAGGTTGAGTTATGTGATACTTCAATGGGTACTTAATTAGTTGGCACATTGACAAGGTAATGTGTTGTTTATCTAGTAAGAAGAAAGACTATAAATGTAGGCTTAACCAAGAAAAAAGTGAAGAAATATAGTTTAAGATGAGTGATGTTAGTGTCGACCGAGTGCTAGTATATGCTAAGTAAATCTAGTATTGACCGACCATCAGTAATTACTCAGGGACAAGAAATTACTGAGAAAAGATAGTGTTTTCCGAGGAAGATAGTTTTTAGTGATCACTAAGATACATAGTGATGACCAAGGCGATGAACATAGTATTGACTTAGTGTCATTAATTTACATTTGGAGAAATAATTGAGGATCCTAGCCGATATAGTTGAATTCTTGGGATATGTAAAACATGTTGACATTATTAATGAATTTTATGGAGCATTTAATGCAAGGTAAATCATTTTCTTATGGATTCAAAGAGAAATTTGGAGATGTATCTAGAAGGAAAAGATGAAGAACATAATGATGGAAGGATTCGATGAATCTGACCTAAACTTGAGATCTATGAAGGAGATGAAGCAGAAAAAAATTGATCTACCTAATCAACAAGGTATAAGGATGACCTAATTGTGAGGTTATAGAGAGTGAAGAAGAGGTTTATGTTATTGACTGATAAATCTAAGCAGAAGGCTAAAGATGAAGTTGTGAAGAGCTAAAAAGAGTTGTGATTGCTTTCAGAAGAGAATTTAGAGTAGATCAGAGATGGAGATAGAAATGAAGGTCAGTTAGTAAATTAGCATATGTGTGAAGTGGATTTGTATTTTCAAAGTGAGTTGTATTATATTCATATCAAAACCTACTATTACTTTCTAACCATTGTATCAGTCTAAATCCTGTAATCAAGGTTGACCTAACAATCATTGTATAAATCCTTTAATCAAGGTGGCATTCTAATGGAATGTTCTTAAGTCCCTAACCAGGCCAATTTTGATAGAGTGTTTAAATCCTTTAACAGGGTCACACCTAACAGTGTGTATGTAAACCTTTTACCGGGTTGGATTCTCACAGAGCTCACTTTAGAAGAGTAAAAATCAGTAGCATGTTACAAAGTTTTTTTTCCCAAATTGGGTTTCCACTATAAATCTTGGTGTTATATATGTGTGAATGATTTTGCTATGAATATTAGTGAAATATTTATATTTTGCAAGTTATTTACTTTTGGATACTGGACTACATGTTATATGTTTCTGATATATGCTATAGAGACCGAGTTGAATTGTTGATTAGATATGAGCTTGTTGAAGTATTGAAAAGTTCAATTGGTACATCTAGACCCGAGGATAACTAATTCACCCCCACTCTTAGTTATTCTAAAATCATTCTAACAATAGAATACCTAATTAAACAAGGACAATAATAAAAAACCAAGAGAAAATACAAATCACACTACCTTCAAGGATCATTTGAAAACTCACAATAAAGGGAAGGCCCCCATGTCTGATAAATGGTAAAATAACTAGGCCAACCATACCTATTCCTCATATTATAAAAGATAACAACTCTAACTATGCAGTAATGCCATGCTGCTCAAAGGTTTTCCTACATGGGGAACCTTCAATATATGCTTCACAATTAACATTTTTTGCACCCCCAAATCCATAGTATAATATATTGGATCATCTCAAGCACACACTACCCAAATATCTATCTGTGAACTCTTAAGCATATCCTGACAACGTAAGAAATCTTCAAACTGACCACTCTTAAATGTAGTTATCCCAAGGGATGCAACTTGTGAAACTTCCAACACTGGTCAACTATATTGGTTCTAAAAAGCATGCCACATTTAGAGACTATGATGTGCCTCAATATAAACCTCTACATAATGACCCTTTACATTTTCTAGTGTGAGCGAATAAATATATGATTTGAAGAGTCCTCATAGATGGTTGAGCTAGACTAAACATGTTTACTTTGAAAATTATAAAATTCTTGGAGTACTTGGAGTCAAGTGTTGATTATACAAAAATGAAAAACATAAGATCCTATGGTGGTGAATAAAGATGTTCAAAAGGAGTCATTACCATTCCAATAAGAGTAGGACTAGTAGTAAAAAATAATCCAATCCAAATCCTAGACCTAGAACTAGGATACAACATTCTACTCAAATGACATTAGATACATTAAAGGTAGGTTGTACCCTCCACATATCATCAATGCATAAAATTTCCTCAACAAGGCATGTAAATAATAATAGAAGGAGATTCTGATCTATTTGAACATTGTAATAACTTAAGGGTGGTACAAAAAA
The DNA here is from genome assembly GCA_027943335.1 of Chamaecyparis obtusa. NCBI lineage: Eukaryota > Viridiplantae > Streptophyta > Pinopsida > Cupressales > Cupressaceae > Chamaecyparis > Chamaecyparis obtusa. The sequence goes on along the minus strand of BSBK01004696.1, from coordinate 570,840 downwards.
AAAAGTTCCAATAAATCAAGAAGCAAGTGTACCATCCACCTCTACTTCAATCCCCAAAACCACACTAAGGATGGAGATAAAAATATTAGTCCAAGATAGAGGATGTGGTGAATATCACTATGCCGAACATTTCACCATTACTGACCTACCTCTATCTCCTAGGTCATATGGTTGACCTAAACCTATTCCAATAATAGAAATAACATAATTGGTAAGCTTCTAGTGTCCACCCTCCCCAAAAGTCATCAGGTGGTGGGATCTAAGTGAAGAGATCTTTTTTTAATCAAGATATCAATGTCTGGATATATAGAGACTCACAAGAAAAAATATTAACTAGTTCAACTACCACTAGCTCAATATAGACACAGATTCAAAATGTTGCAACAATTTGGATATACTAGAACTAGAGGTCTAGAAGAAAAACAAAAAAGAGTGGTCAAACTTTCTGTACCACCTACCTAAAGAAATAGATGAGGAATCAGATACGATCAAACCCAATCAAGCATTGTCATCCATGAAATCTCTACAAAATAATAGGAGGTTGTTGAGACAAATATGGGGAGAGAACATGGACATACCCAAATAAAAAATATACATCAACAATTTTTTCCACAAGAAATGGAAATCATAGACACCCAAGTGATTCTTAAGCAAGAAGCCTTATCATATATTGAAGAAGAGATACCTTATGAGCATAAACTCTAGATCAATTCTAGTGAGTATGACTGGGATACACCTTGAACCTCTATCAACACAACCATAACTTAAGCATTTGATGAAATTAACCTAGAAAATGAACCTTATGTAAATAATAAACTTGATATATATTCCTTGAGTGATCCATCTACCTCCCATTCTCATCTTGTCAGAACTATCATTGCAGTTTCCTTTTCCCAAATTCAGTCTCAACCTATAGTTCAAGACCTACGTCTAGTCCACCTAGAACTAATTGATTGGGACAAAGAAGGATGCCTTGACATAGAATTATTAGATACCACTAAATCCATTGATTAATTCTTGGGGTTTCAAGGAGGCATACCATCAGGAGATCAAAAAATGGATACTACATGGATGTAGATAGGTTAGCATGTTAACTACACCTGATGGTGATAATGATGAAGACTGAGATCAGAGGTATACAAGATTGTAGAAAGATTATATTAGTTGTTATTTTTTCAATGATGTCAAGAAAGTGATTTCTAGTTTATATTGAGTTTCCATATCATTTAGAGTATGATATAAGTTGAGTGAGTTAAGGAAAAAGAGGAAGTGAAAAGTTGTGAAGTTGAAGAACTTAAATGAGAAACTAATACAGATCAAACAATGATAAGGTTATAATTGTTAATATGATTTAGAACAATAGAGAGGGGGGGTGAATCACTTGTTCTTAGGTCCTGATTTATAAAACAATCTTAAATTTTTTTCCTTAAATCAGATCCAATAACCAAAACAAACTCAGTCATCATTAATTCAATAATAGAAACATATAACAATGCAGTCCACTTCCCAGCTCTAACTTAACTTGTAAAACATAGAAATGTTCAAACCAAAACATTCACACAAGTATTAACACTAGGATTTATAGTGGAAACCCAATTTGGGAAAAACCACTTTGTAACATGCTACTATTATTTTCACTATTTTGAAGTCAGCTCGGTAAAAAGCTAACCCTGTCAAAGGTTACAATACACACTGTCAGGTGTGACCCAGTTAAAGGATTTTAATCACCCTATTAAAAGTGAGCCTAGTCATAGGACATACATACACTTCATTAGAATGCAACCTTGTTCAAAGGATTTAACATATGACTGTTAGGTCAACCTCTGTTAAAAGGATTTTGACTGTTACAATGGTTAGAAAGTAGCAGTAATATTTATCTAAAAAATATACAACTCACTTTGCAAATATTAGATCCAATTTCATACACTAATGCTGGTTTATTGACTTTGAAACTTTTCCATCTCCATCTTTGATCTACTCGAAACTTTTCTTCAAGCAATCACCACAATTCTTCTTCAGCCTTTTTTGCTTATATAGTCAATAAAACTTTACTGATCTTCCAACATTCTCTATTCACCCATGCACTTGCATATCCAAATGCTTAGGTTCCCTTTATACTTTCCTTAATTATGTTAACTCATCTTATGCCACTCAATCTCATTCATAGATCTTAGGGTTAGGTCAGATTCATTGAATCTACCCACTTCATGTTCTTTAGCTCCTTTTCTAGAATCATCTCAAATCTCTTAAAGATTTACAATAAAATTCTTTAGAGTGCATTTAATGCTTTCAAACAATCAATAAATAAAGTCAACACATTTTACATAGTCCAAGAATTCAACAATGTCAGCTCCAAAATTAAATTCTCTTCAAATATAAATTTTTTTATGCTTGGTCAATACTGTGAACAACTACTCAGTCTTCATGTAGAATGTTGCATACAATTGTCTGAAGGACATTGTTGGATTAGCTATGTGTTTTCTTTGATGTCACACAAATGTCATATCAATTATCATTCTCAGTGTCTACCGAGTTCAGTCGGTCAGCTAAGCGTTTCTCAATGTCTATCAAGCTTAGTCGGTCAGCTAGGCAGTTTTTAGAGTCTACCGAGATCTCTTGGGTGTCTAAAGGAAACATGACAGGGTAACAGTGTTAACCGAGCCTCCTCAGTTATCGAAGGAAAATTAGTGGCTACCGAGCTCTCTCAGTCTCTGAAGGATGTTGCAGAATTTGTTGTGGTCACCGAGTTCACTCGGTCACCGAAGGAAATCTTTTCAGGATTAATGTTTACCGAGCAAGGTCAGCCCTTCAAAGGATTTTGTTGTTATAGTTTGTTTATCCAAGCCGACTATTATAATAATTTTTTAGTGCCAACTTGACAATCTAAATGTTAATTAAAATGGCATATATATATAGAAGATCAAGTGGTGAATAAAAGATATACAGCATGCAGAAATCATTTTGAAGAAAGGTATGTGCGAATTTTGAAGGATGGTTAGATATCTTTGAGGAGCAGCAAAGATTTATTTGATCAGTAAGGATCTAGTGAAGCAGAACAGAGATCTACATTCAGCAATTCAGTTGTAGGTCATTTCATTGTTACTCTCTTACAATTGTAGCAGTGATATCAAAATCTCTTATCCGAGTTGGTTTAACAACCATTTTGTAAATCCTCTAACAAGGTGACAGTTCTATTGAATTTTTTCAAGACCTCTTACAAGGCCACTCCTAGCAGGGTGATTAAATCCTCTAACAAGGTCACACCTAATAGTGTATTTTGTAACCTTTTACCAAGTTGGCTTCTAACCGGGCATCACTTCAGAAGAGTGAAAAATAGTAACTAGTTACATTGGTGGTTTTTCCCATATTGGGTTTCCACGGTAAATCTGGTGTCTCTTGTGTTTATGTTATTTTCTTTATTCATGTAAGTTAATCAGTGATGAATGCTTAAGAATAGTTTAATTATTACACACTTCAAGGATCAAGTTTCAGCATTTCTCTGTATATTTACCGAGTGGCACAGTAAATAATTTGTTAAGATATTTAAGGGATTAGTGGTAATATTTTTGTGGTTAACTGATTCACCCCCACTCTCAGTTACTGCATCTATATTTCCAACAATTGGTATCAGTTCTTTTTGTGCTTGCAGGAAGGGTTTCAAGGACCTAAGCTAAAGATCAGGATGTCTTACAAAAGAGAAATTCCAAGGCTTAACAGAAATAACTTTTCAGCATGGCAAGGTCTCATGAGACTTCATTTGGCTTCCGTTGGTGATTCAGGATGCAAATATATTGATCAAGAATATACAATTCCTACTAGCACAGTAACTGTTGAAGACATTGCAAAGAATAAGAACCGTAACACTATGATGATAGACATTGCATCAGCTCTTAGCTATGAAGAGTTTGATGAAATCAAAGACTGCACAACTGCTCATGAAATGTGGAACAAGCTAAAGAAAATCTATGGCGGTGATGACAATGTGAAGAGAGCCAAAGCAGAGAGCCTAAGAGGACAGTTTGATCAGATGAAAATGAGAGAAGAAGAAAACATTGCAAAATATGTCGAAAGGATCAAGACAAGTGTTAGTGCAATCAGAACTTCTGGAGAAAAAATTGATGATGAAACTATTATAAGTAAGGTTCTGAGAACATTACTTCCTATTTATGCAATAAGAGTTTCTGCTATTCAAGAAAGAAGATGTGAAGAAAATCACAATATAACTTTGGACGCCTTAGTTGGAAGATTGATAGCCTTTGAACTGAATAACTATGACAACTATGTTCCAACTTCTAAAAATATTGAATCAGCTTTTGAGGCCAAACTTTCACTCAAGAAAGGGAAGAAAATCCAATTAGAAAGTGAAGAAGAATCAGAGGAAAGTTCTGATAGCGATCTTGAAGTTATTGAAGCATTACTTGCAAAGAAATATTCAAGAGGCAGAGGAAAATACAAAGGTAAAACTCCCTTAATCTATTTTTCATGTGAAGAAATTGGTCATATTGCAGCTAGGTGTCCAAACAATCAAAGCAAAGATGAGAAGAAAAGTTACAAGTACAATGGCAAGAAGAATTTCAAATCATTCAAGGATAAAGGTAAGAAAACATGTTTTTTAGCTAAAGATTCAGATGATAGCGAAGAAGAAATTGTTTTCATTGCTGTAAAAGATGAATATGATAATGATGAAGATGAGATGGCACTTATCTCTCATATAAGCTAGAATGATACATGGATTATAGACAGTAGATGTTCACATCATATGACTGGTGATAGGACTGAGTTTGAACACTTTGAAAACTTTGATGGTGGTAATGTAAGGTTTGGAAACAATGAACCTTGTTGTATAAAAGGAAAGGGACGAATTTCATTAACGAAGGAACTTATATGTGATAATGCATATTGGGTTGAAGGACTAAAGCATAATCTTCTAAGTGTAGCACAGCTAATTAACATTGGATTCAAGGTTGAATTCATGAATGGCAAAGCAAGACTGCTGGATGACAAAGGAAAATTGATAGGATCAGGCAAACAAACCAAAGGTAACCTATTTTATCTTGATCTTGGTGATTACTCATGTTTTATTGCTCAAATTGAAGAAAGTTGGTTATGGCACAAAAGGTTATGTCATGTAAATTTTGACAACATGATGAAAATAAGCAAATTCAAGAAAGTAAGAGGTATTCCTACTTTGAAGAAACCTGATGTTGGTCTATGCAAGAATTGTCAAATTGGTAAAATGGGAAAGTCTAGTTTTAAAAGTAAAAACTATTAGTCTGAAGATATTTTGGAAATTGTGCATACTAATTTATGTGGACCTATTGGAATTGAGAGCTATACCGGAGAAAAATTCTTTATGCTCTTTGTTGATGATTACTCTAGAATGATGACTGTTATGTATTTAAGAGAAAAGTTTGAAGCATTTGAGAAGTTCAAATGGTATTTAGCAAGAGTAGAAAAGGAAACAGGAAAAATAATAAAATGCTTGAGATCAGATAGAGGTGGTGAATTCATCTCCCATGAATTCAATAATTTTTGCATTGAAAGAGGAATCAAAAGACAGGTATCAGCCCCAAGAACTCCTGAGCAGAATGGAATAGCTGAAAGAAGGAACAGATCTATCATGGACTGTGAAAGGACTCTAATGATTAAAAAGAACATTGCTATGAAATACTGGAAGGAAGCTATTAGCACTACAGTTCATACCTTGAACTGAGTAAAGCTGAGAAAAGACACATTCAAGACTCCGTATGAGCTATGGTATGGCTACAAACCAAATGTAAGTTACCTAAAAGTATTTGGTAGTAAATGTTACATCTTAAAAGAATCTAGAAAAGGAAAATTTGATGTAAAAAGTGATGAAGGAATATTTTTGGGATATTCTTGCAAAATTAAGGCATTTAGATGTCTAAATTTGTCTACTCACAAAATCATAGAAAGTGCACATGTGAGAATTGATGAGTTTGTAGAAAAGACTGAAGAAGAAAGAAAAAAGGAACTAGAGGATTACAAAAAATTTGTTTACATCGAACCTGATACATTGCCAGACACATATAAGGAAACTACATCTACCAAGCCTAGTACAGTAACCGAGTCACAAGAAGAAGTTCAGACTAAGTCACAATGTACCGAGTCTCAGTCTGAAGCTACCAAGCAAGTATCTACTAAGCCTGAGCAACCTAAACCTCAAGATGAAGAAGATGACAATGTAACTCATTCAGGAAGCAAGGAACCTGCATTGGCCAATTACATCAGAAAGCATCATAAACCAGATCAAATTATTGGAAACAAATCAGATGGTACTATGACAAGAAGTAAACTAAAAGGTACATGTTTATTTGCTGATTTTGAACCTAAAAATGTCAAAGATGCATTGGAAAATGAAAGTTGGATTGAGGCTATGAATGAAGAAATAGAGAAAATAGAGAAAAATAAGACATGGACTCTTGTACCTAGGCCTAAAGATAAAAATGTAATTGGGACAAAATGGGTATTCAGAAATAAGTTGAATGAAGATGGTCAAGTATCAAGAAACAAAGCAAGATTGGTATGTAAAGGATATTCTCAAGAAGAAGGAATAGATTATGGAGAGAATTTTGCTCCTGTTGCAAGATTAGAAGGTGTGAGGACTTTACTTGCATATGCAGCACATAAAGTATTTAAGGTATATCAGATGGATATAAAATCTACATTTATCAATGGTATTCTTGAAGAAGAAGTCTACATTGAGCAACCTGAAGGTTTTATTGATCCAGAAAAAAGGGATATGGTCTGTAAATTACACAAAGCATTGTATGGTCTGAAACAAGCTCCTAGAGCATGGTATGAAAGATTACATAACTATCTTACTCAGATTGATTTCAAAAGAGCTAATGACAATAGTAATTTATACATCAAAGAAGGATCAGATAACAAAATTGTTTTGGCAGAAATATTTGTGGATGATACTATGTTTATAGGAAATGATGATCAGTGCAAAGAATTTTCAGAGCATACGAACAAAGAATTTGAAATGTCTATGTTTGGTCAGATAAAAAAATTTGTTGGACTTTAGATTCAGCAGAACAAAAATGGTATCTACATTACTCAGTCTAAATATATCAGGGAAATACTTAAGAAATTTGGTATGGAAGATTCAAAACCAGTTGGTACACCCATGTGTACTGGACTGAAGCTTACCAAAGATGATGATTCAAAAGAAGTAGATCAGACCTTATACAGATCAATGATTGAAAAATTACAGTATGTAGTACACACAAGGGCTGATATTGCCTTAGTAGTTGGTATAGTGGCAAGATTCTCGGCTAAACCCAGAGAAAATCACATGATGGCAATCAAAAGAATCTTGAGGTATTTAAGGGGAACTGAAGATTATGGCTTGTGGTATAAATTTGGAGGCAATCTGGATTTAAAAGTGTTTACTGATGCTAATTGGGCAGGAAACGTTGCTGACAGAAAGAGTACAAGTGGTGGAGCATTCTTTCTTGGCAAGAGGTTAGTATCTTGGACTAGTAAAAAGCAAAACTGCACATCCCAACCCACAGCAGAAGCAGAATATGTTGCTACAGTAGTAAACTACTCTAATATTGTATGGTTTAAATAGCTTTTGGAAGGCATGAAGGTTGAGATCAAAGAACCAGTTGTTATGTTTTGTGATAATAAAAGTGCAATAAATATTTCAAAGAATCCAGTAATGCATTCCAAAACCAAGCACATTGCAATAAAATATCACTTTGTCAGAGAATTGGTGCAGGACAAGGAAATTAGATTGGAATATATTCATACAAAAGAACAAATTGCAGATATCTTCACCAAGCCACTACCTAAGGATGCATTCTTGTATCTAAGAGGCAAGTTACGGGTCACTCCCCTGTCCGAGGTTCACTAAATAAAGTTTTAGTGATGCATCAACTAGAACATGTTGAAGATCAATCAGTTGATGTAGCATAGTCAGGGAATCATTGCATATGAATCAGTACATAAGGTACATTGATATTTACCGAAACTGTGTAAGTTGTCTTTGGCATGTGTTGTCAAAGAGGGAGATTTTGCTGTCATTTCAAGAAATTTCTAAGAAGAATAATTTGAGAAGTTAAGAGAGAGAGTTCTCAGTTAGAGAAAGAAGTTTGAAGATGATGAGAATCAGAATGAATCTAAGGATATGTATCTTACTCTAGGTTTCTCTGTGAAATTTCATTGTGCTATGACATGTTGTATTGCCATCAATGCCAAAGAGGGAGATTGTTGGATACAATTGTCTGAAGGACATTGTTGGATTAGCTATGTGTTGTCTTTGATGTCACACAAATGTCATATCAATTATCATTCTCAGTGTATACTGATTTCAGTCAGTCAGCTAAGTGGTTCTCAGTGTCTACCGAGCTCAGTTGGTCAGCTAGGCAGTTTTTAGTGTCTACCGAGATCTCTTGGGTGTCTAAAGGAAACATGCCAGGGTAACAGTGTTAACTGAGCCTCCTCGATTATCAAAGGAAAATTAGTGGTTACTGAGCTCTCTCAGTCTCCGAAGGATGTTGCAGAATTCACTGTGGTCACCGAGTTCACTCAGTCACCAAAGGAAATCTTTTCAGGATTAATGTTTACCATGCAAGGTCGACCCTTCAAAGGATTTAGTTGTTACAGTTTGTTTATCCAAGCCGACTGTTATAATAATTTTTTAGTGCCGACTTGACAATCTAAATGTTAATTAAAATGGCATATATATATAGAAGGTCAAGTGGTGAATAAAAGATATACAGCATGTAGAAATCATTTTGAAGAAAGGTATGTGTGAATTTTGAAGGATGGTTAGATATCCTTGAGGAGCAGCAAAGATTTATTTGATCAGTAAGGATCTAGTGAATCAGAACAAAGATCTATATTCAGCAATTCAGTTGCAGGTCATTTCATTGTTACTCTCTTACAATTGTAGCAGTGATATCAAAATCTCTTAACTGAGTTGGTTTAACAACCATTTTGTAAATCCTCTAACAAGGTGATAGTTCTATTGAATTGTTTCAAGACCTCTTACAAGGCCACTCCTAGCAGGGTGATTAAATCCTCTAACAAGGTCACACCTAACAGTCTGTTTTGTAACCTTTTACCGGGTTGGCTTCTAACCGGGCATCACTTCAGAAGAGTGAAAAATAGTAACTAGTTACATTTGGTGGTTTTTCCCATATTGGGTTTCCATGGTAAATCTGGTGTCTCTTGTGTTCATGTTATTTTCTTTATTCATGTAAGTTAATCAGTGATGAATGCTTAAGAACAGTTTAATTATTACACACTTCAAGGATCAAGTTTCAGCATTTCTTTGTATATTTACTGAGTGGCATAGTAAATAATTTGTTAAGATATTTAAGGGATCAGTGGTAATATTGTTTTGGTTAACTGATTCACCCCCCTTCTCAGTTACTGATGGAATATGGATGAAGTGACTGAGAGGGGGGGTGAATCAGTCAACCATAAAAACACTTCACTATAAATTCTTCCCAGATCCCTTAGGATATCTTAACAATGTTATCTGTTTTAGCACTCGGTAAATAGATTGCAGTAACTTTGAAGATGCAGAAAGTATTAGCAATATTATCTTTAGATATTCATCAGCACATGTATATGATTGAGAAAGAAATTAAGAACACAAGAGACACAAGATTTAACGTGGAAACCCAATATGGGAAAAACCACCAATGTATCTAGATACTGATTTTCACTTTTCTGAAGTGATGCCCGGTTAGAAGCCAACCCGGTAAAAGGTTACAAAACACACTGTTAGGTGTGACCTTGTTAGAGGATTTAAAAACACGCTGCAAGGAGTGGCCTGGTAAGAGGTCTTGAAAACAATTCAATGGAATTGTCACCTTGTTAGAGGATTTACAATATGGTTGTTAAACCAGCTCGGTTAAGAGATTTAGAATTCACTGTTACAATGATAAGAAGGTAACAATGAAAAATGACCTGTATAATAATGCAACTGTCTTGCTGATTACAGATCTCTGTTCTGCATAATTCTGATCCTTTCTGATCGAATAAATCTCTGCTGCTCCTCAAGGATATCTGAACATCCTTCACCAATTCGCATATACCTTTTCTTCTATTCTTCTGTAAATTTTCTGCTGTATATATATTTATTTTTCACATTTGACCTTTTTATTTATATGATTTGGGATTTGTCAAATCGACATAATTTAGTAAAACAGTCGGCTGAATTAAGCAAACTCTATTTGTAAAAGTCCTTCAAGGGCCGATAGTGCTCGATGACCATAACTTTCTATAATCTTTCGGTGACCGAGGGAACTCGGTAAACACCGACAATTCTTTAGTTTTGATAACCGACTGAACTCGGTAAACACTAACTTTTCTTCGATGACCGAGTGAACTCGGTAAACACTAACTTTTCTTCGATGACCGACTGAACTTGGTAAACACTATCTTTCCTTCGATAACCGACTGAACTCGGTAAACACTATCTTTTCTTCGATAACCGACTGAACTCGGTAAACACTATCTTTTCTTCGATAACCGAGTGGACTCGGTACGCACTAATATTCCTGTCTGGAGACCGACTGAGCTCGGTAGGAACTGATTGCTGTGGACTATGACATAGTGTGACATCAAAGACAATACATAATTGAGTAGCAATTTCCTTCAGACAATTGTTTCCAACAATCTCCCTCTTTTGCATTGATGGCAACACAATATGTCATAGCATAAGAAATTTGAAAGAGTTAGCTCGGTTTAGATTCAAATCTCCCTCTGTCAGCAAACTTCCTGTATCCTAAAAATTCTTCCTTCTGACTATTGAAAAATTTCTTGAAAAATAATAGCAAAGACATAGCAAACACTCCCTCTTTGACAACACATGCCAAAGACAATTCATATATTACTGGTGAAAATTAATGTACCTCAAGTACTGATTCATATGCAATGATTCCTTTAATATACTGCACCAACAAGTTGATTTTCAATCATGTTCTGGTTGATGCATCACTAAAACTGTATTTAGTGAGCCTCGGATAGGGGAATGACCCCTAACTTACCTCTTAGATACATAAATGCATCCTTAGGTAATGGTTTGGTGAAAATGTCTGCAATCTGTTCTTTTGTATGAATATATTCTAATCTGATTTCCTTGTCCTGCACCAATTCTCTGACAAAGTGATATTTAATAGCAATGTGCTTGGTTTTGGAATGCATCACTGGATTTTTAGAGATGTTTATTGCACTGGTATTGTCACAAAATATAACAACTGGTTCTTTGATTTCAACCTTCATACCTTCTAATAGCTGTTTAAACCAAACAATATTTGAACAGTTTACTGCAGCAGCAACATATTCTGCTTCAGCTGTGGATTGAGATGTGCAATTCTGCTTTTTACTAGTCTAGGATACCAGTCTTTTTCCAAGAAAAAATGCTCCACCACTTGTACTTTTTCTGTCATCAATGTTTCTTGCCCAATCAGCATCAGTAAACACTTTCAAGTCTAGATTGCCTCCAAATTTATACCACAAACCATATTCTTCAGTTCCTCTTAAGTATCTTAAGATTCTTTTGATTGCCATCATGTGATTTTCCTTAGGTTTTGCTGCGAATCTAGCTACTATACCGACTGCTAAAGCAATATCAGGTCTTGTATGTACTACATACTGCAATTTTCCAATCATAGATCGGTATAGGGTCTGATCAACTTCTTTTGAATCATCATTTTTGGTAAGTTTCAGTCCAGTACACATGGGTGTACCAACTGGTTTTGAATCTTCCATACCAAACTTCTTAAGTATCTCCTTAATGTATTTTGATTGAGTAATGTATATACAATTCTTGCTTTGCTGAATTTGAAGACCAACAAAGAATTTTATTAAACCAAACATAGACATTTCAAATTCTCTGTTCATTTGCTCTGAAAATTCTTTGCACTGATCCTCATTCCCTATAAATATAGTATCATCCACAAATATTTCTGCCAATACAATTTTGTCATCCGGTCCTTCTTTAATATACAGATTGCTGTTATCATTAGCTCTTTTGAAATTAATCTGAATCAAATAGTTATGGAGTCTTTCATACCATGCTCTAGGAGCTTGTTTTAAACCATAAAATGCTTTGTGTAACCTGCAGACCATGTCCCTTTTTTCTGGATCAACAAAACCTTCAGGTTGTTCAATGTAGACTTCTTCATCAAGAATTCCATTGAGAAATGCAGATTTTATATCCATCTGATATACCTTAAATCCTTTGTGTGCTGCATAAGCAAGTAGAGTTCTTACACCTTCTAATCTTGCAACAGGAGCAAAGGTTTCTCCATAATCTATACCTTCTTCTTGAGAGTAACCTTTACATACCAGTCTAGCTTTGTTTCTAGATACTTGACCATCTTCATTCAGCTTATTTCTGAATACCCATTTTGTTCCAATTACATTCTTATCTTTAGGTCTAGGTACAAGAGTCCAAGTTTTGTTCTTTTGTATTTGTTCTAATTCTTCATTCATTGCTTCAATCCAACTTTCATTCTCCAATGCATCTTTGATATTTCTAGGTTCAAAATCAGTAAGCAGACATGTACCTTTTAGCTTGCTTCTTGTCATAGTACCATCTGATTTTTTTCCAATGATTTGATCTGGTGTATGATGTCTTCTGACATATTTGGCTAGTATAGGTTCCTTGCCTTTTGAATGATTCATGCTGTTGTGTTCTAGGATCTCTTCTTTAGGTTGCTCGGGCTCGGTAGATATTTGCTCGGTAACTTCAGGCTGAGACTCGGTCTGAATTTCTTCCTGTGACTCGGTTTGAACTTCTTCCTGTGACTCGGTAACTGTGCTCGGCTCGGTAGATGTAGTTTCCTTACTGATAGTTGTGTCTGCCAATGTTTCAGGTTCAATGTAAATGAATCTTCTGTAGTTCTCAGGTTCCCTTTTGCTTTCTTCCTCAGTCTTTTATGCAAACTCATCAAATTTTACATGTATACTTTCTATGACTTTGTGAGTAGATAAGTTCAAACATTTGTATGCCTTGCTTTTGCTAGAATATCCTAGGAATATTCCTTCATCACTTTTCACATCAAATTTATTTCTTCTGGATTCTTTTAAGATATAACACTTGCTACCAAATATTTTCATGTAACTTACATTAGGTTTATAGCCATACCATAATTCATAAGGAGTTTTGAATGTGTCTTTCTTCAGTTGTACTCGGTTCAAGGTATGAACTGCAGTGCTGATAGCTTCCTTCCAGTACTTAATAGCAATGTTCTTTTCTATCATTAAAGTCCTTGCACAATCCATAATAGATCTGTTTCTTCTTTCTGCTATTCTATTCTACTCAAGAGTTCTAGGAGCTGATACCTGTCTTTTGATTCCTCTTTCAATGCAGAAGTTGTTAAAATCATGGGAGATGAATTCACCACCTCTGTCTGATCTTAAGCATTTCAATCTTTTCCCTGTTTCTTTTTCTACTCTTGCTAAGTACCATTTGAACTTTTCAAATGCTTCTAATTTTTCTCTTAAATACATAATAGTCATCATTCTAGAATAATCATCAACGAAAAGAATAAAGAATTTATCTCCAGTATAGCTTTGTATTCCAATAGGTCCACATAAATCAGTATGCACAATTTCCAAAATTTCTTTAGACTGATAGTTCTTACTCTTGAAACTAGTTTTACTCATTTTGCCAATCTGACAATTCTTACATAGACCAGTGTCAGGTTTCTTTAAAGTAGGTATGCCTCTAACCTTCTTGAATTTGCTTATTTTTATCATGTTATCAAAATTCACATGACATAACCTTTTGTGCCATAGCCAACTTTCTTCTATTTGAGCAATAAAGCATGAATATTCATTGAGATCAAGATAGAATAAGTTACCTTTTGTTTGTTTGCCTGATCCAATGAGTTTTCCTTTTCCATCCAGTAGTCTTGCTTGACCATTCATGAATTCAACCTTGAAACCAGTGTTGATTAGCTGTGCTACACTTAGAAGATTATGTTTTAGTCCTTCAACCCAGTAAGCATTATCACATATGAGTTCTTTGGTTAATGAGATTCTTCCTTTTCCTTTTATACAACAAGGTTCATTATTTCCAAATCTTACATTACCATTGTCACAATCTTCTAGATATTCAAATTTTGTCTTGTCACCAGTCATGTGGTGTGAACATCCGCTGTCTATTATCCATATATCATCTTTTATTATATGAGAAATAAGTGCCATCTTATCTTCATCATCATCAGATTCATCTTTTATAGCAATAAAGACAATTTCTTCTTCACTATCATCAGAATCTTTAGCCTTAAAACATGATTTCTTACCTTTATCCTTGTATGATTTGAAATTCTTTTTGCCATAGTACTTGTGACTTTTCTTTTCTTCTTTGACTTGCTTGTTTGGGCACCTAGCTGCAATATGTCCAATTTCTTCACATGAAAAATAGATTAAAGGAGTTTTACCTTTATATTTACCTTTCCCTCTAGAGTACTTCTTTGCAAGTAATGCTTCTACAATTTCAAGATCACTATCAGAACTTTCTTCTGATTCTTCTTCACTTTCTGACTGAACTTCTTTAATTTTCTTGTTCTTCTTTAATGAAACCTTGGCCTCAAATGCTGATTCAATATTTTTGGAACTAGGAACATAGTTATCATAGTTGTCTAGTTCAAAAGCTGTCAATCTTCCAACTAAAGCATCCAAAGTTATATTGTGGTTTGTTTCACATCTTCTTTCTTGAATAGCTGATATTCTTATTGCATAGATAGGGAGTAGTGTTATGAGTACCTTACTTATAATAGTCTCATCTGAGATTGCTCCTCCAGAAGCTCTAATTGCACTTACTTTTGATTTGATTCTTTCAACATATTTTGCAATGTTTTCATCTTCCTTCATATTCATCTTGTCAAACTGTCCTCTTAGGCTTTCTGCTTTGGCTCTTTTCACATTTGCATCACCACCATATATTTTCTTCAGTGCCACCCACATTTCATATGCAGTGGTGCAGTCTTTAATATCATCAAATTCTTCATAGCTGAGAGCAGATGCAATGTCTATCATCATGGTGTTGTGAGTCTTTTTATCTGCAATGTCTTCAACAGTTAATGCACCATTAGGAATTGTGTATTCTTCATCAATGTATTTGCATCCTGAATCACCAATGGAGGCTAGATGAAGTCGCATGAGACCTTGCCATGCTGAAAAGTTATCTCTGTTAAGCTTTGGAATTTCCCTCTTGTAAGACATCCTGATCTTTAGGTTAGGTTTTTGAAACCCTTCCTGCAAGCACCAAAAGCTCTGATACCAATTGATGGAATATGGATGAAGTGACTAAGAGGGGGGGTGAATCAGTCAACCATAAAAACAATTCATTATAAATTCTTCCCAGATCCCTTAGGATATCTTAACAATGTTATCTGTTTTAGCACTCGGTAAATAGATTGCAGTAACTTTGAAGATGCAGAAAGTATTAGCAATATTATCTTTAGATATTCATCAGCACATGTATATGATTGAGAAAGCAATTAAGAACACAAGAGACACAAGATTTAACGTGGAAACCCAATATGGGAAAAACCACCAATGTATCTAGATACTAATTTTCACTTTTCTGAAGTGATGCCCGGTTAGAAGCCAACCCGGTAAAAGGTTACAAAACACACTGTTAGGTGTGACCTTGTTAGAGGATTTAAAAACACCCTGCAAGGAGTGGCCTGGTAAGAGGTCTTGAAAACAATTCAATGGAATTGTCACCTTGTTAGAGGATTTACAATATGGTTGTTAAACCAACTCGGTTAAGAGATTTAGAATTCACTATTACAATGATAAGAAGGTAACAATGAAAAATGACCTGTATAATAATGCAACTGTCTTGCTGATTACAGATCTCTATTCTGCATAATTCTGATCCTTTCTGATCGAATAAATCTCTGCTGCTCCTCAAGGATATTTGAACATCCTTCACCAATTCGCATATACCTTTTCTTTTATTCTTCTATAAATTTTCTGCTGTATATATATTTATTTTTCACATTTGACCTTTTTATTTATATGATTTGGGATTTGTCAAATTGACATAATTTAGTATAACAGTCGGCTGAATTAAGCAAACTCTATTTGCAAAAGTCCTTCAAGGGCTGACAGTGCTCGGTGACCATAACTTTCTATAATCTTTCGGTGACCGAGGGAACTCGGTAAACACCGACAATTCTTTACTTTTGATAACCGACTGAACTCGGTAAACACTAACTTTTCTTCAATGATCGAGTGAACTCGGTAAACACTAACTTTTCTTCGATGACCGACTGAACTCGGTAAACACTATCTTTCCTTCGATAACCGACTGAACTCGGTAAACACTATCTTTTCTTCAATAACCGACTGAACTCGGTAAACACTATCTTTTCTTCGATAACCGAGTGGACTCGGTACGCACTAATATTCCTGTCTGGCAGACCGACTAAGCTCGGTAGGAACTGATTGCTGCGGACTATGACATAGTGTGACATCAAAGACAATACATAATTGAGTAGCAATTTCCTTCAGACAACTGTTTCCAACAGTTACTACATCTATATTTCCAACATTAGAAAGTTCAATCATTACTAAAAATGTTTCCTCCGCTTACACTGTCTTCCTCGACAATTAACTATTGTTCGGTCAACACTAAAATTTTGCTTGGCATACTCTAACTTAGTTGACACTAACATTAATCGGTTTAAACATGATTTCTCCATTCTTTGCTCGGTTAAGCCTACCAATTTAGTCTTCAGTCTTACTAGTATAAACAATACATTGTCTCATCAATGTGCAACATAGTCAAGTACACTTTGTAGTATCAAGATAACTCAACCTTTCCTTAGGTACTATTGTTACCAACCTTGCCTATCCCCTTAGCAACACTCAAATAGATATAGTACTTTCCTAAGTAGCAATAGTCTTACCAATTAAGGTTTGACATCAATGACAATACAACAATTGTTTCAATTGCAGTTTCCAAAAATCTCCCTCTTTGACATTGATGGAAACACCATATGATATCACCTAAATAACACATGGATTACCAACCAATCCAAAAACTTATCTGATCATCAAAGAATTATTTATAATATCCTTAGCTTCATTCTAATTCAGAATCCTATCAGCCTCACTTCTGTGACCATCAGAAGTATTCAGATCTCTCTCTATCATGATCCTTCATTTTAGTTCATCATCCTTATTTTTCAGTGTCATGTGTTATCATATCAGTTCATCTCCCTCTTTGACAAAAATGCCAAAGTAGCAACTAAAACATACATCCATCAGATGTAGATAATATCTGTGGAGTTCAGTGTTTCTCCCTCTATCATCTTTCTTATAAATGATTCCTTGTCTTTGCTCCTTTTCACAACTATAGGCTAGCCCTAAAGTGTGACAATCTTCTGCATCAATTTTTCAAATATTTTTCTATAGCACATTTGATACAATGCTCCTAGCTTGTCTAGGCATCCCTAATTAGGGGAAGGACCCCTAATTGACTTCTCAAATACTCATGAGCTTCTCTAGGTAAAGCTTTAGTGAATATGTCTGCTAATTGTTCTTTTGTATTCACATATTCCATTCGGACATCTTTATCTTGTACTAATTCTCTCAAGTAGTGATTCTTGATTGCTATGTGCTTAGCCTTAGTGTGCATCACTGGATTCTTAGAAATATTGATAGCACTTGTGTTGTCATAGAAAATAACAACAAGTTCAGTGATTTCTTCTTTCATTCCTATCAACAATTGTTTTATCCATACCAAGTTTGAACAGTTTACTGTAGCAACAACATACTCGGCCTCGACAGTAGATTGGGAAATGCAATTTTGTTTCTTTCTTGTCTAGAAGACTAATCTCTATCCAAGAAAGAAAGCTCCACCACTAGTACTCTTTATGTCATCTACATTTCCTGCCCAATCAGCATTTGTATAAACTTTGAGTTCAAATTTGTCATCCTTCTTATAATATAGACCATAGTCAAAAGTTCCTTTCAAGTATCTCATAATTCTTTTCATAGCCATCATGTGTGTTTCTTTAGGATTGGCAGAGAATCTTGCCACAATCCCAACACCTAGTGCAATATCCGGTCTACTATGTACAACTTACTATAATTTTCCAATCATGAATCTATACAAAGTCTGATTCACTTCTGTAGCATGACCATTCTTAGATAACTTTTGTCCAGTAACCATAGGAGTATTCATTGGTTTAGCATCTTCCATCCCAAAAGTTTTCAATATTTCACTAACATACTTAGACTATGTAATGAAAATTCCATTCTTCCTTTGATATACTTGTAAACCAAAAAAGAATTTGATCTCACCAAACATACTCATTTCAAATTCAGTTTGCATTTCATTTGAAAATATTTTACACAATGCATCTTGTGCACCAAAAATAATGTCATCCACAAAAATTTTTGCCAACAGGATACCTTTAACTTCTTCATCTTTCATGTACGGATTGCTTGTGTCATTTGTTCTTGAAAATCCAATCTGTATCAAGTAGTTGTGAAACCTCTCATACCATGCTCTTGGAGCTTGTTTCAATCCATATAGTGCTTTGTTTAGTTTGTACACCATATGTCTTCTGTTTGGATCAATAAAACCTTCTAGTTGTTCTATGTAAACTTCTTCTAGTATACCATTAAAAAATGTAGACTTGACATCCATTTGATATACCTTGAAATCTTTATAAGTAGCATATGCAAGCAGAGTTCTTACTCCTTCCAATTTAGCTACAGGGGAAAATGTCTCCCCATAATCTATTCCTTCTTCTTATGCATAGCCTTTGCATACCAGCCTGGCTTTGTTCATAGTGATTTCACCATTTTCATTCATCTTATTCCAAAACACCCACTTTGTTCCTATAACATTTTTATTTTTAGGTCTCGGCACCAGAGCCCAAGTATCATTCTTCTCAATCTGTCCAATCTCTTCATTCATTGCTTGTATCCAGTCTTCATTCTCTAATGCCTCTCTAGTTGACTTGGGTTTAAATTCACACAGTAGGCATGTTGGATCCTTAGTCTTACTTCTAGTTTGAATTCTAGTGTTTTTGTCTCCAATTATCTATTCAGGCTTGTGATGTCTTCTTACATATTTTTCCAAAATAGGTTTAGCTCCTCTCTCCTCTATTTCATCATGTTCCCCAACAAGATTGTTAGATTCAACTTCTCAATGCTCAGCAACCTCTTCTTAACACTCAACAACAGTTTCTTGTAGCTCAGCATGTTCTTGTTCTCTTTCAGCACTATTTTCCTGATGCTTGAAAGCATCTGTCTATTGCTCAGCATTGCTTACTCGAGACTCAGCATTAGGTGCAAGTTTGTTACTTTCCTCTTCTTCTTCCTCAATGTACACAAAAGATCTATAATCTTCTGGTTCTCTTTTGCTGTCAACTTCATTTTTTTCAGCATACTCATCAATTTTGACATTCACACTTTCCACAATTTTGTTAGTGTTAAAGTTCAAACACTTATAAGCTTTACTTTTTGTGGAATACCCTAGGAATATGCTTTCATCACTCTTAGCATCAACCTTTCCATTCCTAGTGTCTTTTAATTTATAGAACTTACTTCCAAAGTTTCTAAAGTATTTAACACTCGGTGCATGCCCATGCCATAATTCATAGGGTGTCAGATTTGTACCTTTCTTGATCTGTACCCAGTTAAGAGTGTAGATAGCACTGCTTATAGCTTCTTTCTAGTATTTATGTGCCACATTCTTTTCAATCAACAATGCCCTTGCACAATCCAAGATAGATCTATTTCTCCTTTCTACTATACCATTCTATGGAGGTGTTCTAGGTGCAGACATCTGTCTATTAATTCCTCTATCATTGTAAAATAGATTAAATTCATTTGATGTAAATTCTCCACCTCGGTCAGATCTAAGAAATTTTAGGTTCCTACCTATCTCCTTCTCAACCTTAGCCAAATACCACTTAAAGAATTGAAAAGCTTCATATTTTTCTCTTAGAAACATTACATGCATCATCCTAGTATGATCATCAACAAATAAGATAAAGTATCTAGCACCACAGTAACTTTTTACACCCATAGGTCCACAAAGGTTAGTATGAACCAAATCTAAAATGTTTTCAACAGTAAGGGATTTGCTCTTAAAACTTGACTTTGTCATTTTTCCTAACTGGCATTCCTTGCATATCACATTCTCAGATTTCTTCAATCTAGGTAGACCTCTTACCTTTTTCTTCTTACTTATCTCTACTAGATTATCAAAGTTAACATGACATAGCCTTTTATGCCATAACCAAATATCATCAAGTTGTGCAATTAAACATGTTTCTTTAGATAGGTCAAGATAGAACAAATTACCTCTAGTCTGATCTCCACTTCCAATTAGTTCTCCAGTAGCATCAAATATTTTAGCTTGCTTGTGATGAAATTCCACTCGGTAATCAGTTTTGTTAAGCTGAGCAACACTTAAAAAATTATAATTAAGACCTTCAACCCAATATGCATTTTCACAAGATATCTTATTAGTCATTTTAATCAAACCTTTTCCTCTAACAGGACATGGTGCATCATTACCAAATTTTACACTTTTACCTCTATAATGATGTAAGGTCTCAAACTTATTTTTTTCACCAGTCATGTGATGTGAACAACCACTATCAATAATCCATTTATCATTCTTATTCACATAGGATATCAATGGAGTTCTCTCATCCTCATCAGATTCATCTTTCATTGCAAGATAGACTACCTCAATTTCAAAATTATCACTATCAGTGTTAGTTTCCTTTTCAGCAATGTAACAAGATTTCTTACCTTTTCCTTTGTAGTCTTTGTTCCATCGGTAGCTTCTATCATCTCTTCTATCTTTGTGTTTTCTTTTTCTTTCATCATCTTTATCCTTCCTATCAGGACATCTAGCATCTATATGACCAACTTTATTACATGAAAAACATATAATAGGAAGTTTACCTTTATACTTTCCTTTTCCTCTTCTAAGTCTTCTAGCCATAAGAGCTTCTAGATCTTCCAGTTCTTCATCAAAAGTGTCACTATCACTTTCAATTTCACTTTCACTGATGCATCTTTCTTTTTCTTTCTTTGGCTTATTTAGAACTAGTTGTGACTTAAAAGTAGATTCAACATTATCAATGCTTCCAACAGTGAAATTATCATAGTTAGAGAGTTAAAAAGCAGTCAACTTTACAAACCAAACTTTCCAAAGTAAACATTAGCAGAGTTGCATCTAGATTCCTGAATAGATGAGATCTTAATAGCATATATAGGACATAGGGTTCTTAGTACTTTCCCAATTATAGTTTCATCATCAATAGCCCTATTTTCTCCTCTAATAGAATTTATAAATTATTTTATTCTACCACAATATTGTGAAATGTTTTCACCTTCTTGCATTCTCATTTCATCAAACTTACCTCTAAGACTCTCAGCTTTTTCTTTTAGTACATTTAAGTCTCCACCATAGATTCTTGCAAGACTATCCTGTTGGTAGTTCCCTTTGATCTTCAACTTGTAGATTTATACTTTGATGGATAATTTTAATAACACCTTGACTCTATCACCACTTCAAAGTCTACAAGAAAGAGGGCCAATTAACAAGGATCAAACGAGATCCTCCTACACTTTGAGCTCTAATGCTCAGGTGGGTGTACCCTTGATTAACTTCTTCAAAGGAATCCTGAAATGTTATACCAATATACTCTTTCTTACTGATTTAAGGATTTGATCATTTAAATTTATGTGTGATTGATTATGATGGACTGCCTCTAGAGAATGGACCAGTGCCTTAACCAGGCCATAGAGTCACTAAACAACATATATCAACTGAACCCTAACTTAAAGACACATGAACTCAGAGTAAGTGCTTTGCCTATTACCCCCCTCACTCCCCAAACATGATCATCAAATTCCAATCTAACAATGAACTCACTGAAATCATCCTAAAGGCTTTAATCCTAACTTTGTTAGGAACTCCAAGCTGATCTCACAATACTCTTTGTTTACCATATGCTAATCCACTTTGTTACCTTAGCATATATGAATGCAAAATCAGAAAAAGAAGACAATCAAAGATTTGAGACAGGAATTCAAGTGTATTCTCATTAATTTTTAGAATTAATACATTACCAAACAACAAAATACCAAAGGAACAGACCCAAAATCTAGGCTCTCCTTTCTCAGTATAACACCATCAACAACAACTAGGGACCAAAGAAAGTTTTGGAACCTCTACTAAATCAAAAATCTATAATAATATATCCCCTAGTCATCTTGGAAACCCAAAATAGGTTGCAACAAGCTATAGATGACTAGGGTTAGGGTTTCACCCACAAGACCCACTAGAAACGGTCACAAATATATTACAGGGGGAGAAACCCTAGCAACCAGGAGAAAAAAAATCCTGGAGTGATCCACAATCATGATAAATCTCACTGAGAAGGTACTGAGAACCATAAATATTCCTAAATGTCAACCTATTCGGCCACCTGCAACATGCCTCGAGCATAAAACCACATAGTACAAACCCCTGCAAATGATCATGGCACACCCTGGACCACACTGCAATGGAAAACAAATCACTTCTTACTAGCTCCAGTCACTTCTGCATTCAAGTTTAGTCCTTATGGTCTTAGGAAACCCTCAGAAATTTGAATTTGAAATCAAACGGTCAGTTTCATAGCGCCAGCAGTGAATCGGCAGTCAATATTTAAACCTGAGCTATCTTTAAGTTGTGACCATCAAATCTTTATGCTTCGCGGGCTTATGACTTACCCTTGATAGGAATCCTGGTTTACATTTAGCGACCATGCGACAAAGCATTTCTTATTCACAAAGTGATAAATTAACTCACAGCTTAACCTCGGAACTTAGCGAACAAAGGAGATCTAACCTACCTTGGTTACATCTAGTGAACTAGCAACAAAAGGCTTTCGCCAGTTTGCAAAACATTTTAAGTCACCGCTAAAATATTTAGCGATCACGCAACCTTCCTTCGCTGAATTGCCAATCATTTTGGAACACGGCCATTTTATTACACAAATGAATGAACCCATTGAATTTTTTCAAGCCACTAACCTTATTTATCCAGACCGCCAAGACCTTAGACCCCACCTGGGCCCGCCTGGAATATGATCAATGGTTGTCGTAAGATCTCATGCATCTAACACATCTCATAAGAACTTACATCCGCTGCTGATTTACTGATAATGTTAGGACCCTCTTACGCATTCAAAGACTAGGTCCCACTGACAACTGCCACTGTGTTATTATATGGACCAATCAGAGACCGCCAACTGTTCTTACGTGTTACCTTCAACCCACTAATAGCCTTCACATTAGATTCCAAATCGACGGCTGTCGCATGATCGTGAAGGGGATGAATATTCCTTGCGATCATGTGACAACCACTAGATCTTCAGTCAACTAACAACTTGACCCCACCCTACCATATCATCTTTTCTTTCAGCCAATAAAATTTCACTTGTGCTTATGTGGTAGTGGTCCCACCTGTTTGAAGCGCTATGTCGCAAAGGGAAATCAATAGACGTCACAACATCACAAAGCTCTGACAAAACCCTTGTGCTTTCGTGACAACCGTTGGATCAAGATAGTGTCAGAAGGCCAGGCCCAGGAAAGAATGAAGTCAGAACATAAGAAATATTAAAACACTGACTTAGGAAAATATTAGCGCTGGGACTTAGACAATATTTAATTTTTTGGGGGTTAGAGACATAGGAAAATAAATCAAGGGGGGTCGACATAAAACTTTAGTCGCATGATTGCAAGACATGAAAAGGGTTCACACGATCATGCGACAAAGAGGTCACCAATTTTAACACATGCATTAAAGGACTTTTAAGTGGCCTGAATAAAGTAACATCAAATTAGAACAAGGCCAAGGCATAACAAAGCATTTTTGAACATAACAGCTAGATTTTCAAAAATTTGAACTAAGGGCTCATGTTAGAGGCATGAAAAACATTGCAGAGACTAGGGGAAAGGAGCTATAGCCATGAAAATTTTTGTACATCCTAACAGTGGCTCTTTCTAGGGATGTATGCCTCCTGCAGGCATAGCAAGGACCTAGAATCACTAGTAGAAGCAGACCATCCCACTCGAAAACTGACAACAGTGAGCAACAGAACCAAAACCTTATAGACCGGGACAAAATAGGACAGGGGCAAGCAACTATTTATAGAATTCACAAAATATACAATCCTAACTACTGTTCATGGAAAGCAAAATTGTGAGACCTACCAGACAGTCATACTATTACTATTATGTTTTCCATGCTTTCAGTACTTATTTCATAGATATAGTAGACTATTTGGGGCACCTACGTATTTGAGGATCTGTTGAATCCTATATTAAATGTTTCATACCTGATTATGTAATCCGGGAACACTTGAGGTACGACATGTTGTGTTTTAGTTATGGTTATGTATATGTGATGTTATATGATGTTTTTAAACTATTGCGATGAAAAGTTGGTTTAGGAAACCAAAGTTATTCTTAGTTGATTGATTTACAGATTTAGTTTTAAACCATTCAGTTGTGATTTAATATGTTTATATCATGTTTATTGGACCTACTGATGTGTGCAATGAGTGTGCAGGATAAGTTTACCATGGATCTAAATGCGGGGATTCAGTATTGGAACCTATGTTTATACCATGCATTCCAAGGCCCTCTTTGTATAAAGAGACATAGACCTCGTTGTATAGTCTTTTATTCGTAAACATGGTTTGCATTTCTGTATGTACTTTTAGTTTTAGTTTATGTTTATGTGAATTAGTCATGTCATTTGTTTTATTAAATGTGCCAAATTTGGCAAATTGTGGCTTAAGTGTTGGCATGGTTAGTATTTTAGTCATTAATTGGGTCAAGGGCTTGACTAGGGTGTTACCTTAGGGTTTGATCAATTAACCTTGGGTTGGGAAGTTTCTAGAAGTCAACCAAGACCATAAATCCGTGCACAAACTTTAGGGGTAGTTTAAGAGGGTCTTTTAGGCTCCAGAAGGTAACCGGGGTTAGTTTTAGCTACACAACTTGGTACCCTATGGGTTAGGGGTCATTTTCAGTCATTAATAAGCCTCTAAACTCATTTATTACTCCCCTAAAGTCTCAATTTCAAACTTGGACGGATTTAAAGAGTTGTGAGGTTTTGGTTAACCTTTCTCTTCCTCCCAAACTTGCATTCAACTCTATTTATGGTGAAGGAAGGAAAGTGCGAAGAAGGGAATGGAAGATTCTTCCCCTCTTCTAATTGGCTCCTAGATTTTAGGAGGTTGGCATATTTAGGAGAAACTTGGGGAAGGGATTAGTAAGCACCCACTCTCTACTCTTAGAGATAGATTCAGAATTGAGGAAGCCTTGGGAGAAAAGAACTTGGAAGGAAAGCACCTCTCAACTTCAATCCACCTTTAACTTGGGAGTAAGGTTGGTTTCTTGATTTGAAAATGCTTACATAGATTTGTGTGTTCTTGAGCTTGAAAGTCCATTAATGGAGTCCTATGTAGTTTTTAAGTTATTTTCATGTTGGGTGTATGAAGTTTTATTTTGTTGTGTTTACGTTTGTGCTATATTTTGTATGGGTTTTTCAAGGCACACTCACCCTTGGGAGGGAAGAGTAACCTTGGAGGGGGTGGTAGGAAATGACTCTAGTTTAGTGTAGAGTCTCCCTTGTGTGGAGTGAAGTACATGGGTATATGGGTCCCCATGATGCCAAACATGCCTAAGGGCACTTGGGGGGGCATAAGGAGGTTATTGTTCGTGACTACATCTTGTGTGGATGGTCATTTCAAGTCCATGTGTGGCTTGAGGTTATTAGTTTTCTTGCCTATCTCCTACTGAAGGTCTACCACCACCCCTATTTTTGGAAGGCCTCTTGGAGACCACCTTATTGTTCTACCATGTGTTGGGAAGTTTTCAAATGTGGGTTTCTATAAGTGTTTGTTTTATGTGAGTTTTGTGAGTTCTTGATTGTATCCTATTCCTATCTGGATCCCCAAGCTCGGGGGTGGCAATGTAAAGGCCTAGGTTGGGAGGTGAGCCTCCATGGTCAACCTAAGTGGTTATTTTGTGACAGGTTTTGAAGATGCTCTTGGGAGCTTGGCTATTATGAAAGGATGGTTCTTCATATTGTTGTTCTAAATGTGACCCTTGTAAATTTATATGAAAGCTTGAAGTTCTTCCTTAAATGTGGTATTCAATGGAATTGTGTTTTGTAAAGAGCCCTTGTCATAGTCAACATTGTAACTCTCAAAGCTGTAAATCCTGTATACTTTGGTAGTGATAGGATGTTATGTACCTCATGAAGGGAAGTTGTGAATTTTTGTAAATCAATGATTTAAGTTTTAATTCATAAGATTCAATATAATGTCTTTTGCAAGGTTGATTTCAAACAAACTATTCTTTTGTACAATTTATTGATTTTGAGAAGTTAAGTAGATTTTTTTTAATTGATTGGGTAGATCTTGTACTAAATGTTTCTATAAGGTTATATGAATTTATGTTTAATATCCTTGCATAAAATAGAACCCTTGTAAAGATTTATTCAACTAAAGGCATTTCATAAGAATATATTTAGGAATTGAAATTGAGAATTATTGGTTTATTGGATCAAATTTCTTACCAATTTTACTTCATTCTTAGCTTAGATAAATTACTCTTAAATTGATCTGCATATATTTTAACTTGTTAGGGTAATAGCTCTTGTTAAAAATAAAATAATTAATCATGTATTAAACTATCATAAAGTATTGAAAATAGGATGATGGACTGATTTAGTAAATTACACTTTACTATTATTGCATCTAAGATAACTTATTGAGCTTTTGAAAAAAAAATTGTAGTTGTTGTTTGTTGTGTTCATGCTTGAAAATTTTGGGCATGACAACTTGGTATCAGAGCTCTGGGTTCCACATTAGGACCTTGAGTTCACTATGGTTAGATAATGTGCACAAGTAATCGTAATTAGTTTTGTGGAAGGCTTTATGTAATTTGAAACTAGGTTTGTAAAGCATATAGTGAATGTATTTAGTAAGTTGTTAGATAGAAGTTGAATTATTTGGTTGAATGCAATTAAATGATATATGCCATCAAGATGCATATCATGGAAATTTAAGACCTAGCCTGCTAGATAAACTTTTATTATTAAGTAACAATGCAATATTGCTTATTTGAAAGAGATAGCATATGTAATACTTCTTGTATTAGATTATCGCTTAGATTAATGAAAATAAATAAAAAATTAGTATATTCCTTCTTATATGAATATGGAAATTTAAGGATTTAAGATTATGATTGTGTTTGGTGAAGGACATATTTACACTTAAGAAATTTTGAAATTTTTGCAAAATTTATATATGCTCTAAATTATAAATTTCTTTCATCAATGTCTTTGCAAGAAAATATAGATCCTAATGGTGCAATCAAATTTGAAATATAAATTACCTATATGTTCTCTGTTTTGACACAGAGTAAATAACTTCACCAATCAATTAATATTTCTTCCTGGTTGTTCATATATATAAACCTACGAATATACATATATTTCCATTTTGTATTGCAAGAGGAAATAACGAAATCGTTTCAAATCAAACATTTTTTTCAGACTTGCCATCTACTTAAAAAACCTTTTAACGCATTCCATGGAATAGTGCAAGGCTGCAAAAACAACTATAAGAATGGATAGCTCTATATGCGTGTGATAAAAAATGACTATGCATGAACCTGCTTCTAGCAAAGCAACTCAAGATGTCAAGAGGAAAAAAAAGATTAAGTTAAAAACTACCTTTATGAGATTTAATCAAACCGATATGATCAAATCTAGTTGTAACTCAGCTATGTGCTATTTAGTTATGTGAAAATGCCTCAACCATTCTATACAATGTGACACGATGTCAAAAAAACAAATTAGAAAACACCACTTACCCAAGATGGACACGTCACATAATGGGGATGGGGTTGAAGACACAGTACATTTTGAGTACAGAAGGAGAAACGATATGCATGGCCTTCACCATATCTTAATTCTTTTTAACAAAGAAGAGAAATCAATTTGGTAGGAAATTTTAGTTGCCAATTGTGAATTATGGCACATCATCATGTAGTCGGGACAGCGGTAGAGCTTGCTGATCTAGCTTGGGATGCATACGAGTTCCGTTACAAACGAAAAGAGGAATCAAACTCAATCTCAGATCATAACCAGCGCTGCCTCGAATTAAAAGAAGCTCTTGATCATCAGCACTCTAAGAATCAATGCCTGCAAGCCGCTTTGGAAGAATATGAAAACATCATCAATGAGATTCGAGCTCTTTCCGCGCAAAACTCCTCTGACGACATGTCTAATGCACACCCTTGCCCTTCAGATTTCTTGCACAGAAAATTGACTCAGGCTGACATGGGCTGCACTGAATGTCGGTGACGATGGATGTAAAGCTGAAATTCCGCACGGTTTAAAAGCCATACTTGCAAATGGCCACCTAACGAGTGGAAATTTGGTTGGCGTGGAGGTTAAAGAAGCCACCCATTGATTTCGTAATTTGATCGGATACTATCATGGGTGACGGTCTCAACGTCATATTGGCTTTTTAGATTAAAGTCCGTCAATTGAAATCCCTAAGAGGAGATGGATATTTCAGTATCAGATAAGAGATATTTACAGGGATAAGATAGAAAATTTAAATGTTAATTTAACAATGGATTTCAAAATTTCAAAATTTATATGTATAGTCCGTTTGTTGATCATATGGATAAATATCTAGATATTATTTTCCTTTTAGGAAAACTCTAGAATTTGGTTAAAATACATAACAATATCTAATTGTAAGTTGGATATAACTCTAGTAAATATTTGATTTATTTGAATTTGTTGATTATAGGATAATCAAATATAAATTAAGAGACTTTACTAAGGATATTAACCTTAGTTTATCTTATCTTTGATAAATATTTTCAAATCTAATTACATAGATTTAAATTGAATTACATGTGAATTAATTTTATATAGGTTCAATTTAGTTAAGATAAGTAGTTGTACTATTAAGTTTTAGATCGACTATTTAAAATTTAGAGATTGGATTTAAATTGCGAGACTTAATTAATATAATAGTTTAATTAAATTAGCTAGAAGCTATTTTATTAAACTATAATTTAAATAAGGGATTATATCGCAATATATTAAATTAACCTTACGATTATAATTTGAACGTAAATTATTCGTTGAAATTGTAATTAACTTCTTATCTTTACGTAAAAGTGTTCTCAATACCATTTGGAACTCGTTGACCAATTATAGGAATGGTTGACTTTTGGTCAACCATTAGTCAAAACCTAGGTAAAACATCTCGATTTACAAGCCTAGACCTTCCTTGTTGAGTTCAATACCTTTATAACCTAGTTACATGGTTATCGATGTAAGGTTGATTTTTAGGTCAACTTAGGTTGACTTTAGTCAACTACCCCATTTTACGTACCGATTAAAGCTAGTGACCTAGGGGTCCCTATGGAAAGTTTGGAAATAATTTCATGAAGTTTGACTTCAGGTCAAACTTGGTCAACCTTTCTCTAGTTGGACCTTGGGTTTGATTTTTTAACACTTAACGTTATCGATAAACCATATATTTCTACATCGTTATGTGTGTACTTAGTATGATGGCGTCATACTATTTTAAAACTTTAGCAAGCTTTGTTGGTTATGCTTGTGTGATGATAGTAGTAAACATTAGGTTTTAGAATAAGTTGGGATTATTTGATTTCGTGTAAGTTAATGAAACTTTATTTATTTAATCCTTGATAATTATTTATAAACTCTAATTATGAAGATTTAAATCAAAGTAAATAAATATTCAAACT
This sequence comes from Chamaecyparis obtusa, assembly GCA_027943335.1. NCBI lineage: Eukaryota > Viridiplantae > Streptophyta > Pinopsida > Cupressales > Cupressaceae > Chamaecyparis > Chamaecyparis obtusa. The sequence goes on along the minus strand of BSBK01004696.1, from coordinate 540,990 downwards.
TCGATTAAAGATATATAATTGATTTATTATATTTTAGAATGTCAAGTTAAAATATGGAGATTGGAGTTAATTTATTATAATTTAGCTAGATTTGATTCAGGTATTTGGATAGAATTTCTAAATTTATATTAAATAAATTAGTTGATATTGAGGTTTTAAGATTGGAATATGTTAGAAGAATTATTGGATAAATTAGCCTTTGTATTGGTATCATATTATAAGTTATTCTAATTATCTTTCTAGAGAATTAATTAATCTCATGTTGAAAACTAGAAGATTAGTTTAATAAGAATTTGATTTATATAGGCATTAGATGCTAATGTGAGAGGAATTATAAAGAGATAATAATAGATTATTTATTTAAGTTTATTGGTTGCAATTAAATACTTAGGACTATCAAAATTATTTATGCATTAGCAATTTCTTATTGCTAGAATTGAGAATATTGATTTAATTTAGAAGGATTAAAATTAGATTTAGATTGGATTTAAGTAAGTTTAATAAATAGACTTCGTCTACAGCTTAATGGTAAGATTTATTTATTTGGTTATTATTTTTATCTCAAGAATAATTGAATTTTTGTGTGAAGAAATAAAAGGGGGATTTGGCTATATAAAATTTTAAAGAGAGATTGTTAGAAGTAAAATTATTGTTAAGTTAGCTCATTAATGAACTCTCTTAAAATCGTAAGTTTGATTTACGATTTAACTTTTAAATTAAAAGTTTATCAAAAATTATGATTTAATATGATCATTAAAGCTCATTTGATAAAATTAACTAATTTTATGGGTTATTATAGTAAATAAGAATGTTAGACATTACTTTTAGCTAAAGTGAAGATTATAGTATTAAACGAAATGTAACTTAATCAAGGTATTGTTAGATTGAAAAATTGCTTTAATAATTCCTTAATATGGATTAATCAATTATCATACAAGATTATCAAATTGTCAGCTAAGTCTTTTAGACAACCATTAACATTATTTAATCAAGTTATTATCTAATATTAATAAGAATTCATGTTAATATATCAATACTTCTACATGATCAAATAAATTATCATGAGCATTTAAAAATGTTGTAGAGACTTAAGCAACATTAATTGTCATATAGTCGATAATCTAGTGAGTGACGTGAGTTAATAGGGTTATATGCATGCTTAGTACATATTAGTATCTTTAGAAAACAAAAAAAATAAAAAATTTAATGATTGGATTTTGCACCAAGGGTTTGTATAAATATGTGCCAAAGATTGAGGCTAGACTTATAAACAAAAATGCATGAAGCGAAATGAGTTATTACATATAAATGTAACCCTTGAGACATATGTCTTTGAGAGTGTTTGGTCATGTTCTATAAGCACACCTTGGACGCAAGGTGTTGTGTAGCTTGTACTCCCTTCTTGTGGCCAAGTATTAGTCACTTTGTTTATGTGATTTGATTTGATTTTCAGTTTGGTTGAACTTGAGAGTGTAAAGGGACTAGCTTGCCTTTATTTTAAGTTTCCTTGTAACCATCTAGCCACCAAATTTTCATTTATCTTTTGAATATGTGGTTCTTATTCACATTTATTTTTCCTTTGGATTTATTTAACTTTTGAGATTTAAATTTGAAATTTGTGAACCATGATTTAGATTTCTTATGATCTTGAGGTGACTAGGATGTGTGTTATGTTGCTAGTCCTGTGTTGTGGAATATTATTCTCTATCATGTCCGATATGGAATATTGATAGAATGTATAAGGGAGTAGGTTGCGAAGAACATACCATTATCATTCTTAAAGGCATATTGTGCTTAAAATGTGACTTATCAGTTAAGAAATGTTCAAAATAGGTTAACATGCACATGGTTATGTGTATCAGATATGCATTGCTTGAAATAAATTACCATTGGTCTAAATGTTTGATGTGGGTATTCGATACTCTGAGAACACAGTATGAATGAGGTCACAATTCCCCTACCTCTTTCATGAAATCCAGGAGGATGTTCATGCCTAGACGGGGTGGATGTGAGACCTACCAGATAGTCATAATATTACTATTATGTTTTCCATGCTTTCAGTACTTATTTCACAGATATAGTACACTATTTGGGACACCTACGTATTTGAGGATCTGTTGAATCCTATATTAAATGTTTGGTGCCTGATTATCTAATCAGGGTACACTTGAGGTACTACATGTTATGTTTTAGTTATGGTTATGTACATGTGATGTTATATGATGTTTTGAAACTATTGCGATGAAAAGTTGGTTTAGGAAACCGAAGTTATGCTTAGTTGATTGATTTACAGATGTAGTCTTAAACCACTCAGTTGTGATGTAATATGTTTATACCATGTTTATTGGACCTACTGATGTGTGCAATGAGTGTGCAGGATAAGTTGACCATGGATCTAAATTTGGGGATTCAGTATTGGAACCTATGTTTATACCATGCATTCCAAGGTCCTCTTTGTATAAAGAGATGTAGAACTTGTTGTATAGTCTTTTCTTCATAAACGTGGTTTGCATTTGTGTATGTAATTTTAGTTTATGTTTATGTGAATTAGCCATGTCAGTTGTTTTATTAAATGTGCCAAATTTGGCAAATTATGGCTTAAGTGTTGACATGGTTAGTATTTTAGTTATTAATTGGGTCAAGGGCTTGACTAGGGTGTTACCTTAGGGTTTGATCAATTAACCTTGGGTTGGGAAGTTTCTAGAAGTCAACCAAGACTAGAAATCCGTGCACAAACCTTAGGGATAGTTTAAGAGGGTCTTTTAGGCTCCTAGAAGGTAACCGGGGTCAGTTTTAGCTACCCAACTTGGTACCCTATGGGTTAGGGGTCATTTTCAATCATTAATAAGCCTCTAAACTCATTTATTACTCCCCTAAAGTCTCAATTTCAAACTTGGACGGATTTGAAAAGTTGTGAGGTTTTGGTTAACCTCTCTCTTCTTCCCAAACTTGCATTCAACTCCATTTATGGTGAAGAAAGGAAAGTGGGAAAAAGGGAATGGAAGTTTCTTCCCCTCTTCTAATTGGCTCCTAGATTTTAGGAGGTTGGCCTATTTAGGAGAAACTTGGCGAAGGGATTAGTAAGCACCCACTCTCTACTCTTAGAGATAGATTCAGAATTGAGGAAGCCTTGGGAGAAAAGAACTTGGAAGGAAAGCTCCTCTCAACTTCAATCCACCTTTAACTTGGGAGTAAGGTTGGTTTCTTGATTTGAAAATGCTTACATAGATTTGTGTGTTCTTGAGCTTGAAACTCCATTAATGGAGTCCTATGTAGTTTTTAAGTTATTTTCATGTTGGATTTATGAAGTTTTATTTTGTTGTGTTTACGTTTGTGCTATATTTTGTATGGGTTTTTCAAGGCACACTCACCCTTGGGAGGGAAGAGTAACCTTGGAGGGGATGGTAGGAAATGACTCTAGTTTAGTGTAGAGTCTCCCTTGTGTGGAGTGAAGTACATGGGAATATGGGTGCCCATGATGCCAAACATGCCTAAGGGCACTTGGGGGGTCATAAGGAGGTTATTGTTCGTGACTACATCTTGTTTGGATGGTCATTTCAAGTCCATGTGTGGCTTGAGGTTATTAGTTTTCTTGGCTATCTCCTACTGAAGGTCTACCACCACCCCTATTTTTGGAAGGCCTCTTGGAGACCACCTTCTTGTTCTACCATGTGTTGGGAAGTTTTCAAATGTGGGTTTCTATAAGTGTTTTTTTTATGTGAGTGTTGCGAGTTCTTGATTGTATCCTATTCCTATCTAGATCCCCAAGCTTGGGGGTGGCCATGTAATGGCCTAGGTTGGAAGGTGAGCCTCCATGGTCAACCTAAGTGGTTATTTTGTGACAGGTTTTCAAGATACTCTTGGGAGCTTGGCTATTGTGAAAGGATGGTTCTTCATATTGTTGTTCTAAATGTGACCCTTGTAAATTTATATGAAAGCATGATGTTCTTCCTTAAATGTGTTATTCAGTGGAATTGTGTTTTGTAAAGAGCCCTTGTGATAGTCAACATTGTAACTCTCAAAGTTGTAAATCCTGTATACTTTGGTAGTGATAGGATGTGATGTACCTCATGAGGGGATGTTGTGAATTCTTGTAAATCAATGATTTAAGTTTTAATTCATAAGATTCAATTTAATGTCTTTTGCAAGGTTGATTTCAAACAAACTATTCTTTTGTACAATTTATTGATTTTAAGAAGTTAAGTAGATTTTTTTTTATTGATTGGGTAGATCTTGTACTAAATGTTTCTATAAGGTTATATGAATTTATGTTTAATATCCTTGCATAAAATAGAACCCTTGTAAAGATTTATTCAACTAAAGGAATTTCATAAGAATATATTTAGGAATTGAAATTGAGAATTATTGGTTTATTGGATCAAATTTCTTACCAATTTTACTTCATTCTTAACTTAGATAAATTACTCTTAAATTGATCTGCATATATTTTAACTTGTTAGGGTAATAGCTCTTGTTAAAAATAAAATAATTAATCATGTATTAAAATATCATAAAGATAAACTTAAAGTATTGAAAATAGGATGATGGACTAATTTAGTAAATTACACCTTACTATTATTCCATCTAAGATAACTTATAGAGCTTTTAAAAAAAAAAATTGTAGTTGTTGTTTGCTGTGTTTATGCCTAAAATTTTTTGGCATGACAAGAATACCTTCAATTAAAGTATTTCTTCAAGAATTGTCCATGAACTAGCAATTCCTAAATATCACCATTTAATTCCTTGACAATATATGAATCTTGGCCCCATTTCTCATGAATTAGATATGGCGCTAGCCAGATGGAATCAAACTTACCATGTTTTCCTTTATCCTCTAATCTGGCATTCCAAATTAACACCAAATCACCAGGTTCAAACTTTCTGTTAACAGTCTTCTTATCATACAAATTCTTAACCTGCAACTACAGTCTAGCATTTCTTGCAACTGACTCTCTTCTAGTCTCATCCAACCTAAACAAACAAACTACATTTCATCATCTAAATCATCATCATATAACTAAACAAACTTTTACATTTCCAATAAATTATTATGAGGCATTCTTGCATGTATTCCATATACTAAATCAAAGCGTGCACAACCAATTACCCTCTTCACAGTTACCCTATCAGCCCATAGAGCTAATGGCAGTTTAGAATTCCATGCCCTCTTATTTTTTTCAAGAATCCTCTTTAGGATTTTAATCAAACTCTTATTAGTAGATTCTGCCTGACCATTTCGTTGTGGATGATAAGGTGAGGAATTAGAAATCTGAATCCCTAAACCTTTGCAAAAGTCCTTATATTTAGCAGACCTGAAGCACATGGCATTATCACTTACTATTCTCTCAAGGAAACCAAACCTTGTAACAATGTTGTTCAACAAGAAATCAATCACCACCTTGCTGGTTGCATTTCTTGTAGGTATAGCCTCTACCCACTTTGTAAAGTAATCAGTTGCAACTAAGATCCATGAGTGTCCTCCACTAGACTTATTTGGTATCTCCCCAATGAAATCAATTTCCCATTTTTGGAAAGGAGCCTATACTTCTACTGGTTTGAATGGGACATTACCTAAAAATTTAAGCTTACCAGAGAACCTTTGACAAGCATCACACCTCCTTACCAACTGCTTTGCATCCTTGAATATTGTGGGCCACCAGAATCCTACTCTTAACATTTTTATGAGCAGTTGTTTTACCCATGTAATGTCCACCACAAACTCCCCCATGCATTTCTTTCAACAACTTATTAGCCTGATCCTCATCAACACATTTCAAAAGTATGCAATCTAAATTCTTTCTATACAATTTACATTTCACAATTACATACTTGATAGCCTGTAATTTCAATGTCCTCTTTTGATTATCATTCATTCTTGTTGGACATCTCATATTTCTCAAGTAATAGATAATATCCTGATACCAAATACAATCATCCATGTCACATGTATAATCAATTTCAAAATGATTTACCTTATTTGCATCAAGATTGGATTGAGCCATTAGTTTTTCCAATCCTTGTCCTCTAATAAATTTAGTAATCTGGACATCAACATTGAATTCTTGGATCCTATTGATCCATCTGCATCTTCTCCCAGACACCTCTTTCTTGGATACAATTGTCTGAAGGAGATTGTTGGATTAATTGTGTGTTGTCTTTGATGTCACGTAAATGTCATATCATTTACTGAGCTCAGTCGGTCAGCAAAGCAGTTCCCAGTATTTACCGAGCTCAGTCGGTCTACAGGCAGTTTTTAGTATCTACCGAGATATTTTGGGCATCAAAGAAAAATATGGTAGAAAATAGTGTTAACCAAGCTTCCATGGTTATCAAAGGAAATTTAGTGTTTACCAAGTTCACTTGGTCTCCAAAGGATGTTATAGAATTTGCAGTGCTTACCGAGTTCTCTCGGTCACCAAAGGAAATCTCTTCAGATTAGTGTTTACCGAGCAAGATCAGCCCAGTGAAGGAATTTTTTATTTTGAGAAATAAAGTTTGTTTATTCCAGCCGACTATTGTAATGATTAGTAATGTTATTAGTGCCGACTTGACAATCTAAATGGACAATCCGAATGGTATATATAGAAGGTCAAGTTGTGAATTAAAAAGTGTTTGCAAGTGAAAAGAAGAAAAGTGCGAGCGAATTTTGAAGGATGATTAGATATCCTTGAAGAGTAGCAGAGATATATTTGATCAGGAAGGATCTAGTGAAGCAAAACAAAGATTTGTAATCAGCAATTTAGTTGCATCATTATTTAGGTCACTTCATTGTTACTTTCTTACCATTGTAGCAGTGATTTCAAAATCTCCTAACCGAGTCAGTTTAACAGCCATTTTGTAAATCCTCTAACAAGGTGACAGTTCTATTGAATTTTTTCAAGACCTCTTACAAGGCCACTCCTAATAGGGTGATTAAATCCTCTAACAAGGTCACACCTAACAATGTGTTTTGTAACCTTTAACCGGGTTGGCTCCTAATAGGGCTCACTTCAGAAGAGTGAAAAATAGTAACTAGTTGCATTGGTAGCTTTTCCCATATTGGGTTTCCACGTTAAATCTGGTGTCTCTTATGTTCATGATACTTTCTTTATTCATGTATGTTAATCACTGATGAATTCTTAAGAACAGTTATAATTAATACTCACTGCAATAACTAAGTTTTCAATATAACTGCAATAAATGATTTAATAAAACATCTAAGGGATCTGTGGTAATATTTTTGTGGTTAATTGATTCACCCCACCCCTCTTCGTTACTCCATCTATATTTCCAACAATTGGTATCAGAGCTTTTGGTGCTTGCAGGAAGGGTTTCAAGGACCTAAGCTAAAGATCAGGATGTCTTACAAGAGAGAAATTCCAAGGCTTAATAGAGATAACTTTTCAGCTTGGAAAGGTCTCATGAGACTTCATCTGGCTTCCATTGGTGATTTAAGATGCAAATATATTGATCAAGAATATACAGTTCCTACTGGCACATTAACTATTGAAGACATTGCAGAGAAAAAGAACCATAACACCATGATGATAGACATTGCATCAGCTCTTAGCTATGAAGAATTTGATGAGATCAAAGATAGTACAACTTCTTGTGAAATGTGGAAGAAGATGAAGAAAATTTATGGTGGTGATGACAATGTGAAGAGAGCCAAAGCAGAAAGCCTAAGAGGATAGTTTGATCAGATGAAGATGAAAGAAGATGAAAACATTGCAAAATATGTTGAAAGGATCAAGGCGAGTGTTAGTGAAATCAGAGCTTCTGGAGGAAAAATTGATGATGAAATTGTTATAAGTAAGGTTCTTAGAACATTGCTTCCTATCTATGCAATAAGAGTATCTGCTATTCAAGAAAGAAGATGTGAACAAAATCACAATATAACTTTGGATGCCTTAGTTGAAAGGTTGACAGCTTTTGAATTAGATAACTATGACAACTATGTTCCAACTTCTAAAAATATTGAATCAGCATTTGAGGCCAAACTTTCACTTAAGAAGGGCAAGAAAATCCAGTCAGAAAGTGAAGAAGAATCAGAGGAAAGTTCAGATAGTGATCTTGAAGTTATTGAAGCATTACTTGCAAAGAAATATACTAGAGGCAGAGGTAAATACAAAGGTAAAACTCCTTTAATCTATTTTTCATGTGAATAAATTGGTCATATTGCAGCTAGGTGCCCAAACAAGCAAAGCAAGGATGAGAAAAAAGGTCACAAGTACAATGGCAAGAAGAATTTCAAGTCATTCAAGGATAAAGGTAAGAAAACATGTTTTCTGGCTAAGGATTCTGATGATAGTGAAGAAAAAATTGTCTTCACTGCTGTAAAAGATGAATCTGATGATGATGAAGATGAGATGGCACTTAGCTCTCATATAAGAAAAGATGATACATGGATTATAGATAGTGGATGCTCACATCATATGACTGGAGACAGAACAAAGTTTGAACACCTTGAAGACTATGATGGTGGTAATGTAAGGTTTAGAAACAATGAACCTTGTTGTATAAAAGGAAGAGGATGAATTTCATTAACCAAAGAACTTATATGTGATAATGCATATTGGGTTGAAAGACTAAAGCATAATCTTCTAAGTGTAGCACAACTAATCAACATTGGATTCAAGGTTGAAATCATGAATGGCAAAGCAAGACTACTGGATGACAAAGGAAAACTGATTGGTTCAGGAAAACAAACCAAAGGTAACCTGTTTTATCTTGATCTTGGTGAATGCTCATGTTTTATTGCTCAAATTGGAGAAAGTTGGTTATGGCACAAAAGGTTATGTCATGTAAATTTTGATAATATGGTGAAAATAAGAAAATTCAAGAAAGTAAGAGCTATTCCTACTTTGAAGAAACATGATGTTGGTCTATGCAAGAATTGTCAGATTGGTAAAATGGGAAAGACGGGCTTTAAAAGTAAAAACTATCAGTGTGAAGATATTTTGGATATTGTGCATACTGACTTATGTGGACCTATTGGAATTGAAAGCTATATTGGAGAAAAATTCTTTATTCTCTTTGTTGATGATTACTCTAGAATGATGACTGTTATGTATTTAAGAGAAAAATCATAAGCATTTGAGAAATTCAAATGGTATTTGGCAAGAGTAGAAAAGGAAACAGGAAAAAGAATGAAGTTCTTAAGATCAGACAAAGGTGGTGAATTCATCTCCCATGAATTCAATAATTTTTGCATTGAAAGAGGAATCAAAAGACAGGTATCAGCCCCAAGAACTCCTGAACAGAATGGAATACCTGAAAGAAGGAACAGATCTATCATGGATTGTGCAAGGACTCTAATGATTGAAAATAACATTGCTATGAAATACTAGGAGGAAGCTATCAGCACTACAGTTCATACCTTGAACCGAGTACAGTTGAGGAAAGACACATTCAAAACTCCTTATGAGTTATGGTATGGCTATAAACCTAATGTAAGTTACCTGAAAGTATTTGGTAGTAAATGTTACATCTTAAAAGAATCTAGAAAAGGAAAATTTGATGTAAAAAGTGATGAAGGAATATTTTTGGGATATTCTTGCAAAAGTAAAGCATATAGATGTCTGAATTTTTCTACTCACAAAATCATAGAAAGTGCACATGTGAAAGTTGATGAGTTTGTAGAAAAGACTGAAGAAGAAAGCAACAAGGAACCAGAGGATTACAAAAGATTTGTTTACATTGAACCTGATACATTGCCAGACACATCTATCAATAAGGAAACTACATCTACCAAGCCCAGTAAAATAAGCAAGTCACAAGAAGAAGTTCAAACTGAGTCACGAGAAATTGAGTCTCAGCTTGAAGCTATCGAGAAAATATCTACCGAGCCCGAGCAAACTGAACCTGAGGATGAAATTCAAAGAAATGACAATATAACTCATTCAAGAGGCAAGGAACCTGTATTGTCCAAGTATGTCAGGAAGCATCATACACCAAATCAGATTATTGGAAACAAATCACATGGTACTATGACAAGAAGTAAACTGAAAGGTACATGTTTACTTGCTGATTTTGAACCTAGAAATGTTAAAAATGCATTGGAAAATGAAAGTTGGATTGAGGCTATGAATGAAGAAATAGAAAAAATAGAGAAAAACAAGACATGGACTCTTGTACCTAGGCCTAAAGACAAAAATGTAATTAGAACGAAATGGGTATTCAGAAACAAGCTAAATGAAGATGGTCAAGTATCTAGAAACAAAGCTAGATTAGTGTGTAAAGGGTATTCTCAAGAAGAAAGTATAGATTATGGAGAGACTTTTGCTCCTATTGCAAGATTAGAAGGTGTAAGAACTCTACTTGCATATGCAGCACATAAAGGATTTAATGTATATCAGATGAATGTAAAATCTACATTTCTCAATGGTATTCTTGATGAAGAAGTCTACATTGAGCAACCTAAAGGTTTTGTTGATCCAGACAAAAAGGATATGGTCTGCAAGTTACACAAAGCATTGTATGGTCTAAAACAAGCCCCTAGAACATGGTATGAAAGATTACATAACTATCTTATTCAGATTGGTTTCAAAAGAGATAATGATAATAGTAGTTTATACATCAAAGAAGGACCAGATAATAGAATTGTTTTGGCAGAAATATTTGTGGATGATACTATGTTTACAGGTAATGATGATCAGTGCAAAGAATTTGAAATGTCTATGTTTGGTCAGATAAAGTTTTTTGTTGGTCTTCAAATTCAGTAGAGCAAGAATGGTATCTACATTACTCAGTCTAAATACATCAAGGAAATACTTAAGAAGTTTGGTATGGAAGATGCAAAATCAGTTGGTACACCCATGTGTACAGGACTAAATATTACAAAAGATGATGATTCGAAAGAAGTAGATCAAACCTTATACAGATCAATGATTGGAAAATTATAGTATGTAGTTCATACAAGGCCTGATATTGCCTTAGTATTTGGTATTGTAGAAAGATTCTCAGCAAAACCTAGAGAAAATCATATGATGGCAATCAAAAGAATCTTGAGATACTTGAAAGGAACTGAAGATTATGGCTTGTGGTATAAATTTGGAGGCAATCTAGACTTAAAAGTGTTTACTGATGTTGATTGGGAAAGAAACATTGATGATAGAAAGAGTACAAGTGGTGGAGCATTCTTTCTTGGCAAGAGGTTGGTATCTTGGACTAGTAAAAAGCAAAATTGCACATCTCAATCCACAGCAGAAGTAGAATATGTTGCTGCAGTAGTAAACTGCTCTAATATTATTTGGTTTAAATAGTTATTGGAAGACATGAAGGTTGAGATCTAAGAACCAGTTGTTATATTTTGTGATAATACAAGTGCAATAAATATTTCAAAGAATCCAGTAATGCATTCCAAAACCAAGCACATTGCTATAAAATATCACTTTGTCTGAGAATTGGTACAGGACAAGGAAATCAAATTGGAATATATTCATACAAAAGAACAAATTGCAGATATATTCACCAAGCCACTACCTAAGGATGCATTCTTGTATCTTAGAGGTAAGTTAGGGGTCATTCCCCTATCTGAGGCTCACTAAATGAAGTTTTAGTGATGCATCAACTAGAGCATATTGAAGATCAGTCAGTTGATGCAACTTAGTCAAGGAATCATTGCATATGAATCAGTCCTCAAGGTACATTGTCATTCACCTGGTATGTGTTGTCTTTGGCATTTGTTGTCAAAGAGGGAGAGTTTGCTGTCATACTTCAAGAAATTTCTTAAGATTTCTAAGAGTTTTCTTGGAGAGTTTTCAGTCAGAAAGAGAAGTTTACTGACAGAGGGAGTTCTCATAGATGAGAATCAGAATGAAGCTAAGGATATGTTCCTTACTCTTTTTTTTCTATGAAATTTCATTGTGCTATGACATGTTGTGTTTCCATCAATGCCAAAGAGGGAGATTGTTGGATACAATTGTCTAAAGGAGATTGTTGGATTAATTGTGTGTTGTCTTTGATGTCACACAAATTTCATATCATTTACCAAGCTCAATCAATTAGCAAATTAGTTCCTAGTATTTACCGAGCTCAGTCAGTTTGCAGGTGGTTTTTAGTATCTACCGAGATATTTCGGGCGTCAAAGAAAAATATGGCAAAAAATAGTGTTAACTGAGCTTCCATGGTTATCAAAGGAAAGTTAGTGTTTACTGAGTTCACTCTGTCTCCAAAGGATGTTACAGAATTTGCAGTGCTTACCGAGTTCTCTCGGTCACCAAAGGAAATCTCTTCGGATTAGTGTTTACCGAGCAACGTCGGCCCAGTGAAGGAATTTGTTATTTTGAGAAATAAAGTTTGTTTATTCTAGCTGACTATTGTAATTATTAGTAATGTTATTAGTTCCAACTTGACATTCTAAATGGACAATCCGAATGGTATATATAGAAGGTCAAGTTGTGAATTAAAAAGTGTGTGCAACTGAAAAGAAGAAAAGTGTGAGAAAATTTTGAAGGATGATTAGATATCCTTGAAGAGAAGCAGAGATATATTTGATCAGGAAGGATCTAGTGAAGAAAAATAGAGATCTTTAATCAATAATTCAGTTGCATCATTATTCAAGTCACGTCATTGTTACTTTCTTACCATTGTAGCAGTGATTTCAAAATCTCCTAACCGAGTTGGTTTAACAGCCATTTTGTAAATCCTCTAACAAGGTGACAGTTCTATTGAATTGTTTCAAGACCTCTTACAAGGCGACTCCTAATAGGGTGATTAAATCCTCTAACAAGGTCACACCTAACAGTGTGTTTTGTAACCTTTAACCGGGTTGGCTCCTAACAGGGCTCACTTCAGAAGAGTGAAAAATAGTAACTAGTTACATTGGTGGTTTTCCCCATATTGGGTTTCCATGTTAAATATGGTGTCTCTTGTGTTCATGATACTTTCTTTATTCATGTATGTTAATCACTGATGAATGCTTAAGAATAGTTATAATTAATACTCACTGCAATAACTGAGTTTTAAGTATAACTGCAGTAAATGATTTAATAAAACATCTAAGGGATCTGTGGTAATATTTTTGTGGTTAATTCATTCACCACCCCCCCCCCCCTCTTAGTTACTCCATCTATATTTCCAACACTCTTGCTGTGAGAAAATATCCTTCACAACTGCACTTGGCACAAAATCAATCACAACAGCTCCCATCATGTAACACCTAAAAGCCTTGACTGCCTTCACAAGTGCATATGCTTGTTTCTCATTTATGTCATACTTCAATTTAGCTACCTACAAAGATTTACTAAAAAATGCAATAGGCTACTCAAAACCATCCTTAATCTTTTGTAACAAAACTACAGCAATAGTATGAAAAGATGCAAAGGAAAAGATGTGCATTGGGACATTATAATCAGGTGCCTTAAGCACTGGCACATCTTTGATAGCCTGGTTGATATTTTTGATAGCCTCATCAGGCTCACCCTCCTAATTGATAGCAGATCCTTTCTTCAACATCTTAGAAATAGGTCTAGTGACCTAAGCGAAGTTTGTTACAAACCTCCTTAAGAAATTGACCTAACCAAAGAAGGACTGAATCCCTTTAACATTCTTTAGTCTCTGAATTTTATCAATGGCTGCTACCCTCTCAGGTTCAATTCTTACTCCTTGCTTCCCAACTAAGTGGCCAAGCAACTTACCTTCAGTGACCCCAAATGTACATTTCCTTGGGTTTAATGAAATGCCATATTCCGAAGCCCTTATGAATATTTTCTCTAAATGAGTACAATGGTCTTCTTACCTCTTGGAGTAGGCAGTTAAATCATTCTAATAAACAATGAGGAAATCATTGATAAAATTTGAAAAGGCAACATCCATTGCCCTCTGAAAAGTAGCACCAGCATTTGTGAGATCAAAAGGCATTCTCACATAAACATATGTCCCCCAAGGTGTAGTGAAAGCTGTCTTGAATTGTTCTGATTCTTTATCAATCACTTGATTGTAACAAGAGAAACCATCCATCATAGACATCAATTCGGATCCGGTCACTCTCCACAACATAGCTTCCATATTGGGCAAACAATAGTTATCCTTTAATGAGCTGATGTTCAAAATCCTGAAGTCCACACAAAGCCTGATGTCACCATTTTTCTTTCTCACAAGAACAAGGTTTGAAACCCAAGAAGATTGCCTTATAGGCTTGATAATTCTAGCATCTCTCAACTTCATTAACTCTTCTTGCATCTTGGGTGCTAAAGTAGGATTAATAGGCCTCTGTTTTCCTCGAAAAGGTTTAGCATCTTCCTTCAATAGAATAATATGCTAAAATAAATCTTCTCTATAAACCTTTAGGTCATCATATGACCATGCAAAAACATGGCTGAATTTTCTCAATGATTCAATCAAAGATTTTCTCACATTGTGAGACATGTCCCTACCAATGTATACTTTCTTAGGTGCTTCATGTGTTCCAATATTTATCTCCTCTAGATCAGCATGATCCTATCTTTTGATATTCTTTTGAACTCTATCTTGGTTATCAAAGACAGTATCCAAAACAACAAGCCCCTTGGGCACCTTGTTAGTCCTAAGCTAAATGACCTCATTGCCAAAGACAACTACTTTTCCTTCTATTGACTCAACCAAGGCTGAACAATCAAATTCTTAACCATGATACTGATCTTCACAACTCATAAACTTCAATATATCATTATCATCATCAAAAACTTGCCAATTTTCAATATTGTCTAGTATACTAGCCCTAGCCTAAATTTCAACTTTAGAGATACCAGTAAATGTAATATCAGTGGGATTGATTGCAATATTGGATAACAAGTCAGCCATCTTATTGTTACTCCTATCCTTCCACTCAATATTGAAGGCATCAAAATGTTCAATCAAATCCCAAACTGCATTCCTATATTGTTTCAACCTCTTTTTCTTGGAAGCATATACTGACCTGACTTGGGACACCACCAACTCAGAATCACCAACAACATTCAAACACTTAATACCATGTTTTTGTGCCAACCTCAATCCTAACAACAATGCCTCATATTCTGCTATATTGTTGGTACAAAATAAATTCAATGTGAAAGAAAATTTGTAGGTGTTTCCATCATGAGAAATAAGTAAAATACCTGCTCCCACTCCATCTTTGCAATTTGCACCATCAAAGTACATTACCCACAAATCACCCTTCATAGAATTAACACTTACCTCAACAAAGATAGGTGACAAAAAAGGTTCCTTATCAAGTACAGGGATCTCTGCCCTAAAAGAATTAATATCAATATCCATGAAACATGTAGTTTGATTATCAATATTCCTCTCAATAATGTGGCATACTCTTGGCTCTCGCTCAATCTTAACAAACTGATCATCAATCTTGAAAGTGGCATAGGACATATCACACTATAAACTTCCACCCATGGCAGCACTCCACCTTCTAGATAGTAGCATCCCATAATGAGGAGGGATGTCCACCACCAAAACACTCATTGTTAACTCTTTCTCTAGATATGATGCCAGCCTATATGTCATTGCATTGATAGTCCCAATAACTGGTACCTCCCTCTGATCCATTGCACAACATTTTCCTTGAACTGTATCAACTTTAAGGCACAACTTCTCCATGATTTTGAAAGGCATGATAGTATTAGAGGCACCACTATCAATCATACAATTTCTTAGCTTCATTCCATTCACAAGAACATTTAAAAAGAATGGATCAATGTTCTCAAGGCTAGCATTGATAGAACTATCCAAATATATAGGAGGAATTTGAGATACAATTCCCTGAGCAACAACACTTCTAAAAGGTTTATCCTAAGATCCATTGCATGAAACATCATTGTTATGAACATTATCTACCCATGCAATAGCTCTATCTTTGTGTTCAGGGATCCTCAACAATTCTGACAATGGAACCTTAAATGTGATTTGGGACAATATAGATAACATATCAACAAGAGTAGAGAAAGGAATCTCAATCTGCACTTCCTTATTATCATTTTGCTTTGCTGATACATTAGGTGTATTGGCCACTCTCATTTTTTCAATCTTAGCCATTGTGTTAACTGGCTTCTCAATCTCATTAGAAATTTTTTCAACTCCAACTCCCTTAGGCTCATAATTCTTACCTTTTATATTCTTGAATTTCACCATGTGATCACCTTTTGATTTGTTCTTATTAGGCTCTCGGAAGTTGGTACTCTTCATAAACATTCCTGCAGCTTTCTCATTTGTATTCCTTGCCACCAGGCCTCTAGTTTGCACTTGGGCAATCATTTCTACAATAATCCTATCCATCTCTTCTCTAGAAGGTCTTCTTAAATTTACTATCTCAAAAGAAGAGTTCACGTTACATGTCTTCTTATCAATGTCTTCACTATCAGAATAAACCTCTTGATGAAAAAGGGCTTGATTGTGTCTCTTCATATTTACATCTGCTTCTTCATCAAAATCAAAATCATCTTTATATCCAAGATATGAAGTACCCATGTTGCATCTAACATCATCTTGACTTTCTTCTTGATCTATCTCCTCATTGGCACAATCTTGATTTGCAGCCATAGATTGTGCAACCACACAATGCTCTGCAGAATGAGGGGACTGGCATGCAACACACCAAAGTATGTCCTCCATGACATTTATTGAAGCTTTTTGTAGAGGGTCAGGGACACCTCTGTCATTGTTTCTTCTTGTAGTAGGGACAATAGGCTTGCCATCCTTCCATTGGGTGTTGTAGGGGTAGTTCTGCAATTTGTTCTGCTTATTGAAATTGTTGTTGAACTGAGGCCTTTCGTTGGTAGGAGCACTAATGTTTCTACTTGCAGGTGCCTTCAAATCCTTCAATGCATTGGGAACCTTATCCAATTTATCTTCTTCTTGCCTCCTATTTTGAATATTATTATCACTTTCTTTTTTGTATTTCTTGTCTCCAATCAACTTTGGATCATCTCTCTTCCCACCCAACTTCCCTAATATTTTCATGTTATTCTCAATATTGATAGCAATCCTAAAAGCATCTCTAAGAGTTCTTGGTTCTTTTTCCCTCAACAAGTATCCCATCTTTCCATCAAATGCATTGAAGTATGTAGTTAGACAAACATTGTCATCTAACCACATAACTTGGAACAAGTTATGCATACCCTTCTGAAATCTCATGTTGAATTCAGCTGCAGACTCATTCTAATTTTTCCGTATGGTATTGAATTCATTCAACATGAAACTAGCATTAGGCCTATCACCAAATTTCTCTTTAAAACATCTCTCAAAAGAATCCCAAGTATCAATACATTTATTAGGAAGTCTCTTAAACCAATCTCTAGCATCCTCCATTAGAGATTGAACAAATAATTTCATGACTACATCTTCATGCTCTACGTCATAATCATTAAGCATATCAAAAAATACCCTAAGATGCTCCTCACAACTAATAGCATTATTACCAGAAAACTTAGGTACCTTATCTCTTATATCATTTGTAAAATCATTCGGGTAACCAGGAATTCCATCAAAACTAATTTTCCTATAGCCTTCTAATTACATAGGTCTTCTTTGAAAACCTGAACTAGTGTTAACCCTAGGATCAACATTTGCATTTACATTTCCATCAACTTGTGCATTTGACTGTTGCCTAGGATCAGCACCTATCATAGCAGATGAAGAAGGAATTGAACTAGTAGCATTACTAAGTGGAATAGTAGTGTTCGTAGATGGCATACCTAGTTTAGTAGTGGATGGGCCAAGAGCATTGGCTAATGAAGCCTTCAAGAACTGGATCTTTCTTCTCTTTTCTACAATGGAAGCTTCAATTTCAGCCCTCTCTAATTCTCTTACAAGGTCCTCATCTTCTTTTCTTCTTCTTTCTATCTCTGTGTCCTTATTTGAATTAGGTGGTGGGACCCTCAGTATTGTCAATGATCTACTTGTTTGATGTCCCACCATCTTTTTCTTTCCTTTCTCACCAGCGGCAACAACAGGCTTAGTGATCTCATTCCCATCTTTATTTTTAGGGAGGGAAGCATAACTTTGAACCTATCTGATCATAGGGCCCTCCTTATAAAATTCATGATCTTGCAGTAAGCACTCCTGCTCACTTCTCAAAGCATCAAGATCGCCAAAAATATCAGATTGCAAAGTCTTAGGAGCAGAAGCAAGCATCTTGTTTCTCTCCTTCATTTCATTAATCTTTCTAAGGAGAGACTGTCTTTCTACTAGAGCATTCACCTTCTCAGCCTCTCTCTCCTTTTGTAACCTCTTATGTATGGCATCCTGTTCTGCCAACTACAACCTTAGTGCATTTAAATCATCTGGGTCTACCATAATGTCATCAGAGCCTAATGACACATCCATATCAATAAGATTTTGATATGGGAAATGGATTTGCCTTGGTCTCATGGGCTCCCTTTTGAAATTATCTTCATCAAGATCTAAATCAATCTTCAAACCCATCTCTCTAGCTTGTTCATCCTGACCTATAGGCAATGGACCCTTGTCTTGAAATACAGCCTCTGGGGTATCATAAAATCTATCTTCAGAATGACCACCATCTAATCTAGAAACTTTGTCTTGTGAACCTTCCTCACTTGAGGAAACATGTGGTGCTCTACCTCTGGTATTTATTTATTCTCTTATGGGAGCACTACTAGACTCACCATTCCTTTTGATCTAACTCTTCTTCTCCTATCTAGGCAATTGTTCCAAAGTGACCTCCAGATTCTTTCTGATAGAGGACCTAGTATTCCTTCTCTTATCCATGATTTATAGTATGACACTAGTTCTAACCTTTTGAGTCACCACCCACCTAGATGGGAAATCTTAACCGAATATAATAGGAAAACAAGTGTGCATTTAACAACCTTTATCTTCTAGACTCTCCCCAACACAGTCGCCATTTTGTTGGTAGTTCCCTTTGATCATCAACTTGTAGATTTATACTTTGATGGATAATTTTAATAACACCTTGACTCTATCACCACTCCAAAGTCTACAAGAAAGAGGGCCAATTAACAAGGATCAAAAGAGATCCTCCTACGCTTTGAGCTCTAATGCTCAGGTGGGTGTACCCTTGATTCACTTCTTCAAAGGAATCCTAAAATGTTATACCAATATACTCTTTCTTATTGATTTAAGGATTTGATCATTTAAATTTATGTGTGATTGATTATGATGGACTGCCTCCAGAGAATGGACCAGTGCCTTAACCAGGGCATAGAGTCACTCACCAACATATATCAACTAAACCCTAACTCAAATACACATGAACTCAAAGTAAGTGCTTTGCCTATTACCCCCCTCACTCCCTAAACATGATCATCAAATTCCAATCTAACAATGAACTCACTGAAATCACCCTAAAGGCTTTAATCCTAATTTTGTTAGGAACTCCAAGCTGATCTCACAATACTCTCTGTTTACCATATGCTAATCCACTTTGTGACCTTAACATATATGAATCCAAAATCAGAAAAAGAAGATAATCAAAGATTTGAGACAGGAATTCAAGTGTATTCTCATTAATTTTTAGAATCAATACATTACCAAACAATAAAATACCAAAGAAACAGACCCAAAATCTAGGCTCTCCTTGCTCAGTATAACACCATCAAAAACAACCAAGGACCAAAGAAAGTTTTGGAACCTCTACTTAGTCAAAAATCTATAATAATATACCCCCTAGTCATCTTGGAAACCCAAAATAGGTTGCAATAAGCTACGAATGACTAGGGTTAGGGTTTCAACCACCAGACCCACTAGAAACGGTAACAAATTTATTAAAAGGGGAGAAACCCAAGCAACCGGGAGAAAAAAAATCTCAGAGTGATCCACAATCATGATAAATCTCACTAAGAAGGTACTAAGAACCACAAAGATGCCTAAATGTCAACCTATTCGACCACCTGCAACACACCTCGAGCACAAAACCACATAGTACAAACCCCTGCAAATGATCATGGCACACCCTAGACCACATTGCAATGGAAAACAAATCACTTCTTACCAGCTCCAGTCACTTCTGTATTCAATTTTAGTCCTTCTGGTTGTAGGAAACCCTCAGAAATTTGAATTTGAAATCAAACGGTCAGTTTCATAGCGCCAGCAATGAATCAGTGGTTGATATTTAAACCTGAGCTTTCTTTAAGTCATGACCATCAGATCTTTATGCTTTGCAGGCTTATGACATACCCTTTATAGGAATCCTAGTTTACATTTAGCGACCATGCGACAAAGCATTTCTTATTCGCAAAGTGAAAAATTAACTCACAACTTAACCTCGCGACTTAGCAATCAAAGGAGATCTAACCTACCTCAGTTACATCTGGCGAACTGGAGACAAAAGGCTTTTTCCAGTACACAAAACATTTTAAGTCACTCCTAAAATATTTAGTGATCACGCGACCTTCCTTCGCTGAATCGCCAATCATTTTGGAGCGACCCCATTTTATTAAGCGAAAGAATGAACCCGTTGAATTTTGTTAGGCTGCTAACCTTATTTATTTGGACCACCAAGACCTTAGACCCCACCTGGGCCTGCCTAAAATGAGATCAATGGTTGTCATAAGATCTCATGCATCTGACACATCTCATAAGAACTTACGCTTGCCACTGATTTACTGACAATGTGAGGACCCTCTGACGCATCTAGAAACCAGGTCCCACTGACAACTACCACTATGTTATTATATGGACCAATCAGAGACTGCAACTGTGCTTATGCATTACCTTGGACCCACTGACAGCCTTCACATTAGATTCCAAATCGACGGCTATCGCATGATCTCGAAGGGGATGAATATTCCTTGCGATCATGCGACAACCACCAGATCTTCAGTCGACTAACAACTTGACCCCACCCCACCATATCATCTTTTCTTTCAGCCAATAAAATGTCACCACTTGTGCTTATGTGGTAGTGGTCCCACCCGTTTGAAGCACTATGTCACAAAGGGAAATCAACAGACGTCGTGACATTGCAAAGCTCTAACAAAACCCTTGCACTTTCGCGATAACCATTGGATCAAGATGGTGTCAAAAGGCTAGGCCTAGGAAAGAATGAAGTTAGAACATAGGAAATATTAAAACATTGACTTAGGAAAATATTAGCGCTGGGACTTAAGCAATATTTAATTCACCGAGGGTTAGAGACTTAGGAAATTAAATCAAGGGGGGCCAACATAAAACTTTAGTTGCATGATTGCAAGACATGAAAAAGGTTCATGTGATCACACGACAAAGAGGTCACCAATTTTAACACATGCCTTAAAGGACTTTAAAGTGGTCTGAATAAAGTAACATCAAATTAGAACAAGGCCAGGGCATAACAAAGGGTTTTTGAACATAACGGCTAGATTTTCAAAAATTTGAACTAAGGGCTCATGTCAGAGGCATGAAAATCATTACAAAGACGAGCAGAAAGGAGCTATAGCCATGAAAATTTTTGCACATGCTAACATGTCCCACATATCCTTAGTGGTTGTACAATCCTTGATGTCCTCAAATTCTAGATAGGTTAGGGTAGATGCAATTTCAACCATTGCCTGATTATGTTCTTGCTTAGCTCTCATTTCTTCAGTAGTCAAAGGTGTGATAGCTGAGACATAGCTATTCTCAATGTAGTATTTTGTAGAGTCACCAATACCGGCTAGATGTAGCTTCATCAAGTTTTTCCATGCAGGGAAGTTTTCCTTATTCAGCTTTGGTACCTCCTTATACATCCTGATCATTTTCTTCAAGCTCCCTTAAACTTGATTTCTGTCAACACTAATAATAAGCAACAAAGCTTTGAGACCAATTGTTAGTATGATTTAGAACAACAGACGGGGGGGGTGAATCAGTTATTCTCAGGTCTTGATGTATAAAACAATCTTAAAAACTTTTCCTTAAATCAGATCCAATAACCAAAATAAACTCGATCATCATTGATTCAATAATAGAGACATATAACAATGCAGTCCACTACCTAGCTGTAACTTAACTTGTAAAACATAGAAATGTTCAAACCAAAACATTCACACAAGTATTAACACCAAGATTTATAGTGGAAACCCAATTTGGGAAAAACCACTTTGTAACATGCTACTATTATTTTCACTCTTCTGAAGTGAGCTCGGTAGAAAGAAAACCCTGTCAAAGGTTACAATACACACTGTTAGGTGTGACCCGGTTAAAGGATTTCAATCACCCTGTTAAAAGTGAGCCTAGTCATAGGACTTACATACACTCCATTAGAATTCAACCTTGTTCAAAGGATTTAACATATGACTATTAGGTCAACCTTTGTTAAAAGGATTTTGACTGTTACAATGGTTAGAAAGTAGCAGCAATATTTATCTGAAAAATATACAACTCACTTTGCAATTATCAGATCCCATTTTGTACACTAATGCTAGTTTACTGACTTTGAAACTTTGCCATCTCCATCTCTGATCTGCTCGAAACTTTTCTTCAAGAAATCACCACTATTCTCCTTCAGCCTTTGTCATGCCCAAAATTTAACCAACCAAAAACGCAACAATTTTTTTTATTTTTTTTAAAGTGAAATGTTAAGGAGTGACGTTCAAAGGTTAAGTGTAAGTTGACAATACATTAATAAGTCAATAGCTAGAGATAAGTCAACTAAGAAGTAAATCTCAAGTTCAGTCTACTGGATCCACCTTTGGCTAAGGTTTTAACTGAGGTGATAACTAACATGGTAAGGTATCGATAGTCTGGAAATGTTCTAGTTTCATAACTCCCAAAAAATCTATAAGGGTGTACCTCATTGTAACAACAATGATACAGTCAGGGTGCATAATCAAATGAATGATCAACTCCCAACAATAGGTTTCCTTAAGGTATAGTTCATCAACCAAGTGGACTAATGACCCTTAAGGGGTTTGCATGTATTATTAATCTAATGATGATAACGTGGGTGGACTTAGTTGAAATTTAGGTCATAAGAGTATAACATAAAGATCAAGATCAAACCAAGGTTATCCTATCCCAATCTTTAATTTCATTATGGAAATCAAATCATAGATGAATGCAAGTTATTCTAATATTATTTTTGTGAGCCTAATGTCAAATGTTATGTGTACATTAGTATGTAGGATCATATGTTAATGTAAATTTACATATCTAAATAATAGTTAGACAAAGTTATTATCATAATATTAAATTACTTTTAGTAGAAGTAAATTAACTAAAGTTTACTAAGGATATGAGATATTCTATCTATTTTATTCATTGGTTGATCCATAATAATAACCCTCATAGAAATTAAATTAGAGAAACCTAAAAAAATCATTGGAGTACAATTCTATTATCCAAAATAAGTTAACAATCTAACTTAGATCAATTATTCTACTAGAAAATAGCCTATTTCATTAATCACCCAAAAATAAAATTGATAACTACTAACTATAATTATTATCTAAAAAGAATATGTCAAATCCCAATTAAATCCTAATCTATCAATCCACTAATATCAATTGATTACTTAATGAGCCTAACCAATAAAGTTATTAACGACAAGAACAAACAAATTCTAAAAGTGAATCTACTAATAAATCTCCTAATTAACCACTAATAGAATAAAGGGAATAATTAACAATTAATAAATACATCAAAGAAATAACATAAACAAATTAAAAAGGTATTCCTAGACTACCAATCATACTACTCCACTAATCTAACAAGATAAACTCACTATATGCCAAGTGGGGGTGATGTGACAACTCCCCACCTACCTAAGTCTACATGAGATCATGCAAGGAGACCTTTTTAAACAAGGCATGCACAATTACCAAGGGAATTTTGAAATTCTACAAGGGGGAATGTAATTTTTTAAGGGTATGAGTTCAAGTTTGAGGTGGGGACCACCCTACTATTTACCATTTACATGCAGCAAGGAAGGCTTGTGTATAATACTAAGGAGAAGGCTTAGAGTTTCAAAAGCCATAAATTAGGGCCCCACCACAAGGCTTCCATTTTGTTTTATGCAACAAATCCCATAGCATTTATGCTAGTCAAGTGGGGAAGCATGTCCTAGTCATGAAAATATTTCATGTCAAATTAAATGATATGTGCAGGGAGGTATTCGCATGAGGAGAGGAGAGGTTGGCAAGTCAAAGGGGCAAGAATTTAATACCATGACAACAAAGTAACGAAGCATGGGAAGTTTGGAAGAAAGGTGGCGCATGTTTGAGTGAGAGAAAAGAGGGCAAATCAAGGCAAGGTGACATGACTAGGTGGTCCCACTAAGCCACTTTCATAATATAAACTAATACAAACTCTTCTTTCCAAGCTCCTGTGCTAAATATAAAGGTAAGGAAAAATTTATGACAAGTTGATATTAACTCATATTGTTGAAAAGGGCTTGTATAACAGGGAGGGTCCCACTTGCATCCAAGTGGAGAATATGAGTTGGAAATCTCTTTTATGGATTAAAGAATTATTTTGTTTAATAACAACACTGATTGACTAAGAAATTAGTGACTAATAGTTAGGTTAGGTTAGGAGTTTAGTTTATGTTAATACAAACTAGGAAGCATAATGAGATGGGAAGGGAATATTCTATGTGGTAAGAGAATTATTTCCTTCCCATACAAAATCCAGAGAACATTTTGCTCTTAAAAATTTGGAAAGTGCTTTTTCTCATATTTTTCCATAGCTCCATTTTTTTTAATCCCCTTGCTTGTTTTATGAGATCTAATAGTATGAATATGATAGTTTAAATTAGTGCATTGCATTGAGGAGTATGTGAATGTTACATTAGTATACCTATTTATTTAATTGAACATTATTGTCATCCATGATTTTAAAGGAGAATAAGGTTATAAGATTGGTTTTCAAACTAGGTGATGATCATATTGTAATAGAAGTTTACTCAAGGGTAGATTGCCTTTTTTTTTTGAACTTGAATATCATAATCAACCATCAAGAGATTTCAAGGTTCTTACATCTACAATTTATATATGTTATTGAAAACTATTAAGTTGTTTACTCCATCCACTTGGAAGAATTATTTGCAATGAAGGAATAACTCCTCTATTATAAGAGATAGAATACAATAATCATGGAAACAATGATTCATCATTTACATTATGGAAAACTCTACAATTAGAAATGCATATATTTCAAGAAGGAGAAGTCTTCACATTTTACACAAGACAATACAAATTGATAATATTACACAATGAGAGTTCAAAGGAGAATAACAAAACTTCTTCCATTACAACTTCACCATGGCCAATAAAATAGAAATAACATTACAACTTTTCACCAAAAGACCAACATCATTGCAAGAAAATTCACAATACGACAATAAGGTTGACATCACAAAACCACACCAAAATGGAGAAACTCTCCAAAGCTTCATCCACAAGATCTTGGCTTCATAACCTGCAAATCAAAGAATTGAACCATGAGAAGCTCACCTCCCATCTTAGGTCTCAAGGAGACCACCCCCGAGCTAGGAGAATCAATGACCAACGAGTGACAATCAAACAATCACATAACATGAATACAACAACAAGAACACCTTCCCAAGGCTTTCACAAATGGATGCACCATGAACCCAACACAAGGGGTGAAGGTGGACTTCCATGTAGGAGAATGCCAAATAATAGATTCAAATCACATCCCTCTTCAAGGCTAAAATCACATACATTCTTTCAACCAATCTTCTCCTTATCTTCCCCAAAATTAGGATCAAGAAACATTGGCATGCAAGGGCCCATACACTTTGCATTTCTTCCCTCTTCTCTCCATGAGAAGAGACTCTCCACTACCATGGAATCCAACTAACCCCTTCCCCCATACATGGCCACTTCTTCCCTATCCAAGGGTGAGTAATGCCATCACACCCTTCACAAGAACTCCCATATGCAAAAACAAGATAAAAACCATAAACAAGGATTCAAACCCGAAATCCCATTCCCATACAAATAACAACACAAATACATGAACATATTCAAGTGAATGAAGACCGTACAAATCTACTTGCA
Source organism: Chamaecyparis obtusa (assembly GCA_027943335.1). Taxonomy (NCBI): domain Eukaryota; kingdom Viridiplantae; phylum Streptophyta; class Pinopsida; order Cupressales; family Cupressaceae; genus Chamaecyparis; species Chamaecyparis obtusa. The sequence goes on along the minus strand of BSBK01004696.1, from coordinate 515,077 downwards.
ATGAGAAAATGAAGGTCTTTCATGGTAATGGAGACCAACCTTTACAATGTGTTATGGAAAATGGATTTTTGAGAAGAGCCCAATTCCTTCCTTTCTCCAAAACCTTAATGTCTCTAAAGATAGAGAGTGGGTGAAAACCCACTAACTCTACCAAGGGATTCTAAAAAAAGGCCTTCAACTTGTACCCACCTACTAGCATTAATTACAGAATTGACTCTCATGTCTTTTGGATTTTCCTTGTCCCCTATCTTAAATGCCTGATTGGAAGGAAGAGTGGGGTTGAGTAAGGGTCAAGACTTCTTCAAATTTCGAAGCTTATGGTAAATGGGTTACAAAATGGGTTACCTAGGCCACTAAGTGGTTCTAGTTGTGATAAAAACATCCCTAACCCATACCCCTAACACTTAGGCACTTAGATTTTGTTAAATTTGACCCTTAGGACCTCTTTTTGGCCTCCAGAAGTGGTTAGAAGAAAAATAAAAATTTAAAAAATGAAATTGGTGGGGTTTACAAGTATCTCCAACAAGGAAATTAATTAGGTTCCTAAAATTCAGTTAGGCTTAGGTTTACATTGCCAGCTAAAGAAGAAACATATCAAAAAATGTTTTCAACATCATGAAAATATTATATCTATTGATTGGACTACTTTTGTAGTAACTTATGGTTATATTTTTTAGTAAGTCATTTCGTAAAACATAGAAATTTTATAAAATCATAAAACTCTCTAGAACTCGAGTCTTGAGAGTGATTAACAAAATGCAAACCATAAAATATATAGACAAGTAGATAATAAGTAGGAGAAGAAAGATGATAACATTTTCTACATAATTTTTTTAGCAAAAAGTACAAAAATATACATACTATGATAAATAGTCATAATTTTGACCACAACAGTAAATGCTATGTTGAAAAAAATTGATATCTATATTGGACAAAACCAAATAGGTGTCCAAATCCTTTTACCCACAAATTTGTCAAAAGTTCAGAGTAGTTTCAAGATTAGTCCACATACAAAATGAAATCATAAAATAAAAACCACATCATAGTAGTTCTGACCAGTTTCACTGAATTTTGTAAAGAGAAGGTTGCTCAATATCTGAAATTACAGAATTTGTGGAAAAACTGTGTTCCTCATAGTTAGACATGGCAGTATGTTGTTTTCTACATTTCAAATTGTTCTTCTTGATATCTCTTGTATACCTTGTCTGTATCAGGCCAATAAACATTAAAATTAAAAGGAAAGAAAAAATGAATATGCATTGCAAATTAATAGGCAAGAAAAAAGGAATATGCAATGCAAACTAAGAGGTGCATACCTTTTATTCATGCCAACCTCAGAATCTCTCACGAATTTTGGCATGTTTGGGATCTTCCTTATTTGATAATGATTATGATTGCTAACATCTTGAGCTTCATTTTGAACTAAAAAAATGGTAATTTCTATCAAATAAATAGTTTGATTTGTTAATTGGATTTCTTACTAGTGACAAAAAATAAATGATTACAAATGAAATATTTTATTGCTAAAAAATTAATAATCATTTAAAGTGTGAGAGATCTCACATTTCTACTACATTTTAAATGCAAAATAAATAAAAATGTATATTCTGGTAGAGTGGCCAAATCAAAATATTTAACATCTACTTTGTACTAGTGTGGCCAAATTAAAAACAGTTAACAAAATTTTTATAAAGTATAATAGTGGGAAGATGACATACCTTTATTGTTATCCATGATCTGACTATCTTGACTGTAAGAATAAAAGTCACAAATTAATATTGAATTAGAAACATTTTTGTATTACCCTAATTTTGTAAAGAATAACTTTTTTCATTTTTATAAGAAAGGAAAAAATTTAAATACAATTTTTTTTGAAGAAATAGTCCATAAATCAATTAACATAAGATATGAAGTATATATTTTAACCTGGTTGAAGCCATCAATCTAATTCATTTCCTTTATGAACACCTTTCCACTGTATTATGAAAAATGACTGACTTGAGAGGAAATTCTTAGCTTGAATAGAAAATAGAATACTAGTGTTTATATAGCTTTTTCAGCTATCTAATATTATATGATTAAATTTATTCCACACTTCATAGTCAACTCATCAATTATTTTCTATAAATGCTTGTCCAACATGTAAACATTAATTCCAATCCATCACATGTAAATGTTATTTCCAATACAACAAATTTTAACCTAAAGTAGTTTCATGCAATCATTCTTTAATATAAAACCTAGTCCTCACACATTAAATATTAGTTACAATATCAACTCTTTATTAAAAAGAAAAGACTTTTTATGTAGCTAAATAAAATCCATCACAATTTTACTCTCGATGAGTGTTGTAGTTGGCTAAAGCTTTGGATTCTTCCCATCTGATTATCGAGGTTAGTTCTATGTAGCTAGGCTTATCCAATGATGGTGGCTTGTGGGTTGTTATTGTCTTCTTGAAATAAATTAGTCTTGCTCCAAGAGAGATCGAGAATAGATTATCCAAAAAAACCCAAAAGAAGAAAAACTCAATGAAATTATCAATCTACTATATCTACATTGTGTAAACAATAGATATTTTAAAACTAAGACACAAATTATTTTATACAAAACATAACTGGCATTCATGCATATTAATTCAAAACATAACCTTTCCATTAAAACAACCATATTCCATAATAAAAAATTTGAAAATTTTAAATTGATAAATCCACAAAAATATACAAACATGATGCATGTAAGAATGTAGAAAATTAACATGATTACAAAAGTTTTATAGCAAAGCGAATCTTAAAATTAGGTCATTCATATATCATGATTAAGAATTGGGAAGCTTAGCTTCAAATAGGGCAACCTTTGAAAACTTGGTATAGATGATAAATTCAAGGTGATAACCATCTCATAGTTTGGTTAGTTGGTTCTTGAAGTTAGGGTTTGAATGCTTAGTTAATAATATTTGAAGATTTATTTACACTTGTAGTAAAATATAAACCTTTATTCTCAAAATAAAATTGAAGAAAATTTGTTTATAGAATTGTATTTTATATTTTAATAGAGCATCAAATAATAGGTGCTAACTTTTTAAGATGGGACATTTATGCCCCACTTTAGGGGTAGTATGAGACAAAATAAATCTCACATTAAACTAGATCAATGTATAAGAACAACCTTATAAATGCCAAGGAGTGAAAGAAACATCAAGCCCCCAAGTTACTTAAGTCTTCAACAAATCCAAAACCAAGATAAAATAAACATCACTCAAAAGAGAGAAAAAAGATATAGAGGAAGGCACAACCAATAGCCTTGTAAGGTATCCCCTTACTATGGATCATGCAAAGCCTAGAAAGTTGTCATGTTATTATAGTTAACCTACCAAAACAAACTGATTATTCCTTAAGGAAATAATTATCTCTAAATTAATGGATCCTGAAAAGGTGATCAGTCATAAGAAAATAATTATCTCTGAAAAAATCTAGAAAAGAAGGATTAGTCCTTAAGGAAAGTATTTTATCCATTAAGGAATCCGCTAAATTATTCATTAGGGTATGATAATAAAAAGGTAAATGTAAGGAAAGTATGGTCTCTTTAAATCTATCTGCATAAGAGAATTTATGTGTGTGTGTGTGTGTGTATGTGTGCATGCAAAATGTGAAATAGCCTGGGTGAAGTGTATACCCCCATATCAAATAAGCTACAAATGCCTTAATGGGATAAATATATTTAATGTAGTGTACATGCACCAAAAAGAGGTGTTTGAACCACTATGAGATGCCTCCATCAAAGAACAAACCAAGGTAAATGAATACATGATAAAAGAGACCACAAAAGGGATCTACTAACTCTAGTGTTAGTATGATCATATGATAACTCGTGTATGTAAGAATTATATCAAAATGAACTATCATCATTCTTTAAAGGTAGTAGGACTAAAATCATAGTGGAAGAATATCACATAATCTAGTTATGTAGATGAGTTGTTTAGGACTAGCATCATGGAGACCAAAAAGAATAGGTAGATACCCTTTTGCATCATCGACAATTAGAAAACACAAAGGCACATTTATGAATACTGGCACATGCATGACATAAAATGTAATAACATATTGAAGAAATAAGATACAAATAAAGGATTCTCGTGTGATTTTGATTCCTTTATCACCTTGCATCATCGAAACATTAAGGATCATCTAAATTAATCTAAAAATATATATAACAAGAAATATATAATGGGAGAAGCACATTACAACAAGAAAGCACAAAGAATCTACTATTCAAGAGCAGCTAGTCAAGCATATCACTTGGCCCACATTTCAATCTATAGTGTTTTCGAAGGTGAGAAACACACAAGAGGAAAAACCATCAAGCATGGAAGATGGACCAATATTCATTTCCAAATACAACCCATATTGTAAATACGGGTCACTTTGTTCGTTACTATGTATAAGAGATAATTATTCTACAAAATAATGATAAAAATTAATAAACTCGTATATTATCAAAATAGAGTGTATTTAGTGTGTCAACACCATAAGTGTATTGGGGATTATTTAAAATTTCATGAAACTAGAAATGAGTTAGGAGAAATATCACCTTATTCTTCAGAAGTTATTCCTATGCTTCAACAGATGGAACATTGTCAAGGAATTCAAGTGAAGTAGGCTTGAGACAAGGTTAAACTCATAATTATTGGACAAGAATAGGAATTAGATGGAGATCGGGAGGGGCATGATGGGTTATAAATTGTCTTGTAGTTTCATCTTTGGGTCCTTATCTTCTTATCTCGTCCAATATGATAGTGGCTCTTTTTAGCTTTTAAATGCCCTTTGGATTTATACTAGAGTATGTGCAGTTGTTTATAGTCAATCTTAATGGACATCTTAACTAGTTTTGGGCAATAAAGGTATATATTTACAACAGAGGTTATTTGTAATTTTTGTCATATGTTGTATATGTCTAGAGATGTATTAGAGCATATGTTTTATTTTAAATCTCATTCCACTCTATTGAATTAGTCTTAGGATCTTTCCACTAGGTAGTGGTCCTCTACAATTGGTATTAGTTCATTTTTTTGTATCAATTGGTCCTTCATTGAAGTATCCTTAGGATCACTCTATAAATGATATATCTAAATATTTAATATCAATAAAATAATAGGCTATAGCCTTTTACCTTAAAAAAACACAAATTAATGAATCTTTACATTTTTAACAAAATAATAAAAAATATCAAAATTTAAAATTTAAATATTTATATTATTTAAAAAATAATATACAAGAATTTATTATTATTATTTTATATTACAAAATCAAACAAGAATAATAAGAAAAATATGTTGACGGTTTTAAATGTTGTGTTGGGGGGTAATTAATATTATAAAAACACTTAAAATGTTAATAATGTTCAACATGTAGATATAGTTATTGAGCTAAATCTTAAGTGCATGGTCCACCAATCAAATTTTAGAATTAGAATGATCATCTTTTATATTCAATTTTTAGTTTTATACCCTTGTTTCTAGTGGCTTGTAAATTTCACACAAAAAGAATAGCACTATAAGAAAAACAAATCAAAATTCTAATATGTTAGCAATTCAAAATATTAAAATGCCAAGATATACAATTGTTGAGATAAGTTACAATTATATCTGTACATAAATTTGAAAATAATTGACATTGAAATTTATTTTTATATTAGAATATTCAAATAACAGTAAATGAAATTATAAAATTTTCAGATTATATTTATGATAAAGAAATTATATTAAAACTATCCAAGTAAATAAGTCAGATCATTTTTTTCTTATAAATCGCCATGGATTGAGGAAGAGAAAACACAAGCTCAATAAATAATTGAGTAGTTACACTCCTTATTGTATTTGATATAAAAAAAAAGAGGAAAGAAAAAAAAAAAACAAAAAAAAACGTACATTAATCTTAATGTCTCTAATTAGGTCATTAGATAATTGATGAAGAAAAAGTATTCGATTAGCCTCAACCTCAGCCTCCATTGAAAATAGACACACTGCAACTTGACCAACTTGTTACATAATGGAACTATTTATAGCACATTAAACCAACCTTTATAGACACGTACAATGCTGCCGTGTAGGGATTTGCAGAATTATAATGCCATGTTATACGGCACGCCATCCGTAATTTGTCCTCCACGAGGAGTCAATTAAAATTAGTAGTAAATATTTTCGAAAAAGAGTTTTAAAAAATGTTTGATATTCATTTTCATAGTATTTTATAATATTGAAATAATTTTGAGACCTTTATATTTTATAACACAAAATTAAATATAATGATAGATAGTAATTTCCATATCATAATAATTTATATTAAAGTGTTTATTATTGTTTAATGTTGTGTCTATAATTATTAGCTTAATTTCGTTTGCAATGTAAAATATTTAAAGTTCTTTATTAATTTTTATTTGTTCATTGTTAAAATTCTTACTAGACTATTAATGGGATTTTTTTTTAAAATACCACTTTTATTCTTTGATAAACTAAATATATAAAAAAAGAGTAATTATTGAAACTATATTAAAAAAGAGAGGGGTGGATTGGTATTGATGGAGAGGTCTAATTAAATAGAAGTCAAAAAGATGATTACAAAATAATATGTCAATTTCTATTAGATATTTATGGTTAGGCATATACTAGAGTGAGATTTTTGTTCCCAAACTCCAATATAATCTTTTGGGCTGATCTATTATTCTCTACTTTGAAAAAGTCAATTTTGGTGTAATTTTGGCTAGTGTGGTTCTTGTGTTCTAGATTGGTTGTGTAGAGCCCCTCATCTATCTAGTCTTTTCACTCCTAATTATATTATGCAACAATTTGTTCAAGTATTTCTTTTTAACTATTGTTAATAGTTTAAACAACAAAATGAAATATTCTTGTGATAACATAAAATGTTATCTCCCATTGAGGACACCGCAATAATTCACTGCATATACGTGATCAAAGCATAGTCCAGGATAGAATTGGGAAAATACTAAAATCCAATTTTTTAGTATTTTATAGGTTTCAGTAAAGTGCAATTTGGAAGGTCTTGAGGACATTTCAGGGCCTCGTTCGAGATTTATTGAAGACCTCCCAAGTTTGGTTCGAGATTTATTGAAGACTTTTCCAAGGGAGTAAACGGTTCACAATTCAAAACTAGGACTAGAAAGTTATGTCTTCTCTAAGTGGACCTATTTTATATATAATTTTTTGATATTTTTTTTATAGTTTTAATAGTTTATTGTAATAAACATTATGAGGACTCTTCATTTCGTTTCCAAGAGGTTCTAGTGACTCTTGGGATCCATCAAATTTGTATAAGATCCAATTTTGAATAGAATGGATCACTTTTTGTCCTATAATCTTATTGTTAATCTTCTTGATTTTTACATTGAACTTAACAATACTATGGGTATCATACTAGGTATTGTAATCTAATTTCATAATTCAGATCAATACATCTCTTACCATTGTTGGTCTGAGTAGTTGGGAGATTGCTTATTTCCTCCTATTGTTCTAATCTTCAATGATGGTAGATTTGGTTGTATTCCTCTTTGGTTCATCTAGAAATGGTTTTCAACTTTTTCTAATCATATTCCTTTTCTATTGAGGCAATGTATATGTTCATCTCTCATTCTAAACAGGTTTATTCTTATCATTGAATATCTCAATAGGGTGGGGAATGCTTATTTCTCCCTTCAATTCTAATCTTTCAGTTCTAATCTTCAATGGCAGGAGTTATTGGTTTCATTTTGTTTTTGTTCTACACAAACATGGAATGAGATATTTTTCATCACTCTCCACATGTATTGGAGTCAATATTGCACTTTTTGAAACTTATTGTTGTTAATTGGCATTGCTAAAAATGTCTAATGTACTCTCAAATATGTGATGCTATGAATCTTCTTTTGGAGTTGTTCGACTAATACCTTTAAATGATCACCTGGTAGCTACATCTTTATGACATGTGTCATTTGGCCTAACACATGTATTTTTGCACTAACACATGAGTCAAGTTATTATCTACTAAATTATGAAACCATGTAGATATTAAATTTAAATATTGTCATACCATTCAAGATATTCTGGTAAAAATATTTCTTATTACTTCTACTTTAAGCATTTTGCCACATTTTTCTAAGTATGTTGATGACAATTGTGATGTAAGTTGACATACTACCAAGTCAGGTACATCATTCTTTTCCTCAACCATCTCAACTTTTTGTGATGTGACTCACTAACAACTTCTTATTGAATTTGGGCTCTTGTTCGTTGTGATTAAAGATAGTTATTTTTTCTTGGTCATTTTTCTTAAGCCCAGGTTGAATGCAATGACGTTATATTTTGCTTGAGGCATCTATATGTATTATGGCTTCTTTTCTATAGGTAATGATTTCCTCCCTTTGTAATCTCCTCTCACCATTTATTTTATCAGGATAAGGACTCTCTTGCTGGCTTTTTTCCTATTGCTGGCATTATGGACTTCTCCACTTTCAGGGCTAACAATTTCGTTCGAGATGTTTTTGTTGTTGTGATAGATGATGTAGTGATGGATTGAATTACATCACTAAGGAAATTGGGATATTGATGCACAATACAAATTCTAATTTGACTCCTTTATGGATTTTAGAGTATTTTCAGGAGGATCATATTCCTCCTCTTGTTGAGGATCACTATTCCATTGTCTAGGAGGATGTACTTAGTTTTGTATCATTGGATGAACCTTATGCATTTTTCGGCTCATCATCTTCTGCGGATATTCTCGATGGTGTTTCCTCTTCATCTTCATGGGCACATTAGTGGTATTTTTAGTTTTCATATTATAGTTTTGTTAGAATATATACTAATGTATACAAACTAGTGTTATTTTACTAGTTTTGGGGCTGATGTCATAGAATTTGAGTTTCCTACTATTTGGAAGGGATTCATACATTAGTCTCTTGTTACTATTTCTAATAAAATTTACCATCTTATGTCTTCTTCGGTATGTAGGAAGAACATTTTGCACTTGGAATCATCTAAGATACAATCAAATGTTTTATTTGTGGTTCTTTCTTGCTAGTATGCTCCTTTTAATCAGAATTAGTGTAAATTTGTTAAAATTAATAAATAAATAGTTTAGTAGCTCTTACTATTTTTACCAAAAAAAAAACATTATATATTATGTATGAAATTAATTAATAATGAAATCATTTAAATCATAAAGTCAAAGTCACAACTAAATTTCATTATATAATCTACAAAATAGATTTATAATAAATTTAAACTTCTTAATTGAATAGATAAATTCTTTTAAAATTATATTTGAAAAATAAATGTTTTTATTTTTTAATTGAATATTTTAAAGAAAACGAAAATTCTTAGTGCTTATAAGAGCTAGCAAATAACATATGGACACTCTTAGAAGAAATATTAATCTAATACATTTATTGACATGTATAATATTAATGCTTGATAGAAATAATCATCTATATTGATGGTCTTCTTTTTTCATTGAATGCTAAATGTTTTGAGATTGGATCTTGAACTTGTCAAAGCAAATGTAAGTAAATTAATATTTATAAAAATCCATGCTTCCCACTAAATACCTTGGCATAGATATCTATGATATAATCAAACGAGCATCCTATAGAAGATGTAATGAGTATAAATTATGAAATTCTTTCACAAAATACTTTGGTTGTTTCATATTCATGCTTTCATATCTATCATTAACAAAACCAAGATATGATGCATTTTTATTTTTCCTCCAAGATGGGTCATATTATATATGTGAGTAGTAACATGTCCAATTTAACAACTTCTTTGCATCTCTTGACTTCTGACATCCTAATGATGGATCATAGAGTGTGATTTAAAATATTGATGCTAAAAATAGACCTCAACTAGAAGCCACTCAATTCCAATTCTACTTGAACTCTATATAAATTTTTTTTGTCTGTAATAATTTGTTTAGCAAAACAGTATAAATGTTCAAAATAATTTGTTAGTATCTAGACCCTTATTAACATTATTAACATTGGATAAAGAAAACATTGATAAATAGACACCATATACTATTTAAGTATAGCTTTACAAGACGCACAAAAAGAACATTCATAAAAATATGTTTCATTCATTTAACATATTTTTGATTAACATGTATCAATATGAGTGAAAAAAAATATAAATCTGAATATGAAAAAATACCAAATAGATAAACTTGCGAATAAAGTGGTCAATAATTGGATAGAGCATAACAATAACCTTTTTCTTGTTGTTTGTTCTTCTGTAAATATGGTCTTATCAACTACAATCATCACAACAAGATGCCCACTTTTGAAAAATAAGGCTTTCAAACTTCACATTCAGATTATGCAATGCCATCACAAAGGTACCGCTAAATCACATGGCATAGTAGATTTGGCGAATGTAATTAAAGTATTTGAAGCAAAATTATTTTGCCTCTATCGTATTGACTAGTGATGTAAAAAAGGAACTTTTGAATCAAACATAGACATATATCCAAGCTTAATGGTTGTGGATTTATTGTTTACGTCCCTATTATCATTAGAATACTCATGTAGATATGTATGCAAAGAGTGGCAATCAAAATAGGGCACGTGAATTTTTTGGAAGCACGTCTCATAGAGATGTGTGCAAGTACACACTAGACACATGGTATTATTGAATGCAACTAGTGCATAGATTTTTTTCGGGGAAAATTAGATTTGATAATAAGAATTTTGGAAAAAAAATTTAAAATTATATTTATACCAAAATCCTAAAATTGTGCATTACACCAAGATGGAAATATCAACTAAAGAGGTCACAAAAATTCCAAAAGGCCTCAAAATAAAATAGGAACACAACAATCCATACTAAGCATGACAAGAATAAACACTACTCAAACCAATTTCAAGCAGAAGGACCAAGAGAATTAAAAATCATCTATCTGACAATTTGAATAGGTGACAGAAGTGCTAATAATCACAACAAGGAATGATGATTAGGCTAGATCTAGAAAGATTAGGCCTTAATCCAGTAGACACTCAAAATCATCCCATACTTGCGAGTTTCATTAATTACTAATTATTCTTCCATTAATTAAACAATTCTTTAATTCTTTAATTACTCATTTTAAATCTTTCTAAATCTAATTTTTACATCATTTAATCATTTCTCTAATATTAATTAAATAATTAATATTATTTGATTAATTAATCTTAACTAAGTAGTCCTACTATTTAATTAAATTCAAACTCTAAAATCCCATGATTTAAATAATCACCTTTAATTATTTAAATTAACTAATAATTCCTCTAATTAAATCAATTTCTAACATTAATTTAATTTAATATCAATTTTTATTTAATTTAATTTCTAATTAATTTTATTTAATTTTATCTTTCTCAAAAAATGAATTTATAACTCAATTCAAATCTTTAAATCTATCAAAAAATAAAAACATCAAACTCTTGAGTTCCGAAAATCTTGAAAATGCCAAAATCCTCTTTAAATAAAAAACCATCTTTAAATTAAAAAAAATCAAGTTTAAATAAGAAATAAATTTTAGAAATTCATTATTCTCAAAATCATAAAATTCTCCGCAATCCTCATCTTCTCTTCCTTTGAGTTCAATTTAGAAGTAATCGGCTCTAAACAAAAAACATATCTTTAAATAACCAAAAAGCAATTTTAAATAAGAAATGAATTTTGGAAATTCATTATTCTCAAATTTAGAAAAATCTCCTCAATCCTCATCTTCTCTTCTTTTTATTATAAATTAACTCTTACTTTTGAGGTCAATTTGGAAGTAAGCTTCGTCTTTGAAAGGTTATCCAAAATCTTTCAGTTCCTAATTATCACATTCGTTAGTTCTAATTTTCTCAATTCAATCTTGACCTCTCATCCAATCCTGAATATCTATATGAACCCCTTTCAATCTCCTTTGAAGGATCCCAAAAACTTTGAATATCATTGATCTTATGGAAGTTTTCATGTAGAAATCAAGTAATCAATTAGCAATTAATTCTTGAATCTCTAATTGGAAATGCTACTAGAATCATTTTTTAGTACCATCCATAAATTCCAACATAGTGTAGAGAAGAAATAGAGGGAATCGAGTTAAGTGTTGGTAGCTGTATTTGATTGTTTCATTTTTAGTTGTGTATTTATATATGATTGTTTTTATTATTTTATATGGAAAATATTTATTACATTAATTTAGTTTGATTAGTTTGGTGCTAAGTTAACCTACTTTTTTGAGCCTGTGAAGAATTCCTACATACATTTGGTGAATTTAATGTGATCATGCTAAAAAATATGATAAATTTTTCTTCAATTTTGGATGGAGGTTTTCCTTGTTGATTTGTTGTTTCATGCAGGATTCGAGAGTCTAACTTGTGATCTATGTAAGGTTTTTTGTCTTAAACATGCAATTGTTCATAATTTTTTAATTTTCATTTCTTTTGATCAATTGATACAATGGATTTGAAATGAACAATTTGTGTGTAGCCTATGGATAAGTGACCTAAAAATTGCACATAGTCTAATTTGGTGGATTAATAAACCTAACAATTTTCACCTAATTTTAATTAAGAAGGAAAAACACAATAATTTTTATAATTTTGGTCACATTTCCTTTCTTAATGGGCTAATGGATAAGAAATTTCATATAATATGTCTAATTAAGACATTAATTGCATTTATTTCTTTATTTCTTACATGCCATTCATTTTTGTTTGCATGTTGCTTTTTTTTTTTACTTGAATGTCATTCTTTTTTGTTTACATGTTTTTTTTAATTGCATGTCTTTCTTTTTCGCTCACATGTCATTATGTTTCGTTTGCATGTTTCTTTTTTTATTGCATGTCTTCCTTTTTTTCTTGCATGCCATTTCTATTGATTGTGTTTAATTCCTTTTAATTGCATGTCTTTCTAACTAATTTCTAAGATTAGTATTTTGAGGCTACTAATTTGGCTATTTTTACCTTGTGGCTTTCTAGAGAAAAGAAATCGTTTGTCAAAGACCCTCATTTTTTCCTTAATCATTTTCATGCAAGTTGGGGGAAATAAATTAAACTATTGATGAATATTGGTTAAAGGGTAGCTTAAAATTGTCTTTTTCTACTTTTCTTTTCAAATATTGAGTTTTCAGCTTTAAAATGAACATGTTCTTTGGGTGAGCCCACAATAGTGGGTTACACTTTTTTGCCTAAACAAACACTGAACTCTACATTTTGAAAAAAAAAATTCAGGTTTGAATGCATATTGTCATTAAACCATTTGAAATCAGTAGATGAAGTAAATTAGAGTCTTTTAGGATTTTCTGTCTAGATTCTAAATATATTTTTTATTTTTATTTTTGAATTGATTTGAATGGTTTTGTCTTTCTCCCACGAAAAGTGGTATGTTGCTAAAAATGTCATTTTCAAAGAGCTACATCATTTTCATAGAGCATAATTTTTTTCTAAAATAGATATCAATGTGATTCTTTTGAAATTAGTTTTGTAACATCTATACAAAGGGCATGCAATTTGTTTGATGACATTATCATGATTATTTCATATTTTATTAACATTTGAAGTTGACTAAACCATAATTTTGACATACCTTAACTACATAGCTTATAGTTTGTCGTATATTTGTCCAATTTAATTTAATTTAATTTTTATAGAAAAATAACTTAATTACCTAGGGAATGGATTATTTTTAGAAATTTTTTTCTCTCATTACTATTTTTCAATAAGTGTCAAACATAGAGGTAGACATACGGTGATCTATGTTTAGTAAAACTAAAAATACAAAGTCATAATAAACTTAATATATATTAACGTTATAATCATTGGAAATATTTTTCTTTGTAGTACCATACCTCATAGATAGGATTATCAAATGGATTCATTTGATCTCCCAAAAGATAAAGTCAAAGTGATTTTTTTTCTACATTTTAATAGGTACAAAGGAGACTACATTGCAGGTATGAATGAGGAGTATAGATGTTATATCAATGATTTTTTTATCTAAGAGGCTTTGAGCTAACCATTTGTAATTAATTCCTTCAAATGGAACTTCACAAGGCTTAAATAATCATATTTTATTAAAAATGTGTGATTTCAGCAAAAATCAACATGTCTAAAAAAGTGTAACCCACTATTGTGGGGTCACCCCTTTCTATACATAGTTCCCTTGGATCTTGTGGTCCTAGGGGCAAGAGAGAAGTGTTAGAGACACTCAATTTTCATTTTTTGAGAGTGACCTTTTGTGGAAAATATGTACTCAACCCAAAGGATGACCCAAGATATAATAGATAAATCCAATCACTTTTGAACCTCTATCTATGAAATATGATTGTGATTAATGTTATAGTCAAATGGTGTGAATTTGTTATGCCAGACAAAATTTCCCTCATTATTTGTGTGAAGTGTTAAAATCCTTTATTGAAAGATGCCAAACACCTTGATTTAAAAGGCTTAGTAGACATCTTCTTTTTACTCAATTTTAGACTTGACATTGCTATACGTGATTAAATATTATATTTTTTATGAATAATAGCCATCTTTAGTAATATAAAATGTAAGGTACCACTATTCACAAAAAAATATAGGAAGATTTAGGATCATCCTCATGACTAAAATCAACAACACTAAAAGAACCAAAAATAGATAAATCTAATCTCTTCATCCATACAAGAGCCATATAAGTCTAGCTTTCATACTAGTTTTGGTTAGTGGGTTATACAAACTTTGATTTGAATTTTTTAATTTATAAACATAAGAAATATTTAACTATATTTTCTCACCTAGATCTAGAAATCCCCTAAACCTGTACTTGATGAATGATAAAAGATAAAACTATCATAACGAAGTTAATACTGATAAACGAGAGTTTTGGTTCAAGGGAAGTAATTGGTTAATTTCTTATTTTTCAAGTTGGGTTGTTTTGAAATTTTATTTTTTTTATTCAGTCCTATAAAAGAATATATGTCATGGATAAGCTTCTTTTAAAAATTAAAATCTTTTGATATTTCTATGAGGATTTAAGTAGATGTGGTTTTTTTAGTTAAACTCATTGACCCATGTTTCATGAGTAGTGGTTCGCATGAACCCATCTCTAATTAGAATGAATGGAACACTTAATAATAGTTGAATCTAGGTGATGCTTGTAATCACCTAAAATTGGTCTAGTAGAACTTGAGCCCCCCTTTCGATCAAATCATCTATTCACTAGACATGATTGTGCACAGTAATCCTTAAAATCCCATTTGCATAATTGAATAAAAAATCAAAAATCTTATATCAAGCTTGCATATTTATTTAATTTCTAAAACCTTACTTTTAATATAAATTATCTACACTTTTTTTAAAAGAACACATTCACATGTGAGCACCCACTTAATGTTAATTAATTAGCAATTGAAATGGATTTGTGCTTACAAATGCTATTTTGTCTTATTCTACCTACATCTATTTTTTCCTCTTAATCTTCACCACTCATTTCTAACTAACCTTGCATCTCCTTTTATCTACTTTTTCCTCTTCATCTTAGCCACTCATTATTTTGCCTCTTAATCTCCACCCTCCATTGTTGAAGCAATTCCTTTAAATAGAAGCTCTTTCTTGGCTCAAGGGTTCTATCTTGTTGTGTTGGCATTATTGCATCTTAATTTCTAATCTTTTTTTCTCTCTTAGATTTGAATTCTTAAGCTCTTAGATCTCTCATTTCTTAGTTTATCTTCATTTCTAGCGTAATATTGCATTATAAATCTAGTTTATTTCTTGCATTGCTTCAATAGATTTAACTCTTTCATTCTCATCCTATCATACTAGTTTCTTGCATATATTTGTTGCTTAATGTGTCATTATTATCTTGCATTCTTGCATCTTAGCTTCATTTATTTCCCTTGAATCATCCATTTTGGAGTAGTCCAGTCACTAATCCTCTATGCCAATTTGATGAGCATCATAAGAAGGATTAAACTCACTTCATCTAGGAAGCTATGAGACGCTTCTTGAGATCTCCTCTTCCATGGGTTTTCTTAAGTGTAATGGTTCATAGAAGTGTGTCACACTTTTAATCACACATATTTGGTGCCCACCGTGGGGCTTGACGTCTATTTTTAGATCCATTTCTTGCACTTTCGGTTCTTTGCTATCGCAGGTTCGTTATTTTTATTTTTCTAGGATAAAGAATCATATGACATTTATTACTATACCTAGGTGGCATTCAAGCATACTGTCAGGAAAAAAAATTTAATTTTCTAGAATATCATTTCGCCTTTGAGAGAAATGTCACCTACTTTATAGAGAAATATTGTCCAAACTTTATAAGGTATATCATATCACTCAAAAATATCATTCTTCTTCTATACAGTATATCGTATAATTTTCTGATAGATAGATTAATTGTCACCCAAAAATAAATTCTATCACAGTCCAAGTTTTAGCTGAGATTACTTAATTTTATTGCATTTTCTAATTTTGTGATCTTCTAACAGTGACTAACAAGTGATCTTGTAGAGTTATTGATTCCATTTGCATACACTTTTTATGCTCTAACTTGTGGTTTTGTAGGATTTTCTTGTCAAAGAGATCAATGCCTTCATGACTACTAATTCTTTGTGATGTAGGATGCTTTCGAAAGACTTTATCTTGAAATTACTAATGCTATTTGTCTTGTAGGTTTCCTTGGAGATATGAATTAAATTTGTGTTTGCTTACATTTGATTTCTAGGCACCTAGCTTAACTAGAAGGCTTCTTTTTTGTGATTGGTTGGGTAGTAGGAGAGTATGTTCATTTCCTTCTAGGAAAATTAGAAATCTTGACCTACCTAGTTTATCACTTGCAATTAGTCTTGGGTAAATGAAGGTGTGCTTAATTTTTTTGGGAGACACTATAGATTAGGAGAGTATGCTCTTTTCCTCATAGAAAATTAGAAATCTAAACCTTCACTAGATATCCATTTGCTTTCTTGCATTTACCTTTAGAGGGCCTAACAAGAGAGCAATCTTTTGGGAATGACCCAAGTGGGGAACAAGCAAAGCCAACTAACTCCTCCCCACTATTATCAAAATCTTCTTTCAATCCAAAGATAGAAGACTTGGATAATTTCTATTCTTTATGCTTCTTCATGTGTAGGTATTAGTTGCCTAAATCTTCCTAAGCAATACTACACTTGATTGGGCTCTTGTAGGGCCTTCTTGGTCTAAATCTTGTTTACAAGACTA
This sequence comes from Chamaecyparis obtusa, assembly GCA_027943335.1. Taxonomy (NCBI): domain Eukaryota; kingdom Viridiplantae; phylum Streptophyta; class Pinopsida; order Cupressales; family Cupressaceae; genus Chamaecyparis; species Chamaecyparis obtusa. The sequence continues at coordinate 497,863 of BSBK01004696.1, read as the reverse complement.
CAAGAAAAGTACATTCACTTTGTATAGGGATGAGATGTCTAAATCTTTCTTGCAAGACTATGGATCTTGGGTGCTTGTAGGGTTATAGGCCTTAATTTTTCTCATGAAACAACAAGGGATGGTCATGAATGAAGACCTTTACTAAATACCTTAGGGCTTATAAGCTATCCTTTTTGGTCGTGTGGCTTCCTTTGTGCAAGGATTGATCGAAGTGGAATTTACTAGGATCACCCCAAGACACTCACCATATTTACTCCCTTGGATGAAAATACATGACAAAGACAACATCACTTTGTGTGAGGCAAAGGGGTATCAAGTTGTGGGAAAAGGTTGAAACACTTCATGCTTGACCTTAGGTATTTTTCTTGATGTTCTTTCTTGTGCTAAGGAAAATATTTGTTGAACATACACTTGGCATGCTTGACAATTTACTAGACCTCACATATGCTTGTATACACAAGGTTGTTTTGTCCCTTGTTGGATTTTTTGAAGACTATTGCTTGATTCACATTACATGCTTTTAAAATAAACCTTGTCTAGGAAATGCTCCAATCTTGTTAATCATCTATTCAACCCTTTGAAATCAAACTTATGGAAAAAACTCAAAAATTGTCAACATTGCTTCTCCATTGCTATCCTTAGCTCATCTCATTATTTGGTACATTCAAGTATGTTAGGAATTGCCTCTAGCTAGAAAATATCACTTTGGTCTCTTGACTACATTCTTGGCTAGTAGAATGCTCACTTGTCCACCATCTCTTTGATTATATCTCTTGGAGGCTCTATCCAATCTCTTGCTTGTTCACAAGTGTCGTACATAGGTATCTACCTGTAGCTTGGACTCCTTATGGAAATTTATCTTTACTATATATATCTTACACTTTTTCACTTTGGACAAGTGAACACTCTTACTTACCTAGCTTGAACATTGATGTAACCTAATTTTATTCAGAAACAAACACCATAGAAAATCCATGAAAACAAAGATGATTTCAAAATCCAAAATTATTCATTATTCCTTCAACTATCCTCTCTGTCTTACAATAACATAAAAACACTAATTTAACCAAATTCAAAATTACCATTTTTGGCAGATTTTCACAAATACATTTTTTCCATTTTTGGTAATTTTGAAAATGACTCCTAAAAAATTGATTTTTTCGCTACAGCTTCCCTAAAATAAGATAAGAAGAATTTCCAACTAATCTTCGAAAGTAGAAACAAGATTTCACAGTTATTACAAAAAACAACTTTCTAAAAACTCATAAAAAACACTAAAAGCCAATTTTGAAGGCCTAAAATAACTTTTTGGCTCCTAAAAAAGTGTCGAAATGAATCCCTATTGAGCCAAGCTCTATCGGAAATCTAAATGGCATCTCTCAAGGAATCTACCTATAAAATTTTAGCCAAAATGGACAACCAAGTCAAAAGTTATGACTATCAAAAGCCCCTACATCATTCTCCTCTGGTTCAAGAGAATGCAGCTCCGGCAAGTTCATGTCCTCAAACTATTGCAATTTTTCCAGATCCAAATTCTTTAATTCCCACTCTGTGACCCATGTACTATTTTCTGGAGCTAGTCCTTTCCATTATACTAGATAACTTTCGTATTCTCCTTGGCAAGTATGAATAGTTTTCCTATCTAAGACTTGTGCAACCTCTTCCTTTTTTTTCTTCTGGGAATCATTTGCTTCCAATTCATTTCATCCTCACTACTTGTAGCATGATCTTCACCATGGAAGGTATATAAATTAGAGACATTAAAAATAAGAGAGATATCAAGACCAGCAGGTAAATCTACCTCATAGGCATTGTCATTGATTCTCTTGTGAATTGTACATGGACCATTTTTCTTATATTTGAGCTTATGATATGTCCCTGTAGGAAATATCTTCTTTTGTAGATAGACCATCACTAGATCACTTGCATTGAAAACCTTATGCCTCCCACGGGCATTTGTCGCAACATTGTACCTCTCATTACTTTCCTACAAATTTTTCCTTACTTCTGCCTGCAACTCGTGCAGATGTTCTGCAAATGCTTCTCCATCATCACTGATTCTATCACCCACTAGAAACTATACCAGATCTAGGACTCTGTGAGGATGTCTACCATAAATAACTTGAAATGGTGATTTACCCGTGGATCTATTCATTGAACTATTATAGGAAAATTCATGCTAGGGTAATTCCAAATCCCATTATTTTAGTTTCTCCTGTACAATACACATCAACATATTTCCCAAACTTTAATTGACCACTTCTATTTTACCATCTATTTGTGGGTGATAGGCACTACTAAACTACAAATTTATTCCAATATTCTTCCATAAAGTCCACCAAAAATGACTGAGGAGCTTGGTATCCTGATCAGAAGCGATGGTTTTTGGAACACCATGCAATCTAACAATCTCTGAAAAGAATAACTTTGCCACCCCAGTAGCATCACTAGTTTTCTTACAAGAAATGAAATGAGCCATTTTTTATAATCTATCAACAACAATAAAAATATAATCTTTACCTCACTGTGTGTTAGGAAGCCCTGATACAAAACCCACGCTCAAATTTTTCCATGGTTCTATTGGTACATACAATGGCATGTACAATCCTATATTTTGTGAGTTCCCTTTCCCCACTTGACAAATTCTGCATCTCTCCAAAAATCTGGCTATGTCTCTCTTCATCTTTGGCCAGTAGTACTTATCTGTTACCAAGTCTATTGTTTTATCTTTCCCAAAGTGTCCAGCCATACCACTGCTATGAAATTATCTAATGATATTTTATCTCATTGAGCCAATAGGAATGCATAACTATTTTCCCTTGAATAAGTAGCCATCTTGCAAAATATATTCATCTTGAATGTTCTCCATTTGTTCAGGTACTAGATTTTTCAACTGGTCAACAACTTCCCAAAAACCAGTGTCAAACTCATACAATTCTTTTATTGCTTCAAAACCAATTACCTGAGTCTCCATGGTGGTCAAAAATACTACAAACCTACTCAAGGCATCTCCAACTTGGTTTTTCTTCCCCGATTTATGCTTCAAAACAAAAGTGAAACCTTGTAGAAAAGAGACCTACTTTCCATGTCTACTATTCAATTTATTTTGTGCGTTAAAATATTTTAAGGCAATATGGTTTATAAACAACACAAACTCCTTGGGTACCAAGTAATGTTTCCAATGTCTCAAATCTTGCACAATTGCATAGAAATGAGTGCCATAAGTTGAATAATTCTTCCTTGCATCATTTAACTTTTCACTAAAAAAAAGAAATGGGTTTACCTATTTAGCTAAGCATGACACCAATTCCCACATGTGAGGCATCACAGTCCACCTCAAACACTTTATCAAAATCTAGTAAGGCTAATATAGGGGCTTCAGTGACCTTCTTCTTTAGATTGTAGAAACTTTCCTCTACTTCTTTTGTCCACAAAAATTCCTTACCCTTGGTGCAATAAGTTATGGGGGCTACAATTCTACTAAAATTATCAATGAACTTTCTATAGAAAGTAGCTAACACATGTAAGCTCCTCACCTCTTTTATGGTACATGGAGTAGGCCATTCAAGTATGAATCTAACTTTCTCTATATCTATTTGTGAGAAAGGCTTTTGAGGATACCTATTCTAAAACTTTTCAAACCAAACAAAGATTTAGATTTTAATCTAGCATGAAATTAATCCAAAACAAAGAAACTCTAAGCTAAGCCACCTCAGATTGAGCTGAAACAGGTGCACCCAAGCACTGTTTGATTTGATCTTGCTTAAGGGGATGTGGGTGTGCTTTCTAAGCACTTGGAGCATGTTCCTTATGCATTTTAGGATGGATTGAGATCCATGAAAACCTCATAAATGGCACAAAACAGGTATGGAACACCTGATTTGCCCCTAAGGCCTCAAGGATCCAAATGGTGCTAAAATGAAGATTAAGCTATAGGATGCTTATGCTAAGATTGTTATTAACCAAATAGAGATGTGATATGATGCTATGCTTATGAAAAACAATGGAAGAAACTAGGTTAATCCATTAAAGCTATATTAAGATGTGTGTTAAGAAAGCTTGAAAATGATGAAAAACTAACAATTAGTATTGATTATGCTAAGTCTAGAGCTAAATGAGCATGATAACAATGCTTAAAATGAAAGGTAAGCTAATGAATTTGATCTTGGAAAAGGGGGTATTTATAGGATTTAGGAAGGAGGAATGAGTGGCCAGGATCAAAATCCTTAAGAGAGGCCAAGATTCATTCAAAGGGGAGCACATGGATTGTGCTAGCAGGGCCACCTCCTTGTGACAAGTGTCACAAGGGCATTGGGTTGAAAGATGGGAGGGATGTGCACAATTTGGGAAATGTGTCTAAGGTCAAAGGGTGTAAGAAAAGGGGTGAGGGGCTTATTAAATGCACCATAAATGCATGTAAGAGGGATAAGGAGGCTTTAAATGCATTTAATGCATGTAAGAGAAGTTTCTAGAAGTTTGTTGACTTTGGGTTAAGCTTAGGAGTTGGCTAACCTTGGTTAGGGAATGTGACAAGGTTTAGGGGGGATTAGGAATAGGATTAATATTTAATCTTAATTAAATATTCTTGAGTTGAGATTAGGGTTAAGGAATGATGGGATTAGTCTTTAATCGAAATTAAAGAAGGATTAGAAGATTCTGGAAGAGGTTAGTGGTCTTAAGAAAATTGGCCAAATTTTGGGCAAAAAATAAATAAATAATTTATTTTGGGATTTTTTGGTCAATTTATTAATTAAATAATTAATAAATAAGGAGATAATGTTTAAATAAGATTTAAACATTTTTGGGAGGGATTCCTTAATTAAATATTTTTAATTAAGGTAAAGGGATTTAATGGCATAAAAATTAATTAATTAATTAAATAAATAATTAATTAACAAATGATGATGTCATTAGGGGTTTTTGAAAAAATAAAAATAATTTATTTTCTAAAGGATTTTTAGGTGTCTACATTTTGCCCCTCTTTGATGCGATGCGGCAAGTGGCATGGCGTCAAAGATAAGAAAATAAGATGCCCAAAGCTAGAATTTAGAAGAATAAGGGGTTGTGCCCCATTGAGAAAATAACGCAAGGAGTAAACGTTGTGAAATTTTCTCGAAAGGAAACAGAGAAGGAAGGACCTAGGAAGAAGGGGAGATAAATAACCGAGCATCCAAGAGCAAAGATGAGTGAATGCAAGAGGAGATGGAATGCAAAATGAAAGATGTAGCTACATGAGAGATGCAAGATGAATCTTTATGATGCAAGAATGCAGGGGATTTGGGGAGCTCTGAGTGCAAATGTGGAGAGCACAACCTAGTTTAATATAGCAATGCTAGAGACCTGCCAAGGATACTGGGATCACAAGGCCTTGTCACCAGCGTTGCATAGGACTGACACTAAAAAGACACGCAGGGTTTCCCCAGCATCACACATGAAACCCGAAGGAGGCATGGTGGAAACGATGCGGAAGAAACCACAAACACACGATGGACTCATAGGCAGAAGTAAAATTATAAAAAAAAAAAAAGCAAAAGACCTTGCCCCAGATTATCCTCATTCGCAGCGCACCATGATATAAAGGATCGTGGCAACTTTGAGTAGAGAACAACGAGAACCATAAAAGATTAACAAGATCCAAAGGACAAAATCCAAGACCAAAATGAGAACTCCAAAAGGACATCCTTTTCCAAGGAGAGAGACTTGATGTGACGGATTGGATTGATGGTGGGAATATTGGTCTGAACGTGTGGAAGGATGCATCGACATGGACCAGGTGTGCTTGGTGAAAGATTAGGTCTGATAGGAGGAAGGATACATCCTCAAGGACCCACTGATTGATGAGAGAATGAGTGTTGTTGTTCGCTGGCAAATGATGAAGTCAAAGAATAATCACTGGGATCAAGAATAGTCGACAAGGGATGTTGCTGAAGTACAAGGCTGGGTAGGACAAAAGATGTTCTAATCAAATGCTGTTGTAGGATTGACAAGGTTATGTACAACAAGGCACGAGGATATGTACAATGGACAGGAAAAAAAATACAATGGATATGTATAGAAGCTTAGGATTGGGGATAGAAAGATCTCGCTATACAGGATATACAAGAAGGACGGTGCTATACAGGAGATATAGGATATGGTACAAGATATGGTACAAGATATGGGTAGGTAGGATTGTGGATTTGCTGGAGGATTATGAAAAAGAGGAATGCTAGGGGATGGTGGATGGGGATGAGGATGGTAGAAAAAGGATTGAGATGTTGGGATGGGGGGATGGGAGTTTGATAGATAATGACTCGGTCCACTATGTATGGCACCTGTTTGTCAGGTTTTCACCAACATACTTGTCCAAGGCGCTTGAATTGCCAAGTTTTCACCATTGGATGATTGTTTTGCTTTTTCTTTTTGCTTTTTTTTGCTTTTTTTTTTTTCTTTTTTTGTATTTTTCTACTTTTTCCAAATTTTTATGGATTTTTTGAATATGTAAGATCTAGTTCAGACATAGAACCTCTTCAGATGTATGATGTTGATGGGATCATTCAAAGGCTCATCTTCTAGTGTAGATAACTGATAAGCTCCGGAGCTAAAACATGCTATGACAACATAGGGGCCCAACCAAGTAGGCTCAAACTTGCCTTTCTTTTCTCGATTTACTTGGATTTTTTGATTTTATTTGAGGACCATGTCATCGACCAGGAACTATCTAGGATGGGCCTTCTTGTTGTAACTCCTTTTGAGTCAATTCTGGTATGCAACCAGGTGATCATATGCTTGCTGTCTCTTTTCATCTAACAGGTCTAGCTGTGTGAGACGGGCCACAGGATAGTCTTCATTAGTGGTGTAGTTCTTCATGGAGACTCGCAATGATGGGAGCTCGACCTCGATCGGTAGAACAGCTTCGGCACCATATACAAGAGAATATGGGGTGGTGCCTATGGGAGTGTGATAAGAAGTGCAGTAGGCCCAAAGGGCGGGATTGATTTGGAGGTGCCAGTCATGACCAGAATCATTGACAACCTTCTAAAGGATTTTCAAGATAGTTTTGTTGGTTGCCTCAACTTGGCCATTTCCTTGAGGGAAATATGGACTAGAGAAATGGTGATGGATGTGGAGTCTAGAACATAGATCATCCACATGCTGGTTTTCAAAAGGTGTGCCATGGTCTGTGAAGATGGTAGATGGCATGCCAAAGTGACAAATGATGTGGTAAAGGATGAACTTGGATATTTGAATGCCAGTAGTTAGGGTGAGTGGAATCACTTCAACCCATTTGGTGAAGTACTCTGTGGTAGTTATTATGTACTTGTGTCCATCCGAGGAAAGGGGAGTGATTAAGCCAACAAGGTCAAAGCCCCAACATGAAAATGCCCAAGGTGGCGCAATGGGCTGCAAGTCTTGTGCTAGTGCATGAATCAAATTTGCATGCTGCTAACATGGTAAACATTTTCTGACAAACTCACAAGCATCATGTTCCATGGTTGGCCAATAATACCCAACTCAAAGCAACTGCTTAGCTAGAACCATGCCACTCGTGTGGGTACCACAAATTCCAGCGTGGACCTCTTGTAAAGCCAGGATGGCCTCATTTGAATCTAAACACCTAGAGAGGATATTGTGATACCCTCAACGATAAAGGGTGTTGGCTACAAGAGTGTAGTGGGAAGCTCTATGAATAAGGTTTTGGCATTGGTTATTGGTGAGATGGGGAGATATGATACCATTCTTTAGATATGCATGGATGTCATGGTACCACGGGGACTAAGGACCAACCAAGACACACACCATTTCTACATTGGCATTCTCATAAGCTGGTGTATGTAGCTAATCGACTAGGAATTCATATTGTGATGCGTCATGAGGGATTTCTAACAAAGATCCAATAGTTGCCATTGCATCTACTGCTTTGTTCTAAAGTCTGGATATTTGTGTGAATTGTAGATTCAGGAAATGCTCTTTCAATCTGTCCACTAGTTCTTTGTAGGGTAGCAGCTTGTCATCCTTCGTCTGATATTCATCTAGGACTTGCTTGATAATCAACTGTGAATCTCCAAACACATGTAGTTCTATGATATTCTACTGAATGGTTGTTTTGAGACCTGAGATGAGTGCCTCATATTCTATAATGTTATTGGTACATGAAAATCCCAACTTGAATGACTTTGGGATGTAGTCACCTTGAGGTGTGATAAATAGGATTCCTGCCCCTGATCCATGTAATGTGTAGGAGCCATCAAAGTATAGCTTCCATATGGGTTGTTCTTCGATCATACATAAGTGTTCATTAGGGAATTCCATGATTAGTGGATAAGCATCCACCAGTGGTGCTTCTGCTAGCTGATCGGCAATGACTTGCCCTTTGATTGCTTTCTGATCTATGTACTAGATGTCAAACTCATTGAGTAACATGACCCATTTTTCCATATGGCCTGTGAGATTTGTCCTTGATAGTAGATATTTGAGGGGGTCCACCTTTGAAATGAGCCTGATTGTGTGACTAAGCATGTAATGTCTAAGCTTTTGAGTGGCAAAAACCACTACAAGGCATGCCTTTTCCATAGGTGAGTAATTAAGCTCATAGCTGACAAGAGTTTGACTAATGTAGTAGATGGCTCTCTCTTTGTTTTCATCATCATGCTGAGGTAGGAGTGCCCCCAGTGCTGTAGTGGTTGCTAAGATGTAGAGTATGAGAGGGCATCCTAGAACTGGTGGTACTAGGATTGGAGAATTGGCTATATACTCGTTGAGCTTATCAAAGCTTCTTTGATATAAGGGATCCCATTTGAAGCTTGTGTCTTTGCATAACAGATGCGTAAAAGGTTGGCACTTGTCTGCTAGTTGAGAAATGAACCGACGCACTGATTGAAGCTTTCCTTGTAGGCTTCTAAGCTGTTTGAGTGTTCTTGGTGGAGGCATTTTTGTTATTGCTTTGACCTTTTTAGGGTCAATCTCTATGCCTCATTGTGAGACTATGAAACCTAGGAGCTTTCCAGATGTAACACCAAAGACACATTTCTTTGGATTGAGCTTTAACCCATAGTGCTGCAGGTGATCAAACACACTCTCAAGAATGTCAAGGTGTTCATGGCATGTCTTTGATTTTGCAAGAATATCATCCACATAGTCTTCTAGAATCTTGTGGATCATGTCATGGAAGATTGTTGTCATCGCTCTCTGATATGTGGCTCCTGCATTCTTTAGCCCAAATGGCATCATGTTGTAGTAGAAGGTACCCCATGGAGTTGTGAATGCTATTTTATATTGATCTGCTTCTGCTATACGAATCTGATTGTAGCCTGAAAAGCCATCCATTAGTGACAACATTTCATGACCCACTGTAAGATCTACAATCATGTCTATATTTGGTACTGGGAAATCATCTTTAGGACATGCCTTGTTCAGGTCCCTGAAATCTGTGCATATCCTGATGTTGCCTGAAGGCTTTGTGACAAGCACCATGTTAGAGATCCAATCAGAGTAATCTATAGCTCTGATAATCTTGGCTTCGAGGAGTTTTTCAAGCTCTGCTTTGACTAATAAGGCGACCTTTGGATGCATTTTTCTCAGCTTCTGCTTTACTGGCTTGACATTAGGATCCACTGCTAGATGATGGACGACAAGATTAGGATCAAGCCCAGGCATGTGTGCATATGACCATGCAAAATTTATGATTGATTCTCTAAGGAGCACAATCAAAGCCATTTCTTCACCCTCTGTCAGATTGGCCGCAATGTAGGTGATTCTCGAACATTCCTCTGTACCTAAGTTGACTGGCTTGGTTTCCTCTATGATGATAGGTGATTGCTCTAGTCTATAATCTCACATAGGAGGAAGAGGCAAGTCTTCATCTTCTAGCACTTGAATTGCCAAGTTTTCACTAGAAGATACACTCTTTATTTTTACTATTTTGGAATCAGAATGTGCCCTAGAAGGGTTTTCACATAAGGACTCATGTTGTACTTTTTCAATTTCTCTTTTGTAGATAAAGCTTGCCTCCTCCCCAAAGTATGCTTCTGGGTCAAGCTTATAGATGTGAGTTGACTCTGAATTGTGAACTGATTGTGGGCTTGATGCCCCCATGAACTCTAGGAGTGCTTTTGTGCTTTGGAACTCATTGATGTGTGTGATGCTTGGTTGGTCCCAGTCTATGAGTTGAGGGTGAATGAGGGGAAGTTCTATGAGATTGATGGCAAGTTGTTGGAGGACAGAAGTCCCCGGGAGGGTGTCATCATCAAAGATATCATCATAGGATCTAATTTCTTTCTCTTCAGGGATATCTTTGATTTATATGAGGTTGTCCTAGCTATTCAAGAGGGGAACGCTAGTCATGTTGGTGCCCCCAGTTGTGGTATTGGGCCCTTGTATATGTAGGCGAGGGGTATTAAAGCCAAGACCTTGATGTTGTGGGTTTTTGGATGTGATAATTGGGTCTTTGCCTCCACCTTCTTGTGGTCCTAGACCACCTCCTTGGTAGTTCCATTTCTCAGTAGTGTACTTGTGCGATTGTGGGTATTTATCTTTGAAGTAGCCAAGGAGTTGAGTGTCAGGTGGTGGGGGATCTTTGTACAACCACCTATTGATGTCAAGATCCATTTCTTAACTGTTTAATGTGCCATGGGATTCAAAAGTCATAGGTCCCATTCTCTTGATTTCATGATGCTCTTCAATAGGCTTGCTTTGGTGATTCGGGCGCCCTTGAGTATGTGGATCAAGTGGGAGGGCCCCTACAGCAAATGTATCATGTAGGCTATATTCACCACAGCCCTGGTTATTGATCTTTGTGGAAGAGAGGGTGGAGGTGAGGATGGTCTCTGGATCGCAATGGGATCGGGATGAGCTAGCAACAGAAGTGCCAATGCCAGTTCGAGGACAATGAGTGGAATGGGGGAATGATGCTTCCATCGCACGGTAGTATGCGAAGGGTGGGGGATTAGCATGAATGGTAACCTTAGTGCCTTGATGTAGAAATTTGATGCACTAATGGTAAGTGGATGGTACAACCTTGATGGAATGAATCCATGGTCGGCCTAGGAGGATATTGAATGGTAGATCAAGATCAACAACATGGCAAATCGTATCTTGTGTTGCTGGGCCTAGCTGAATAGGAAAAGTAATAGTACCTTTAGAGGTACGCTCCAAGTTGTCATAGGCTTTGATGGTGATTACTTCATGTGCTATATCAGCCTCGGTGAATCCAATCTGTTGAATGAATTTCAAAGTACACAAGTTCAAGGCTGAGCCATTATCTATTAAGACCTGTTTGATGGCAAAGTGTCTAACCATGACGGCGATGCGGAGAGGGAGAGTATGGTCAGGTGCAACATTTGGCATGTTAGATGTTTTGAAGGATAAAGCACAGGCTATGGATAGATGTCCCACAAGGGTCTCAAACTAGGTGGTGTTAATGTCTGTGGGGACATGTCCTTCTTTGAGAGCTCGGTCAAGGATCTCTTGATGGAGAGGTGAAGTGTGGAGAAGGTCCAAGATGGATATTTAGGCTAGTGTGTTCCCAAGATGTTCTATGAGGTTGTACTATGCATTGTGTGCATTATGTGCTGGCCTTGGACGGGCACTAGCGACAGTTATCTGGCCTCTGCAGGTAGTAACAACACATTGACAATCTGCTCCTCTGACATGGATGGCATTGACTGTGGGCTCAACTTGGGTTATACATCCAACAAATTTATCATAATTGATGTAGGCAATAGTGTGATCTTCTTTCTTTCCCTTGCCATGATTCTGGGAATGATTGGTTTTAGTTTGGTTGTTCCCAGCATTGTGTTGTGGGAACACATTCTGATAAATTTGCAAATTAGCATTTGGTGAGGCTTGAGCAGGTGTGTCTACCTGGATCTCCTTTTGGTCAATGAGATCTTGGATATAGTTTTTGAGTCTCATACACTTCAGGGTAGTGTGTCCTTTGACACGATGATAATCATAGTACTCATGATCTTTGTACCAATCGGGCTTGGGAGTGGTATCATCAACTGGCTGGATTGGTGGAAATGTGATCAGGTTGACCTTGGCCATTCGATGAAAGATAACATCCAGAGCTTCACCCAGTGGTGTGAAGGTCTTCCTTGGATTGTTTTGAGCTCTGGGCTTGTGTTGTTTGGGAGCAACATTAATGGCATTGACCTGATTGTTTGGATTACCTTGATGGGCTTGTTGTTGATTATTCTGAGACTGATATTGTTGCGTGGTTGCTGATGGACTTGAGGAGGTTGTTGATAGATGGGCACTTGTTGTTGTTGGTATGCAGGAGTTGATGGAGGACTAGCCATGACAAATTGGACATGCTTGGTATCAGTGGCTCCATCAGTAACAACATTCTTGTTACGATTCCAGTAACAGGATTTATCATTGTTGGGTTTATTTTGGGAATCATTTTTAAAGTGTCAGATTGTGCCTTCATCTAGGAGGGCCTTTTCAATACCTATCCCCTTGCTCTTGATATCTTGATAGGTTTGGATACAATTCATCCTCATGAAGTGGGATAGCTTAGGATGCAGATTATCAATAAAGATATTTGGTCAAATGCTTTTCAGGTGGCTGGTATGATAACCTGGTGGTAAGGTTCTGCCATCATTGTAAGTATTCTGATAGGCTTTCTCCTTCTTTCTCTTTTGAGTTGCAGAGATCTAACAAGGTCAACTCATTCTCAACATTGTGGGCATAGTGGACAATGAACTTCTCAGAAAGTTCAGTAAAGGTTGTGATAGTCCCACATGGTATTTTGTAGAATCACTCAACAGCAATTCCTCCCAAGCTTTTGGGGAATAGGCCTAAGAGATAGTTATCACTATAAGCTACTTCTTAGCACGCCATATAGAATTCTTTAATATGGTTGACTAGATCTCCTTTCCCCCGATATTTATCAAATTTAGGTGTCTCAAAGTGCTTGGGGAAAGGTATAGCGGCAATGGATCAGTCAAAAAAATAAGGACACACCTCCTCAAACTTGTAGGTTTTGTTCTTAGTACCGGTTTGAAGCTCCTTAAGAGTGTTCTTCATGGCTTCCCACTCGGCATTGATCAGTGTTTGAGTGGGTGCTCCTATTTGAGATGGGTATTGTGGAGTGGGATATGGAGATGATCCAGTGGGATAGGTGGATTGGAGGGGATTTTGGAGAAATGTTTGGTGGGGATATTGTTGATGCAACACAAGGGGATATTGCAGTGGAGGATACGGGACTTCTTGCTAGTGTTGTGGGATGACGAAAACCTGCTGCTATAACTGATAGGAGGAAACTTATTGCTATTGGGAAATGATGGGGGTTTGTTTCTATGACTTGAAGTATGGTTGCTATGGGGGTGGCTAGTGGAATGATGCAGCTTGTTGATAAGATGGTCCTTGCTGAACTTGGCTCTGTGGTTGACCGATATAGGTCAGGTGCATTCCCGCATTGCTTAAGGGTGGAACTGATGTAGGGAAGCCTGAAGCAAAGGGTGGCTAGGCAAGATAACTTGTGAAATGGGATGAACTTTGCTGCTGAGGTGGAGGAACTTGTTGGAAAGCACTAGGTGTTGTGAATGGATACCTTGTGAAGGATGAAACTAGCGGAGGCTGTGATGGTTGCTACTGCGCTGCTTGTGAGAAGGTGGCTTGTTGGTTTTCAAACACGGATGTAGGAGAGTGAGTTGTTATTCCAAAGGCATTCATGTCTTCTTGAGTGAGACCCCAATGAGAACCAGTGTGAGGTGGGAATTGTGTTGCAATGGATGCCTGAAAGGTAGATGTAATGGGAGTTTGGGATATGAATGGTGGATTGGAAAAACCCATGGAAGGCATTCCTGTGGTGAAGGAATTTTGTTGGGCTTGTGCCTAGGTAGATGCTTGCTAGGGGGAGAATGAAGAGGATGCTTGTGTTCCCCATGAAAAAGGTGATGTGGAAGTTTTCTGATTTTGAAAGGGGAATGATTGCGCTACCCCTAGAGTAGATGATGTAGAGGTTTTCTGGGTGAAAGAGGGAAACGATTGTGTTGAACCCTGAAATGATGGTGTGGATGCTGAAGCTTGGGGATTGAAAGGAAAAGATGATTGCATCCCTCCTAGCACAAAAGGTGTGGATGTGGAAGCTTGTGAAGTGAAGGGGAAGGATGATTGCATCCCTCCTAGAGTGAAAGGTGTTGCTTGGCCTATGGAAGATGGTGGAACTTCTTGTGCAAAGGTTTGTGTAAGAGGTGGGAGTTGATTCTGGGACAAGCGTTGGATTTGTGCAAGAGCTTGGGCAACCATAGCAGATGATGAAGTACCTATGATAGGGAATGGAGCAGATGGTGTTACAGCTTGTGTTACGGCACTTGCAAAGCTTCCTTGTAGAAGAAGGGGAATGGTGGAGGTTTCTTGAGATGTTTGCAAGGTTGGATCAAGGAATGGTTGGATGAATGGAGAGTATACTTTTGCTGGGATTTGGATAATACTTATGGGAATGCGAGGATGGAGATATGGTAGAATGGAAGTATGCGCTTGTGCAAAGTTAGTGAACATGCTTTGCTGGTTTTGGGCCATGAGTGCATTAACTCCTGGTGGATTCTCTGGATGATTCACAAATGTTCCTATTGCCAGAGGAGCTGAGGGGATATTGGGATCATCCCATGTATTTCCAGTTTGTATATGGGGATCATAGGCTATCATTGTGCTGGTAAAAATGTTGGGATCAAATGAACTAGTGATTGGATAAGGATTCATGTTCCTTCTTTTTCTAGATCCGGATCTTATCTCGACAGGCATGCAGATGCAGATGCTAGATGGATGAAAGATATTTCCTAAAGACTCTAAAGGATGATGGATGAAAACTTAAGGAACTTCTAAGGATGATGAAATTTCTATAATGCAAGGATTGGTGAGATGCTTGGATATGAATCAAAGATGGTGGAAGATTTGATGGAAGATGGTGACAGATTGGAAAAAAGGCTTGGTGATGATGGAAGCTTGATGGGATGCTCTGATTTGGGTCAAGATTGGGTGGAGGATTGGTGGGATGCTGGTGGAAGATTACTTTGTGTCAATAATGAGCTATTTTTTTTCCCAATGGAGGATCAGTGATAGGATTTGGCCAACCTAGGATAGACTAATGATCTTCGGTCAACTAGATTCTTATCAATACAAGCCAATCTCTTGCTCGAGATGATAAGGCTATGAAAGGACAAGTTGGATTTCCTTTAGACAATGCTCTGTCAAAAAGGGGATGATATCTAATTTAGGATAAGGGATGGAAACAACTCAAAGGTTTTGAACACTAAGTGCTTATGGATTTGGATCTCTGGATTTTGGTGCAAAGGATGGTGGACTCTATTTTGGATAATGGATGCTGGATTTGGATCAAGGATTTGGGATTTTGATTGTGGATTACTGGTGGAAAGATGGTGAAGGATGATGAAACAATGCTCTTTCTAAAAGGATGATGCAAATGTAATGGGGATGGGTGATCTATGATGCTGCTAGGAAGATGATGATGAATGCAACTAAGGACTCTAGAATGCAACTAAGGATTTGGTGATGATGCTGAGATGAGACTAGGATGATACTAGAATGAAGGACTGCCAAGATAGGATTTTGAGATCTGAAGGTAGAATGGGACATGCAAAGGATCTGGCTAATCTTCTCTTTCAAGGTTGATGTAGCGATGGTTTACTTGGAATCGGTAGGCAAACTGTTTGACTCTTGCATTATAGCCAATATTATCAAGCCTTTCTTGATATTTTTCTTCTACTTGGGTTGTTTGGATAGAGGATTGATGTCTCTTAAGGTTTCTTTCTACAAATTTCTTCTCTTGATAATCTTTGGATTTGGGCAACTTAGCTTTCAGATGTTTGATCAAATTTGGCATAACTTTGGGGAAATTCCTGATAGTTGGTTTGAGATGAAAAGGCTTTTGGATATTTGATTCCAAGGGTTTCTCTGCAAAATGTTCTGAGTATCTTGAACCGGATTTGTCAATCAGTTTGATGTTTCCCAATGGCAAAGGATAGATAAATAAGACTTTTGGAAAAAGCAATCTCCACAAGGGACAAAGCAACCTTATGGGATACAAATAGGATAATTGACTCTGATAAAGCTTTGAAAGTGTATGTTCCAACAATGTTTTCACGGAGTATTTGACTATCAAGCACTTCAAGCAGATCTACCTAAGGAAGGTGAGTATCAAAATCACTTGCCCACAGCTTGGTACCCCTTAGAAGGGAATACAAATGGTGAGTAATCTTGAGGCGACCTGGTAAACCCCTTGGAATCAGTCCTTGCACAAGGATTTTGATACTTTCAGATGTAGATAGGGTAGCCTCTATTTTATTAGGTTTTTAATAGTTCCATGGAGTCTCCATACCCAGTTATGCTGACCGCCTGTGACTCACTTAAGAGCCTAGCCAACAACGCTGGGGGAGGAATATTTACCTATCCCCAGACATTTGCATTTGGCACAAAATGCCCGTGGATTAGGAGATATAAGTGAGTTTTTGACTTCACTTTATTTATATACCGGCCAGGGGGGATACCGGTTTGAGGTCATTCTCTAAGGAGGAAGCACTTTTCTCCCTAGATAGGCCTCGCTAAAAGTAAAACAAGTGAACTTGTCCAAGTTCAAATGTTCTACATTGCTTACTTTAACAAGGATTTACAGAAAATGAAAGCTCCTAGATGCACATCAAGCAAGTTGTTCTTTCTTCCAAATTGATTAAGTGTGTTTTGAACTTTAAAATAACTGAAGACACAAGTGTTTAGATTTTGAGTTGTTCTTTCTCCAAAAAGTAAGCAATTTGAGTGATTGCAAGTTCTTTCTTTGATCATTCAAGATTGAGATTGGCGTGTTGCTTTAAGAACTTTGAAAAGAGCTTTGTTTCATCTTTAGATCATTCAAGATTGAGTTTGTTTGAACTGAATTTTAAAGAAGAAGGAATAGGGATGCTTGTTCTTTCCAATTTAGATCATTCAAGATTGTGTTTGATTTTCAAAATGATAATGACTCTTAGGACTTAAGCTCATTTTTCCTTAATTTCATTAAAGATTTGTTTGACTTTTGTTTGCAATAAGGAAAATGAATCCAGTCCCAATCCGAGAGCAAATTAAGACAAAAAAAACAAAAGCGACACTGTCCAGCAAATACGCGATGCTGGAAAATGTATAGGCGACACCAGAAATCTTTCAAGTGACATTTAAAAGTTTATAGGCGACAGATAAATATGCACAGGCAATGGAGAAAGTGCATAGGCGACAAGGAAAAAGTGCATAGGCGACAGTTAAGTTTTTACAGGTGACAAAGAAATGGCTCTAGCCGACAGAGATAGCTTTATAGGTGATGATGGAATTATTAAAGGCGATAAATAAAATCCAGAATGTGATAACGAATGATTATAGGTGAGACTTCTGTATCCAAAGGCGTAAAACTTTATCTCGCAGGTGTGATTACTTATGTTGCAGGCGACAAAAGATGAGTTTTGAGATAGAATAGAAGTTATTGATGGCGAAAATCTGTCAGTAAATAGGCGTCAATACAGAGCTTGTAGGCATCATTTCATTTCCTATAGGCATGATTTAATTGCTTTTAGGCAACATTTAATTGCTTGTAGGCGACATTTCATTGCTTGTAGGCGACATTTCATTGCTTGTATGCATGATTTCATTGCTTGTAGGCAATATTTAATTGCTTGTAGGTGACATTTCCTTGCTTGTAGGTGTGATTTCATTTCTTGTAGGTGACATTTAATTGTTGGTAGGTGACATTTCATTTGTTTCCTGCAAATATGAGAATACAAAGTATGATCTAATCAAAGTGATTGTGGTTTTGGGTCCCACTGGGCGTGCCAGAATGTGAGCAAGGCTTTTGAGGATACCTGTTCTAAAAATTTTCAAACCAAACAATGATTTAGATTTTAATCTAGCATGAAATTAATCCAAAACAAAGAAACTCTAAGCTAAGCCACCTCAGATTGAGCTGAAACAGGTGCACCCAAGCACTGTTTGATTTGCTCTTGCTTAAGGGGATGTGGGTGTGCTCTCTAAGCACTTGGAGCATGTTCCTTATGCATTTTAGGATGGATTGAGATCCATGAAAACCTCATAAATGGCACAAAATAGGTATAGAACACCTGATTTTCCCCTAAGGCCTCAAGGATCCAAATGGTGCTGAAATGAAGATTAAGCTATATGATGCTTATGCTAAGATTGTTATTAACCAAATAGAGATGTGATATGATGCTATGCTTATGGAAAAAAATGGAAGAAACTAGGTTAATCCATTAAAGCTATATTAATATGTGTGTTAAGAAAGCTTGAAAATGATGAAAAACTAACAATTAGTATTGATTATGCTAAGTCTAGAGCTAAATGAGCATGATAACAATGCTTAAAATGAAAGGTAAGCTAATGAATTTGCTCTTGGCAAAGGGGGTATTTATAGGATTTAGGAAGGAGGAATGAGTGGACAGGATCAAAATTCTTAAGAGAGGCCAAGATTCATTCAAAGGGGAGCACATGGATTGTGCTAGTTCAAGGCCACCTCCTTGTGACAAGTGTCACAAGGGCATTGGGTTGAAAGATGGGAGGGATGTGCACAATTTGGGAAATGTGCCTAAGGTGAAAAGGTGTAAGAAAAGGGGTGAGGGGCTTCTTAAATGCACCAGAAATGCATGTAAGAGGGATAAGGAGGCTTTAAATGCATTTAATGCATGTAAGAGAAGTTTCTGGAAGTTTGTTGACTTTGGGTTAAGCTTAGGAGTTGGCTAACCTTGGTTAGGGAATGTGACAAGGTTTAGGGGGGGATTAGGATTAGGATTAATATTTAATCTTAATTAAATATTCTTGAGTTGGGATTAGGGTTAAGGAATGATGGGATTAGTCTTTAATCGAAATTAAAGAAGGATTAGAAGATTTTGGAAGAGGTTAGTGGTCTTAAGGAAATTGGCCAAGTTTTGGGCAAAAAATAAATAAATTATTTATTTTGGGATTTTTTGGTCAATTTATTAATTAAATAATTAATAAATAAGGAGATAATGTTTAAATAAGATTTAAACACTTTTAGGAGGGATTCCTTAATTAAATATTTTTAATTAAGGTAAAGGGATTTAATGGCATAAAAATTAATTAAATAATTAATTAATTAACAAATGATGATGTCATTAGGGGTTTTTCAAAAAATAAAAATAATTTATTTTCTAAAGGATTTTTAGGTGTCTACACTATTGTAACACCATCTACAGAAATGACGAATCCCAGAAAAACCAAACTCTTTTGCATGAACCCTCACTTCTTCAAATTGGCATAGAGTCTCTCTGCACTCAACACTCCCAATATGATCCTTAGGTTCTTTATATGTTCTTCCTTTCTTTGGATAAATATTAAGATATCATCAAAATATACAATAAATTTACCAATTCAGGGTCATAACACAGTATTCATCAACCTCATAAAAATGCTAGGTGCATTTGATAAGCCAAATGGCATGACCATCCATTCATACAAGTCATCTCTAGTTTCAAAAGTTGTCTTCCATTGATCTCCTTCTCAGATACAAATAGATAATGATACCCACTTTGTAGATCAATCTTGGTAAAACATGTTGCTCTTGTAAGCACATCCATCATGTCAGCAAGACAATGTATAGGAAAGTAATACCTGGCAGTTATCCTATTGATTTCTTGACTATCTATACACATCCTACACGTGCCATCCTTCTTTAGTGTTTGTAATGGTGGTACTGCACATGGGATCATACTTTCTTGTACTAGACCTTTCCTTACAATTTTTTTCACTTGTTTATTTAGTTCATCATGTTGTCTCAGGCTCATCCTATAATCTTCTTGATTGGGAAGACTTACTCCTGGAATAATATCAATATGATGTTGGATATCTCTCTTTAGTGGAATACTATTAGGTAATTCCTTGAGAATAACATCAGATAGTTCTTCCAATATCGTAGTTGCTTCCTGTGGTATTGACAAGTCATCCTCTTCTCCTTTCCTCACTACCAATACGTAACAACACCCTGTCACTTTTAGTTCTTTGACAAGTTCATTTCCATATAGAAAATTCTCACCCTTCCCAACATCCTTGAGAGGCAACAAGATGATTTTGGATTTATCCTTTTAAAAGGTATATGTATTTCTTGTGCCATCATGAATGACTTTCCTATCAAACTTCTAGGGCCTTCCTAACAAGATATGACATGCATCCATCAGAATGACAACACACCATACCTCATCTTTGTAGATATTTCCTATGGAAAATGTAACAAGACACCTCTTATCTACTATAACTTCATTTCCCTTCTTAAATCATGCAATACGGTAGGGACGAGGATGCCTTTCACACTACAAATTTAATTTTTGTACCATTTCTTTGGAAACCATATTGTCACAACTACCTCCATCAACAATTACTTGACATACCTTTCCCCCTGAAGTACATCTTCTACAGAATATGTTAGTCCTGAGCCATGCATCATAATGGGACTTTTCCTCCACCTTTTATTTTTCTGGAATCACCATTGTCCTCCTTATCATGAGACTTACCCCTATATCCGGAGTTACCTCTTGTTCTTCTCCTTTAGCCTCAACTTGAACTAGATTCAACCTAGGTGATCCCCCTTGATTCCCATCTTACATGTTATGATTATAACACTCAAAGGCCTTGTGGCCTTCTTCTCCACATCTGAAATAATTAAATGGTCTTGTTTGACCTTTACATCCTCTACCACTACCGTAACCTCTACCTCACTGGAACCCCCTTACTCTTTGTTGATTTGATGGAGCCTCGTGGATTTCTTCTTATTTTTCTACTCTTTGGGATGATTCTCCTCAATCATAACTTGAACCTCCACCTGACAGGGATGATGTGCCCCTCCTTACTCCTCTATTCCTCTGGAAATATTGTCAGCTTTTCTTTTGTTCTACTTTCAAGGCAAGCTGGTATGCCTCTTTCATGCTAGTGATTCGATGCATGCTTAATTCATCTTGAATAGATAATTTCAACCCATTAACATACCTCACCACCATATTCTCATTACTATTATGGGGATCCACTCAAATGGATAGTTTGTAGAACTCATTTGTATAGTCTTCTACAATAGAGAGATTTTTTTTCAAATTTTGGAAATTTTGAAAGAGGGTTTGTGTGTAATCTATAGGTAGAAATTTATCTTTCATTTTCTTCTCCATTTTCTCCCATGTCCTTATTTTATCCTTTCCCTTTCAGGTTATTTCCTTCTTCAAGTGGTCCCAACAAATCATTGCATGCCCTTTTATCTTTGTGCAAACAAATTTTACCTTCTTTTCCTCTATCATATGTTTCCATTCAAAGAACTTCCCCATGTTGTTTAGCCAATCTATCAAATCCTCTAGTTTAAGACCACCTATATAGTCAGATACTTCCACTTTGATTCTGCAATTTCTTCCCTCTAGTGCCTTGAGCATCATTTCTTTAAAATATAGTTCATTTTTTTCCTCTCCCTCTTCTTCATCTTCTACATGTTGTTCAGTTCCGCTTCCATTATTTTCTTCATCATCTGAAGTCTTAGCTCTTGATTAGAAAGTCTTTCTGTAAGTTCTACAACTTGTCTCTTGAGAAATTGCATGTCCCTTTGCATCTCCATGTTACCTCTTCCTCGACCTCTCTCATCCATCTTCCTGCTCAGATACCAGATGATGTAACCCAATTTTATTCAAAAACCAACATCATAGAAAATACATGAAAACAAAGATGATTTTAGAATCCATAATTATTCAGTATTCCTTCAACTATCCTCTCTATCCTACAAAAACATAAAAAACACTAATTTAACCAAATTCAAAATTACCATTTTTGGCAGATTTTCATATAAATCCATTTTTTGCCATTTTTTGTAATTTTGAAAATAACTCCTAAAAAAATGATTTTTCCCCTTAAGATTCCCTAAATGAAGATAAGAAGAATTTCCAACTAATCTTCAAAATTAGAAACAAGTTTTTGAAGTTATTACAAAATTATTTTTTCTAAAAACTCATAAAAAACACTAAAAACCATTTTGGAGGCCTGAACAAACTTTTTGGCTCCTGAAAAAGTGTTGAAATGGATCCCTACTGAGCTGAGATTTGTCAATAGTCCAAATGGCATTTGCTAAGGAATCTACCCATAAAATTTTAGCCAAAACAGATAACCAAGTCAAATGTTATGACTATCAGAAGCCCCTGCATCAAACATCAAGTCATCATAACTCATCCTATTTGGATTTTGACAACCTTCTTTCATGCCATTCAAAACTAGATCTCAGATCCATGAAGGAAAAAAACTCGAAGTTATCTTTGACATCGATAAGTTCATGTCCATGGTCCATCAACTTGCTTCACCTCCTTATCTAACTTATTTCTGAAAAAGTTGACACCTCTATCACTCATCCTCATAATCATCCCCTCCATATTGTATTCTCTATCCATCCATATAGAGTCAAGAACATTTTTATAGATGGAGGCACGAGTTTGGACATTTGTACTTTTAGTCTAGTTAAAACTTGGTTTCTCAGAGTATGTTGTTTATCTTAGATGTTTTTCTAAAGGCTTGGTAGTCTTATGTATTTAGGTAGGTCCTGTTCAATAGGACGTTATATGTTAGGTCCTGGATATTCCTTTGGCATATAATATACTTTTGGGTCATCCGTGGATCCATGCAATGCAAGTTTTTCCTTTCACATACCATCACTACATTAAATTCCCTCATGACAGAATTGAGATTACTATTCTTGCAGACTCAGCATATGCCTATAACAATCCTAAATAGTGAGATCGAATGGTTCTTTACAACAAAGAAGGATCACCTCCTTAAAAATCAGAAGAGAAAGGAAAATCACCTCTATCAAAATATGGGAAAAGAATATTGGTTAGACCCACCAGTATGGGAACCTATCAAGTGGACACTTTTCCCGTTTCTTCCAAATCTTATGGTAAATCATCTCCGTGAGTTACAACACCTATTATTCATCAAGGTACTAGAATGATTAAGGCTACCATGCCCCTAGAGCTAGAATTGGATGAAAGTGCTACCTCACTCTACAAGAGTAAAGAACCTTAACAAAGAGACAAGCATACCGAAATCTCACTTGAAAAATATGGTATGGGCTAACAACTTATGCAAAATATGGGACATGATGGAAGAAGTTCTCTTGGAAAATGAAAATTTCTTCATGAACCTTTACATGCCAAATCCTAAAATCCTAAAGATAAAATTGACAAACCAAGCAGAAAAACTCATGCATATGAGGATTTAGATGATGATGAAGAAGAAAAAATATAGCCTATAAAATATGAAAGCCTCTTGCACATTCATAATTCTAATCTAGACTATCAAGGAAAGCCTTATCTACCTTCTCAATATCCTCAAGAGCATGACCCTGGTCATAACTAGGAGGATCTCATCCAAACTACTGAGAAAACTCCCACTGCTACTACTAATAATATTGTCATCATTCTTACTTGAGTAGCTTGAGGAGCATGACAAGCTAGTATGTAACAACTTCTTATGTCCTTAGATCATAATGAAATCATCATAAATAGGGTATGAATTCAATTTTAGCATATGCATAGAATGGTAGATTATCTATATATATTATTAGAATTTGTATTTTAGGAACACAAATCTGAAATTTAAGGATCTTGTTATGCATATGAATAATGATTCAAATTTGATTAAAATGTGCATATGATAAGAAACAATCTTGTTATGCATATTCATATTGTTTCTTTTTTTATGAAATTATACAAAATAAGTGAATAGTAAGCATTTGATATAATTGAGAAATTAAACAAGTTTGACTAGCTAAGTAGGTTTGACAAAGCATGTGAAAGGCCAACATAAACATTTCTTTGATTTTAGGATGATCTCATTGTGTAATGTCATATAAAAGATATATTCCTACCTAGTTCATGTAAGGTAATTTATCATAGTTAGTTCATGTTATTCTTGTTGTTGTAGGGTTGTGGCATACAAATTTTATGGCCAAGATCAAGGATAATCTAGGGATGGTAGAGACATAGGATGAGAGATGGAATAACTATGAGGAAAACTCATTTTCCTTCATTATAGGAGAGGCATCTCTGAAATTGTAGAATTTATAGAGGATTCTAAGGATTTCAATCACAGGAGAGCTTATGGTAGATGATTACTTTAGTGACAATAATTTTGTACGACCTATGTATGGTAATGTGGGGATATATATGAATAGAGGAGAGGTTAGCTAGAGAGAGATGGTCACTCACTATGCACTATTCTTATGTTGGATAATGTTATTGGGGGACCAAAATATCATGAGAAATTAGTGTTATGGTCATGTCATTCATCAATTGGTTGAGAGTGAACATTAGAAAGAATGATTATGGATGATAAATAATATATATAGGTTCATTTCTTATTATCCTCATTATATCATGATTTACATTAGGTTGTGTACTTGGTGAAGAAAATCCCTCAGTGGGAGAGGTTGTTGGCAAAATGGTCAGTGCTCCCCTTGTGATTTGTGACATGGCTTAACTACCTCTTATGTCTTCTATAAGTCTAGTGGTTGTATCAGGCATTAATAGGTTGATCTTTTGGTACAATGACACCACTACTTGTAACAAGTGGTATCAGAGCTTGTTCATAGGTTTGAATCCCCTTGGGTAACGCTGAGGGGGAGATTGCTAGAAAAATGGTTAACACTCCCCTTGGGATTTGTGGCATGGCTTAACCACCTATTGTGTCTTCTATAAGTCTAGTGGTTGTATTAGGCATTAATAGGTCAATATTTTGGTGCAATGGAAACCAATACTTGTAACAAAGGTAATATTACATATTTGGTCATACAAGTATATTATAGTCTTGAGACCAATATGTATGAGGTATGTTCATATGTATAGTACTATTACATCCCAACTTAAGCTAGATGAGATGAAGCGTTTGCCAAATCTTATTGATAAAGAGAATCAAATATTTAGATATCTTATTTAGAATTAGGGCTAGAAGGATGATGATGGTGAGGTTCCTTAATCATTTTACATTAATTTCTTAATTGGTCAATTCTAATATGTTTCAAGAGACATATAGCACACAAAATTCCATGATAATTTTGTTGGTTAAAAGGTACTTCTTAGGGTTCAAGATATTTTTCTAGGACACCATGAGAGGTATAGTTTTGTGAGCTATCTTTTCAATATGAGGTGGTATCATTAGATTTTAGAAAATTGGTATTGACTCCTTGAAATATATCTATAAAGATGTTATGGATGCCAGATCTAGAGTAGGAAAATTGAACTATTGTGAAGGATGGTAAAAACTATCAAGGAATCAATTACCTCCTCTTTACTTTGAGAAAAACTTTAAGGTTTTTAGAACTCTATATTGTTTGTTAGGGATAAGAAAGTGTGTGAAATCTGAAAATTCTATGATACAAAAAAGTGTGTGAAATCATGTGATGCTATAATAGATAAAAAAAATTTGAATATAAGAATTGAAAGTGCTAGTATCTAAGACCATTTAGTAAGATTTTTTTCTCTCTATTCAATATGTGTGTGCAGGTCAATGATGAAAAAGTAGTGAACAAGTATCCTCTAGATATGAAACATAAAGAAACTCTTTCACTACATCTAGAGATGCTATTGATCAAATTCAATGTTCATCATTCAAATAAAAAATAGAACAATAGGTGCCCATATATATCTTCTAGTGACCAATTATTAATGTTTGGAGACCTATATGGCTTTGACTCTTTTTCTCATGACTATATTTTATTCCTAGCTTCAAAGATTGTTTGGGATTTTTAGAGAGGTCTTCATAAATATGATACAAATCTAAAGATCTCACATCCAAAATGCCACTCTCCTTGTAAGGAGGATTATAAAGAATACAAGATTTAATAAGAGTAATCACAAATGAATTGAATGTTCAGCTTTCAAATTATTTTTTAGATAATTTACATCCATAAACCTTTATGAATGAAAATAAACTTTCATGAATAGAGTACATTTTAACATTAACCATTTGAAACATCACCAAGACTTTTCTTTTTAAAAAAATGAGTTAGACCACTAAATAAAATTTAATGATAATAAAATAATAAGAAAACAAAAAATCATGTTTATGGTAAGACACTCATGGACCTTCAAATATCATAAACCCTAATCCAAAACCTTGAATAGACGATCATAAATAGTAAATGTTTAATGTCAAACCAATCTTAAGATCACAGGGAAAAATATAATAGGAGAAAGTCAAAATGACTAGGTGAGAGAGGAATATAAAAATTTAGAAACCACCAATATTGATCCTCCCCTTGTTCGACCATAAAATTCTAAGAAATTTTGAATCCATGCTTAAGCATTGGGCACATTTAGCCTCAAGAATGACATTCTTAGTTGGTAAATTTGAAAAATGTAGTGAGAGTGAATAGTTCAAAGTTAATATTGTCTCATCGGGCTATAGTAGTCAAGTGATAATTGTCACATACTTTAGCTAACTAAGTTTTTCACTCTTACGCAAAAGTTTGTTATAACTACTTTTCTTTTATGGTTGATAACATATTAATTAATTGTAAGAAATAAATAAAATAATTTTTATGGATAAGCTTTTTTTTGGTTGACGTAAAAAAGAGATGTAAATACGGGGTTGTTGATTTAATTTATTAATTTTTATTTTTTTTGGTAAAAGGTAAGATATCTGAACTTTGTATCAAAATTAATTTTTAATATATTTATTGTTGCATATTTTATTATTATTTTTTATCATTAATAATATTATATTTTATTAATGAAGAAAGAGTACATAAAGCTTCAAATTATAGGCACCTTACATCAACCATTACTAACCCCTCAAGAAACATCTACCCAGCTACCATATTTTGTCTCTTTAGAATCCTCAAACATCTACTTTTCCCTACCTTTACAATCAAAATTTTTAATAATCATTCATAAAAACAAGACCCTTGTTAGGCCAATTCTTTTATTACATTGCACTACCAGACATCATATTAAAACATTTTGTCTCAAACATTTCTTGGCACTCCATCCTTGTCTCTATAAATCTAAATATTTAGTCCTTGAGCTTTCCCAACCATTGTCTCTTTCTCCCTCTCTACATCATTGTAATCATCCTTCAAAACATGGTTTTCCTAATAAATTTGAAAACCCCACAACCACATTCAAAATTCTATTCAAAATTGTAACAACCTATGTGACCATCCACCTGACATTACATTTATGGTTTCGATTCTTCTATATCTCTTACTTATTCTACTCCTCAACACTTTTAGTAGAAAATCATTTGCTTTAGCTTCCTACAGCTCCTCATAATCTATAATGGCACCTATCAACTTCACCCATACAGAAGCAAACTTCCTTCTAGAAGCTCTCTTGTCCACTTTACCAAACCAACAGACAAAGGGAACACATCCAAACATTTTTGGCCTCCTCCTCCTCTTCAAAGCACTCTAAGTAATTAAACTTGACTCTACAGTTTTCCTATTCTAGAATGAACTCCAGACCCAATAACATATCCTTCTCAACTAGGGTTTTTACAACCCAATCAACTTTCTTTTTGTTTTCCCCTAGCTCCAACCCCCATGTCACCACCATGGAAATAACATCTACATTCACCCTCCATTTCTTTTACCTCCCCATAAATTATTCTTCCAATAGCTCAAGAATGACATTGATAATTATTTCATCTTTATATTTCACTAAGCCATAAATCCTTTCTTTCCTTTCCAGGCCTTTAAAAACTTTTATATGTTTCTCTGTGTCTACTAAAGTTGTTGCCTCCATCTTTACATAGGGTCACTTTCTAACTACTCACTTCTCATTCTTTAATTTTGTTTCCTCATTGTTTCCCTTATTCTTATGTTACACTACACCATATTATCTCCTTCCGCACACATACAAATCAACACCTCACCTTTTCCACTTTTAAATCTCTAGGCATGGCTCCTTTAACCATAATTTGAATTCTGTAATCGTAAATAATACTCTTTGGGTAGCGTGCACATCATTAATCAACATAGTAACAAGCATTTCAAACCAAATTTCATTCTTTCGATTAGACATTCATTTGTCTCATTATAGGTGGTGACCCAATCTGATAAGACATCCCCTTCCATATTACCTTCATATTTTATATAGCTAATTATAAAACTTTCAAAGGTGTTTAAAAATTACCAAATTTCTTCAACAATATTCTTTTGGATGTCACACCTCTATCTATTTTTTTATCCATGCATTAACAATTATCATTGAATCTCCTTCCAAGTGCACTTTCTTCATTTTAGCAATTTTTACCAAACGTAAAGCTAGAAATGCAGCCTAAGCTTCTGCCATATTATTTATTCCATCGAGTAGCCTTTGTGTACTTATTGCCAAAGTATTCCCTTTCCAATCTCTCATAATTTCTCTTGCACTAGAGAGCCTTGGGTTACCTTTGGTAGCCCAATCAAAATTTAATTTAATCCATTCCTCCTATGGCTCTTCCTATATAACAATTTTTTGCTTGAGTCCTTTTTTATCTTTCTTGGATACATTACTTCTTAATCTTATCTAAATTCCTAGCCAATTTTCCTGAATATGTCTATCCATGTCAAAGTATAAGGAGTTGCAGGAGTAAGTATTTTGGTTGTTGCACTTATCACCTCTTCAATTGAATTGTTGACTCTTAATTTTACCCTTGCTGCACTAGTACATTTGACCCACTTTTTAGACCAACATTTCCTACCAAGCTATAAAATGATTTTCCATGGTCGATTATAGAAGGAAAAATTTGATTTTAAAAAAAATCTATTCCCATGTTGGTCAGAATTTCAACGCTAAAGAGTGGTCATAATTCCAACCAACACGAGAATATAAGTTAAAATAAAAGTCACATTTCTTTCATATATCCCGCCTACTGACACATTTCATTTTGGCATAGTGGCGCATCATCCTTGGCATAACTGTAAGCCTGGGGACACTGCCCCTTGAAAAACCTTGAGTAATTAGTAGGCCTACAAGTGTTTTCAGATGCTCCACTACAACATTATTTTAGCGTCCGATCACCTTCAGATCAGTGGGGCACTGAGAATTCATGTCGGTGAGACATGAAATTATACCATTGTAATTAGGGTTTGTAGAAGTGGGGGTCATGGAAAGAGGCACATTGAAGCTATTTATGAGAGAGATATTGTAGAAGTCCAGATTCATGTACTGGTTGAGGGCATATTTGGCCAAGGTCACTGGCACCTGGCCGTAGCCTTGGCAACTGAGTATGCCATATATCCATGAGAAAAGGAGTGCTAAAGGAGGTGGTATAAGTTGGGAAGTTGGACTACATCGACACTACGTGCCTATATGCAAGTAAGTTCGAACCAGTCGTAACGTTAGATACGAAAGTGTGGACCAGTGAGCAATAAAATCTTTATTTTATGCTATTTTATTTATCTTTGGAGTCTTTTATTTCTTGGTTTGGTTTGTTAATGAGTTAGTAGGTTTTACTTGTTCCATTTCAAACCATTTTTGAATGAACTCTACTTTGATTTGAAAATTTGTATGCCTGGTGTTAATTCTTGTGTTTATCCGGTTGTAACAGTCTTAAGTTTTTGTTAATATATGGCAATTTGGCTCAAACAAGGGGTCTGTTTGAGGGTTTGAATCCTCTTAGATTGGTCTTCTAATGGTGAATCAAGTGTTTGTTAGGTCTAGAAGTGATTGGAAACAACACATTTTAGAAGCCCTAGAAACAAGCATTTGGAGAGACAAATTTGGGGATTTATCATCTGGTGCCCTTCCCTGCATCCAAATGATTTTTTATCAAAATTAAAGGACATATCTCCATAGCATACATATGTAGAGTCAAAACAAGGAGCACTAATTTATTCACCACACTAAACACCACTCTCCTCCCTCGAGGCTGAAATATTGCCTCAATTTATACATGAAGATACACTAATTGGAGCCTCAAATAGATCTGACTAGGATTCCCTTATTTGGGAAAACCATATAATATTTCCAAGAATCTGACTAACATCCTCTATTTTAGCAAAATAAACTTATTCAAAAAATTTACAAACCCCTAATTCTATTATCTAAAAAATCTAGAGTCAAATTTCAAATAAGAATTTGTACACTTATATCACAAGTTCATTCTTGAATCCAAATTGGCACTTTTAAACATATATTTATTTTAAAGAGAGAAGATAAATTTCCATTTAATGCTGGTTTTTACATGTATTTAACCAAAAAAATGCATAGTCATGCCTGTGACTCAAACTTTAGATCTAACTCATTACATCCTCAACCATCTAGCACCTTCTATCATCCAATGTTGGTCTGCCATCGAACCTCAAGAAAACACAATACACATTTTAAAAAGTCTAATTTTTGGTCATCCTAAACATAAACAAGAGGGAAAGTAATTGCCTTTACTTTCCATTTTCATCGAAGTCAAAATAAAAAACTGCCTAATAAGAAATCCCTCACTTGGGGTGCTAAGGTGCTCAATTGTCTACCATTATTATAGAGAATCATATGGAGATCACACATCCTCCCAAAAATTACCAAGCCATGGTTTACATGGAAGGATCTCTAAGGCCAATATGCATATTCCCCATATATCACAACCCAATAACTTTGTTGATATGCATGTCATTGAGTCCAGTGCAATAGAAGTGAATTCATGTGTTTTAAGAAAAGAATCAAAAGATAAATGTAACAGCCTTCAATAGTTTTTTGTATTCAAACATCCACTGGTCTATTCACTTAAAAAATTCAACTCATATGGATGCATCTATGTTTTATCCTTTTAGTCAATGTAATATGTAATAAAAGGTAATGTGGGAAAAGTGATATGAAGGGAGAGGAAATGTGAAATGTAATGTATTGAATGTATAGGGGAATATAGGATCTATACCTGACTCAAATTCCTAAAGGAGAGATCCAAATTGATCAATCACAAGGTAGTGACCAATGCATAAATTAATCAATCTATGAAGAATATGAAGAAAGGAGAAAAACCCTATGGTCCGTTATAGTAAATATATGCTTAAAAAATAAAAAGTATTGCAGACAAATACTTACCTCAAAATAGGGTAAATCTAGAAAAGACTATTTTCTGATGTTTGTGTACAGTTTCAGAAAATTCTACAGCTGAATCTGGCCTAGAAATGCAAAGATAGAGAAAACATAGAAAAAATTTGTCCTTCAGAGAAATGTTGACCTTGACCATAGGATTGGGGTAAGATCTTACCCCGGGGTACAATCTTGACCCCCAGTGAAAGTCGACCTTGGCCTAAAATAGCTCTGATGGAAATTCTGTTCGCGGATCTTGGAATTTCACCAAAACAGGTATCCAGATTTGTACTGATATTCATTGCCCTACACCTGTACTTGCAAGAAAAATGGTTTTGTTGTTTGGATGAGGAGTTTGCCTTGGTCAAACCCTGGTTTGGAATCAACCTTGAAATGTAATTGAAATTGCAAAATATAAACAAAGTAAATGGAACTATTCACCTTACTTATGTTGAAATCCTTGTGGACAATTTGAATCCTTGAATCCACAAGTATGGATGCTCCAAATGAATGCAGAATTATATGTAGGATGTCTCAAATCAATTTCATTAGATCTTCAACACCAATCTTGAATAGATCTTGGAATAGGAAGAAGCTTGAATTAATGTGAATGGAGAAATCTTCAACAAGAGGACTCCAAAGAGATTGAATCCTTCAATGGCTAACAATGGATCTCCCTAATGAATTCTTGAATGCTTTCTTTCTTGATTTCTTGAATGCTTGAATGCTTGAATTATTTCTCATGAAAAGTAGATGTTCATGAAGTTGCTTAGTGATTGATGGATGTGAAAATGAAGGAGGAAGGCTTCCTTTTATAGTGATCTAGGGTACAAAATTATAGAGGGGCCAACATAGGGGAATTAAATTTGAATTAAGCCCTAACCCCTAGAAATGGACCTAAATTAAATATAATTTAAGATTTTATTGTTTTGAAATCCGAAACAGTCGACCTAGAAGCGGGAAAGTAAAAAATTCCAAAGCCCAACATCCCGAAACCTCCAGAATTCAAAAATTGGACCCAGGGTCAGGGTCAAGGTTGACTCTACCCTAGGTCAGAGTCGAGGTCAACTATGACCTAGTTTAGATTTGAGTTCGACCTTGACCCTGAGGTCATAGATCTCAAATTCACAGGACCGGGTGCCAAAAACAAGTGGGAAATAGGTGGAGAGAAGCAAAACAGGGGGAAAAAGCTAGATCCATTCAAATACCTATTCAAAGCACTTGACATGACTCCATACCACTTAATAAAAGGGCTAAACTTGTCCTAAATGGAAATGCTTTCATTTTCCGATGATACACTTACAAAAAATTCACTTGAAATGTCAAACATATAGTAAAAAATCACTGGTCTATTTAACATGCAGTTAAAATTTATAAGCCTTCCCTGGTTTCTGATAGCCATCCAATGTCTATATTGTAAACACATCAGAAAGGACACCTGAGCATATTCATGTTAAAATGGATAAAAAATTGCCTTTGGTCCAATTTTTTTATTATAGTTCTATGATATTCAAGTTATATGATTACCAACCAATAAAAGGACCAAAAGATTGTTAAGCATTGCTCAATTTCTAACTACCCTCAGAATTATATATTGAAAACATATGAGAATGCACAAGAGCATATTTATTGTCAAAATAGATAAAATGATTCCTATGGAAGAAGTTTCCACAATGTGAACTGTCAATGAATAAGCAGTTCCCAACTTTGTATCCTTGCCATTTTTTTTCTAAAGATCGAATCTCCTCTCCTTTATGGAGGTTAGAGTAACTTTTTAAAATTGGCTAATTCATCTGCACATTATATAATGGAAGTAGTCTCAGAAAATGGTCCACAAGTACCCAGATAACAACACTTAGAGGCACATGCATAAGGCAGTAAACATGGATATTCTGGTGTGAAGAAAAAACAACTCGCCTTTAAGATTACGAAGATAAAGATTACACAAGTTAAATTTTCCTTCTTGAGGCCGGGCCACTGGAAAAAGAACATATAAATCCTATCCATATTTACAAGCATCATAATTCAAAAAAATGAGAACATCTCTTCTCAATCAAGCAGTATGGTGGTCAGTCCCTCACCTTCACCCGATTCCTGCTGAAAGCTTTATATTGGAAACTTAAATTTTAGTGAATTGGCCATCTTTTTAATGCTCACATAAGCCCTACCTATAGAATGATTACACCCATCAATCCAAGGGTACATATTATCTTATACTTCATATATATAAACTCACACTTGTACATGCAATACATCAAAGCCTTGTCCTCTGATGTTTGAATCAGCTTCCATAGCTTAGATATATCATGAATTTTTTTATAATGGGTTTTCCATTTCCTTGTAGTAGTGACTCTAAACTTGCACTAAGAGCATTACCTAGCTTACCTTGTGGTTCTTTCTGATCATCAAAATCCAATTGGAGGAACTTAAACTTTTCTATAAGGTCTAAACTGCCATTTACTTATTTCTCACTACATGAAAGCACAAAGAATTGTACTAGAAAATCTTGGATCTTGATGTATTATATATTCTTTCTTCTCTGATCTTCCTAAGCTAGGAATATTTCTGCGAATGGATGGATGCTCTCTGATGCTAAGATTCATAACCTATCTTTCCAAAATATTATCGATTTCAAAAGCTTCTATTGTACTAGAGTTAATGTGTATCATTGCATCATTATGCATTTGATTGCATATTTCTTCTCTTGACTACAAATTTATCTCTCATGTAGTTTTCCCATCATTATTCTTGGAAGCTTCATTGACCTTGTATCACTTCTAAGGCTTCCTTTCACTATTTCATGATAGTCAACACAACTGTTGTGCATATTTCTTCTCTTTATCATGATAACATGTATCCTTGTGCATATTACTAAAGGTACTCTTTATGACTATGTCTATTCATTGCCTAACATGTGTTCAGATCTCTATTTTCCTCTAAAAGTGAATAGATCTTATCTCTTGATAGTGAATATTACCTTTAAGAAGTGAGAAAAATTCTTCAAGAAGATTCAATCACTCTTTATGCATATATCCCGGCTACTAGCACATTTTATTTTATTTCATTTTGGCATATTCTGCAAGCAAAGGAGTGCTTCAACTTAGTGAAATTCATATCGATGTGTCTAGGATCCATTCCCTCTCTCCATCCAAGTCATTAGAATCTAAGATGAAGCACTGTAAGATGTCTTTCATATCAAAAGCTATCATTGCCTCTAATGATTTTAGATGGCACAATCTCTTGGGTGACATCCCAAGTACATACTGTATAGAACTCTCAACAATTCTTAAACATAATTTACCTCATATGATGAATTCTTAAACAATTAAGGTTGGAGTAGACATAGTTATCACAATTTTTTGTGTGGTACAAGGAAGATTTGGCTAGGTCAAATATTCCTTCTTGCTAGCAGTCTATAGAATTAGACCTTTATTAAGTATTCATCATATCAAATAAGGTATGTTTAAGAATTTTTGGGACTGGTCCTTTGACATACTGGATTTAATTCATAAATGCAAACTTTGAGAAAATAGAGTTGTTAATGTTTCTCCTACCTTTTTTTAATGTTTCTCAAATTTGGATTAGAGAAGGAGATAAATGGAAGACTTCTTTCAAGACAAAGGAAGGACTGTATGAGTGGTTAGTCATGCCTTTTGGGCTAACCAATGCACCGAGCACTTTCATGCGGCTCATGAATGAGGTTCTGAAAGAATTTCTAGGTAAGTTTGTCATTGTTTACATAGATGATATTTTGATCTTTAGTAAGACATTGGAGGAGCATATGATGCATATTCATATGGTGTTTGAGAAGTTAAAAGAAGAAAAATTGCTGATTAATTTGAAGAAGTGTAGTTTTGTGAAGAAAGAGTTAGTGTATTTGGGATTTTTAGTTTGAGTAAAAGGTCTAAAAATGGACCAGAGAAAGTGTAGGCTATCCTTGAATGGCCTACTCCATGGAGTACAACTGAGGTAAGATCTTTTCATGGTTTGGCTAGATTTTATAGAAAGTTTATCAAAAATTTTAGCAGTATTTGTGGACCCTTGACAGAAACAATGAGAGGGGATAGAAAAAAGTTTAAGTGGACTAATGGGGCAGATAAGAGTTTTAAACTATTGAAATAGAAAGTTACAAAACAACCTATTTTAGCACTTCCATAATTTACTAAGGTGATCCAAATAGACTGTGATACTAGTGGTACTGCAATAGGAGCTATTAGTGTAGAAGTTGAGAAGTCCAACTTCATAGTTTTCCAAGAACACCTGCATGCAAATAACCTATTGCTAAAAGGAAACCAAAGAGAAAAAAGCAAGGGCATGGAAAATCTCAGCGGTGTGAGAGAAATTGTATTCCAAGATAATGAAAAAAGAATTACAATGTTCAACCTATAAAGGTGAACAAAACCCTAAAACTAGAAAAGCTAGGTTGCACATTATAATTAATAAAGATATTAATTGTAATGTACCTAAGAGATAGCTCAAGTAAAAAAGAGTAATAAAATTAACTAATTACTCTAACACCCCCCCTTAAGTGAAGCTTAGGAGGTAAGCTAACCTAGCACATCTATGAAAGCAGGAAATGGGTCCTGACAACAAGGCCTGATCACATACCCAATACAAGGAAATCTCTATAAATTGGAGACAAAGGAGAAAACCTAGTAGGAAAATCTCCTCTCCAAAAAGAGATATAAAAGAAAGAAAAAGAAAAAAAATGACTTCAAGAGACTCTCTCAAAGCCATAAGTACAATGCATACTTCCAACCCCACTATGAGAGAGGGTCAAGGCTCCAAAGCCCCCCTAGAATGAAAGAACCCTTGGATCAATGAACAAACCACCATGACACCAATACAAAGGAGTGAAAGGAAGTGAGCACTAAAGAGGTAACCTCAAAAGATGAGGTGTCACTAGAAGGCTGAGCTTATGCTCAAAGGAGTAGACATGAGGATCCTGAAAGGGAACCCCCAATGTAGGTGGTATGACAGGTGTGCTGACATTGCCAGGAGAAAGGAGATGAGTGTCCTCTATAGAATCCTCAACAACTGCACCTAGTGGCTCGATGAATGGAGCTAGAGGGTCTGGAAGTTCTGAAGAAGAGTCCTATTGAAGAGAAGAAACACCCACAAGATGAGGTGAGGTAGCCATAAAAGTGGTCTCGGGAAAAACACAAAGGTTCAAGTGACCTGACCGTCCCACATGATGCTCTCGCATAAGAGGAGAGTTGTGCTATGATAATGGAGATGGTGGACCAAAGTGTGAGAAGGTGTAGAGATGGGTGGAATGATCAACTATCCCTATAGAAACAATGCCACCTGTCACACTATCCTAGATGAAGACTAAATTTGGCATGAACTCGACTGTCTTCCCTGACCCACTGAGTGTAATCTGATAAATCAAGAGGTAGTTTGTAGATAGAGAGGGAACATACAATACATCATTGAATGTGTCATCATGAATTCCTACAGAGCCTTTCCCATAGACTGGCATAATAGTGTTATTCCCCATGAGAATATGAGGAATAGGAGAAGCCTCAATAAAAGAGAAGATCTCCGGAGAAGATGCCATATGGTGAGAAGCACCTGAATCCAATATCTAAGGGACCTATGAAGGGGATGCAACGGAAGCCCATAATGCATGACCCTATCCAAAATCATGTCCAGATGTTGAAGATGAGGTAGAAGACTGAAAAGTAGACCCCTATGAGGTGGAAGAGGATGGAGAGGAAATAGTGCACTTCTGAAGGAGAGCTTGCAAATCTGCAATCTCTTTCTCATAGCCATCAAATCTCTTCTGAAAACAATGTGACTCATCATGAGGGCCCTTCTAACAATAGGAGCATGTAGGGATCTCAGTCTCCTATTTCTCCCTCTTAGAAGAAGATGGTGGGCTAGTAGAGTGCTGAGAAGAGGAATTAGATGTCTGCTTCATCTTCATCTTCTGTGTATCCTAAGGTGTCTTGGCAAGAAATGCCTATGACTGTGAACTTGTAAGTGAATCCATCTGATTGAGCTTGGACTGCTCATGAGTCAACCTGTCACAAAAGGTCTCAAAAAAGGGCATAACATGTCATGCACCTAGCGCATCCATAGTGGAGTAGAAGGTAGAAGTGAAAATCTGATAAGCTTTGTGAATCTTTGAGAGTATTAGAAATATACACTCATCATTTGACTTCATCTTTCCAGCAACCTGTAAAATAGATCGAAGAGACTTCAACTTCATCAAGAAGTCCTTAATGCTGGCGAATGATTCAAGTACCAAGGAGGTGAACTCTGCATCTATTTAGAGAACCTTGAATTGATTCATTATGCCAAACAAGGTCAAAAACTTGTTCCACATATCCCTGGGTGTGGTCAAACCATCCATGTGGAACAACAACCCATCTAAAATGTTCATTGCAATGAAGCTCATTGCCTCATCCATCATGTTTCTCTGCATAAGAGCCTCATAAGGCCTCTATAGAACTGGTTGAGTCTCATCGAGGCATGACCATAGCCTCTTTTCCATAAGCAATTTGGTCATCTATCCTTTCCAGGTGTGGTAGTTGTGTGGTGTCAGCCGGGCCACAAAGGGGTTCGACATTGAGAGAAGAAGTAGACAGAAGAAGGGTCTTTTCTGAAGTAAATAATAAAAAGAAAGAACACCCCCCCACAATGTATAAATCTAACCCCCATACAACAAGTATTCAATTATTGAAAGCACAAAAAATGAGAAGAAAACCTAGACACCAGATGCAAAGTGAGTGAAAACTGAAGCCTCTACTTCAATGCCAAAAATAAGAACTCAAATAGCCGAATCAGAAAATCAAACTAGCACCATTATCTCTAGCTTGGAAAGAGCTTTCTGACAATATTTCATTTTCTGAAAACAGACACCGTATGCACAAGTTACAGCCAAAAAACTAATTGCACCTCCAAAGAAGAGCTCTCTGGAAAAAACTAGTCACTGGAAAAAATTTGACGACCGTATGATTGTCAAATGACTGTCGGCCAAAAAAATAATCTGGTTGCTAGAAAATTTGAAATGTCACCAGAAAATGAAAAACCGATCACCGTAAAATGAAAAATTGGCGGTGATGTCAGTAGTGATGTCACCGCTATTGTTGGTGGTTGGTGAGTGGTGTCAGGGTGGCACTGGGATGGCGTGGAGGTTGGTCAGCGGTGTGTGGGGTGGGTGGGGGTGGCGTCAGGTTGGTGCAGTGGTGGCGTGGGGGCACGGTGGCCAGTGAGTAGCGTGGGGCTGGTGGGCGGCGTGGGGGCCGAGCGGGGGTGGTGTCAAGGTGGTGCAACAGGGGCACAATGGCGGGATGCACAGAGAAGGAGCGCTGTGGCATGAATTTTGATGATTTTTTAATTTTTTTGCATTTTTCATGTCGTACATGTTCGATACAATTGTCTGAAGGACATTGTTGGATTAGCTATGTGTTGTCTTTGATGTCACACAAATGTCATATCAATTATCGCTCCCAGTATCTACCGAGTTCAGTCAATCAGCTAAGCGGTTATCAGTATCTACCGAGTTTAGTCAGGTAGCTAAGCAGTTCTCAGTATCTACCGATCTCAGTTGGTCAGCTAGGTGGTTTTTAGTGTCCACCAAGTTCTCTTGGGTGTCTAAAGAAAACTTGACAGGATATCAGTGTTAACTAAGCCTCCTCGGTTATCGAAGGAAAATTAGTGGTTACCGAGCTCTCTCAGTTTCTAAAGGATGTTGTAGAATTCACTGTGGTTACCGAGTTCTCTCGGTCACCGAAGGAAATCTTTTCAGGATTAATGTTTACCGAGCAAGGTCAGCCCTTTCAATGAATTTTGTTATTACAGTCTATTTATCCCACCCGACTGTTATAATAATTATTAGTGCCGACTTGAAAATCTAAATGATTATGAAATGACATATATATAGAAGGTCAAATGGTGAATAATATATATACAGCATGCAGAAATCATTTTGAAGAGAGGTGTGTGCGAATTTTAAAGGATGGTCAAATATCCTTGAGGAGCAGCAAAGATTTAATTGATCAGTAAGGATCTAGTGAAACAGAACAGAGATCTATATTCAGCAATTCAATTGTAGGTCATTTCATTGTTACTCTCTAGCAATTGTGGCAGTGATATCAAAATCTCTTAACCAAGTTGGTTTAACAACCATTTTGTAAATCCTCTAACAAGGTAACAGTTCTATTGAATTGTTTCAAGACCTCTTACAAGGCCACTCCTAGCAAGGTGATTAAATCCTCAAACAAGGTCACACCTAACAGTGTGTTTTGTAACCTTTTACCGGGTTGGCTTCTAACCGGACATCACTTCAGAAGAGTGAAAAATAGTAACTAGTTACATTGGTGGTTTTTCTCATATTGGGTTTCCATGGTAAATCTGGTGTCTCTTGTGTTCATGTTATTTTCTTTATTCATGTAAGTTAATCAGTGATGAATGCTTAAGAACAGTTTAATTATTACACATTTCAAGGATCAAGTTTTCAGCATTTCTCTATATATTTACCGAGTGGCACAGTAAATAATTTGTTAAGATATTTAAGAGATCAGTGATAATATTTTTGTGGTTAACTGATTCACCCCCCCTCTCCGTTACTGCATCTATATTTCCAACAATTGGTATCAGAGCTTTTGGTACTTGCAGGAAGGGTTTCAAGGACCTAAGCTAAAGATCAGGATGTCTTACAAAAGAGAAATTCCAAGGCTTAATAGAAATAACTTTTCAACATGGCAAGGTCTCATGAGATTACATCTGGCTTCCATTGGTGATTCAGGATGCAAATATATTGATCAAGAATATACAATTCCTACTAGCACATTGACTGTTGAAGACATTGCAGAGAAGAAGAACCATAACACTATGATGATAGACATTGCATCAGCTCTTAGTTATGAAGAATTTGATGAAATCAAAGATTGCACAACTGCTCATGAAATGTGGAACAAGCTAAAGAAAATCTATGGTGGTGATGACAATGTGAAGAGAGCCAAAGCAGAGAGCCTAAGAGGATAGTTTGATCAAATGAAAATGAGAGAAGAAGAAAACATTGCAAAATATGTTGAAAGGATCAAGACAAGTGTTAGTGCAATCAGAGCTTCTAGAGGAAATATTGATGATGAAACGGTTATAAGTAAGGTTCTTAGAACATTACTCCCTATTTATGCAATAAGAGTTTCTGCTATTCAAGAAAGAAGATGTGAAGAAAATCACAATATAACTTTGGAGGCCTTAGTTGGAAGATTGACAACCTTTGAACTGGATAACTATGACAACTATGTTCCAACTTCTAAAAATATTGAATTAGCTTTTGAGGCCAAACTTTCACTCAAGAAAGGGAAGAAAATCCAATCAGAAAGTGAAGAAGAATCAGAGGAAAGTTCTGATAGCGATCTTCAAATTATTGAAGCATTACTTGCAAAGAAGTATTCAAGAGGCAGAGGAAAATACAGAGGTAAAACTCCCTTAATCTATTTTTCATGTGAAGAAATTAGTCATATTGCAGCTAGGTGTCCAAACAAGCAAAGCAAAGATGAGAAGAAAAGTTACAAGTACAATGGCAAGAAAAATTTCATATCATTCAAGGATAAAGGTAAGAAAACATGTTTCTTAGCTAAAGATTCAGATGATAGTGAAGAAGAAATTGTTTTCATTGCTGTAAAAGATAAATCTGATAATGATGAAGATGAGATGGCACTTATCTCTCATATAAGCAAGAATGATACATGGATTATAGAAAGTGGATGTTCACATCATATGACTAGTGACAGGACCAAGTTTGAACACTTTAAAAATTTTGATGGTGGTAATGTAAGGTTTGGAAATAATGAACCTTGTTGTATAAAAGGAAAGGGATGAATTTCATTAACCAAAGAACTTATATGTGATAATGCATATTGGGTCAAAGGACTAAAGCATAATCTTCTAAGTGTAGCACAGCTAATCAACATTGGATTCAAGGTTGAATTCATGAATGGCAAAGAAAGATTGCTAGATGACAAAGGAAAACTGATAGGATCAGGCAAACAAACCAAAGGTAACCAATTTTATCTTGATCTTGGTGATTACTCATGTTTTATTGCTCAAATTGAAGAAAGTTGGCTATGGCACAAAAGGTTATGTCATGTAAATTTTGACAACATGATAAAAATAAGCAAATTCAAGAAAGTAAGAGGTATTCCTACTTTGAAGAAACCTGATGTTGGTCTATGCAAGAATTGTCAAATTGGTAAAATGGGAAAGTCTAGTTTCAAAAGTAAAAACTATCCATCTGAAGATATTTTGGAAATTGTGCATACTGATTTATGTGGACCTATTGGAATTGAGAGCTATACCAGAGAAAAATTCTTTATTCTCTTTGTTGATGATTATTCTAGAATGATGACTGTTATATATTTAAGAGAAAAGTCTGAAGCATTCGAGAAGTTCAAATGGTATTTAGCAAGAGTAGAAAAGGAAACAAGAAAAAGAATAAAATGCTTGAGATCAGATAGAGGTGGTGAATTCATCTCCCATGAATTCAATAATTTTTGCATTGAAAGAGGAATCAAAAGACAGGTATCAGCTCCGAGAACTCTTGAGTAGAATGGAATAGCTAAAAGAAAGAAGAGATATATCATGGACTTTGCAAGGACTCTAATGATTGAAAAGAACATTGCTATGAAATACTAGAAGGAAGCTATTAGCACTGCAGTTCATACCTTGAACCGAGTATAGCTGAGGAAAGACACATTCAAGACTCCATATGAGCTATGGTATGGCTAAAAACCAAATGTAAGTTACCTAAAAGTATTTGGT
Source organism: Chamaecyparis obtusa (assembly GCA_027943335.1). NCBI lineage: Eukaryota > Viridiplantae > Streptophyta > Pinopsida > Cupressales > Cupressaceae > Chamaecyparis > Chamaecyparis obtusa. The sequence continues at coordinate 456,071 of BSBK01004696.1, read as the reverse complement.
AGTAAATGTTACATCTTAAAAGAATCTAGAAAAGGAAAATTTGATGTAAAAAGTGATGAAGGAATATTTTTGGGATATTCTTGCAAAAGTAAGGCATATAGATGTCTAAATTTGTCTACTCACAAAATCATAGAAAGTGCACATGTGAGAATGGATGAGTTTGCAGAAAAGATTGAAGAAGAAAGCAAAAAGGAACCAGAGGACTACAGAAAATTTGTTTACATTGAACCTATTACATTTCCAGACACATGTAAGGAGACTACATTTACTGAGCCTAGTACAGTAACTGAGTCACAAGAAGAAGTTCTAACCGAGTCACAAAGTACCGAGTCTCAGTCTGAAGCTACTGAGCAAGTATCTACCAAGCCCGAGAATCTGAACCTAAAGATGAAGAAGATGACAATATAACTCATTCAGGAAGCAAGGAACCTGTATTAGCCAAGTACGTCAGAAAGCATCATAAACCAGATCAGATTATTGGAAACAAATCAAATGGTACTATGACAAGAAGGAAACTAAAAGGTACATGTTTATTTGCTGATTTTGAACCTAAAAATGTCAAAGATGCATTAGAAAATGAAATTTGGATTGAGGCTATGAATGAAGAAATAGAGCAAATAGAGAAAAATAAGACATGGACTTTTGTACCTAGGCCTAAAGATAAAAATGTAATTGGGACAAAATGAGTATTTAGAAATAAGTTGAATGAAGATGGTCAAGTATCAAGAAACAAAGCAAGATTGGTATGTAAAGGATATTCTCAAGAAGAAGGAATAGATTATGGAGAGACTTTTTCTCCTGTTGCAAGATTAGAAGGTGTGAGGACTTTACTTGCATATGCAGCACATAAGGGATTTAAGGTATATCAGATGGATATCAAATCTACTTTTCTCAATGTTATTCTTGAGGAAGAAGTCTACATTGAGCAACCTGAAGGTTTTATTGATCCAGACAAAAGGGATATGGTCTGCAAATTACACAAAGCATTATATGGTTTGAAACAAGCTCCTAGAGTATGGTATGAAAGATTACATAACTATCTTACTCAGATTAATTTTAAAAGGGCTAATGACAATAGCAATTTATACATCAAAGAAGGATCGGATAACAAAATTGTTTTGGCAGAAATATTTGTGGATGATACTGTGTTTACAAGAAATGATGATCAGTGCAAAGAATTTTCAGAGCTTATGAACAAAGAATTTGAAATGTCTATGTTTGGTCAGATAAAATTCTTTGTTGGACTTCAGATTCAACAGAACAAAAATGGTATCTACATTACTCAGTCTAAATATATCAGGGAAATACTTAAGAAATTTGGTATGGAAGATTCAAAACCAGTTGGTACACCCATGTGTACTGGACTGAAGCTTACCAAAGATGATGATTCAAAAGAAGTAGATCAGAACTTATAAAGATCAATGATTGGAAAATTACAGTATGTAGTACACACAAGGCCTGATATTGCCTTAGCAGTTGGAATAGTGGCAAGATTCTCGGCTAAACCCAGAGAAAATCACATGATGGAAATCAAAAGAATCTTGAGGTATTTAAGGGGAACTAAAGATTATGGCTTGTGGTATAAATTTGGAGGCAATCTAGATTTAAAAGTGTTTACTGATGTTGATTGGACAAGAAACATTGATGACAGAAAGAGTACAAGTGGTGGTGCATTCTTTCTTGGCAAGAGGTTAGTATCTTGGACTAATAAAAATAAAAACTGCACTTCCCAATCCACAGCAGAAGCAGAATATGTTGTTGCAGTAGTAAACTACTCTAATATTATATGGTTTAAACAATTTTTGGAAGGCATTAAGGTTGAGATCAAAGAACCAGTTGTTATGTTTTGTGATAATACATGTGCAATAAATATTTCAAAGAATCCAGTAATGCATTCCAAAACTAAGCACATTGCAATTAAATATCACTTTGTCAGAGAATTGGTGTAGGACAAGGAAATCAGATTGGAATATATTCATACAAAAGAAAAAATTGTAGATATCTTCACCAAACCACTACCTAAGGATGCATTTTTGTATCTAAGAGGCAAGTTAGGGGTCACTCCCCTATCCGAGGTTCACTAAATAAAGTTTTAGTGATGCATCAACCAGAACATGTTGAAGATCAATCAATTGATGCAGCATAGTTAGGAAATCATTGTATATGAATCAGTACATAAGGTACATTGATATTTACCCAAACTATGTTAATTGTCTTTGGCATGTGTTGTCAAACAGGGAGAGTTTGCTGTCATTTCAAGAAATTTCTAAGAAGAATAATTTGAGAAGTTAAGAGGGAGAGCTCTCAGTCAGAGAAAGAAGTTTGAAGATGATGGGAATCGGAATGAAGCTAAGTATATGTTTCTTACTCTTGGTCTATCTGTGAAATTTCATTGTGCTATGACATGTTGTGTTGCCATCAATGCCAAAGAGGGAGATTGTTGGATACAATTGTCTGAAGGACATTGTTGGATTAGCTATGTGTTGTCTTTGATGTCACACAAATGTCATATCAATTATCACTCCTAGTATCTACTGAGTTCAGTCGGTTAGCTAAGTGGTTCTCAGTATCTACCGAGTTCAGTCGGTCAGCTAAGCGGTTCTCAGTATCTACCGAGCTCAATTAGTCAGCTAGGCAAGTTTTAGTGTCTACCAAGTTCTCTCAGGTGTCTAAAGAAAACTTGATAGGATATCAATGTTAACTGAGCCTCCTTGGTTATCGAAAGAAAATTAGTGGTTACCGAGCTCTCTCGGTCTCCAAAGGATGTTGTAGAATTCGTTGTGGTTACCAAGTTCTCTTGGTCACCGAAGGAAATCTTTTCAGGATTAATGTTTATCGAGCAAGGTCGGCCCTTTCAATGAATTTTGTTATTACAATCTGTTTATCCCAGCCAACTATTATAATAATTATTAGTGCCGACTTGACAATCTAAATGATTATGAAATGGCATATATATATAGAAGGTCAAATGGTGATTAATATATATACAGCATGTGAAAATCATTTTGAAGAGAGGTGTGTGCAAATTTTAAAGGATGGTCAGATATCCTTGAGGAGTAGCAAAGATTTTATTGATCAGTAAGGATCTAGTGAAACAGAACAAATATCTATATTCAGCAATTCAGTTACAGGTCATTTCATTGTTACTCTCTAGCAATTGTAGCAATGATATCAAAATCTCTTAACCGAGTTGGTTTAACAACTATTTTGTAAATCCTCTAATAAGGTAATAGTTCTATATAATTGTTTCAAGACCTCTTACAAGGCCACTCCTAGTAGGGTGATTAAATCCTCTAACAAGGTCACACCTAACAGTGTGTTTTGTAACCTTTTACCGGGTTGGCTTCTAACCGTGCATCACTTCAGAAGAGTGAAAAATAGTAACTAGTTACATTGGTGGTTTTTCCCATATTGGGTTTCTACGGTAAATCTGGTGTCTCTTGTGTTCATGTTATTTTCTTTATTCATGTAAGTTAATCAGTGATGAATGCTTAAGAACAGTTTAATTATTACACATTTCAAGGATCAAGTTTTCAGCATTTCTTTGTATATTTACCGAGTGGCACAGTAAATAATTTGTTAAGATATTTAAGAGATCAGTGATAATATTTTTGTAGTTAGCTGATTCACCCCCCCTCTTAGCTACTGCATCTATATTTCCAACAGTACAGCCCTAATAGGCCAAAAAATTCTTTGAGAAGCCCTAGAGGCCAAATAGGTCAAGTTTTATATGGAAATAGGGGTTTTTGGGCCTTCTAGATGCAACCGTGAGGTCAATTTTTGCCCAAAGTGCTCCAAAAAAAGGAGACCCCCCAGATCCAATAAAAAATAATAAAGGAAAAACTAGAGGAGCTGTGGCTTTCATCTTCAAATCATGGCTCCAAAAGCTCAAACCAGGCAGCAACACGGAAGCTCTGATACCATGTAGAAGTTGAGAAGTACAACTTCATGGTTTGCCAAGAACACCTACATGCAAATAACCTGTTGCTGAAAGGAAACCAAAGAGACAAAAGCAAGGGCTTGGAAAATCTCAGGGGTGTGAGAGAAATTGTACTCTAAGATAATGAAAAAATAATTACAAGGTTCAACCTATAAAGGTGAACAAAACCCTAAAACTAGAAAAGCTAGGTTGCACATTATAATCAATAAAGATATTAATTATAATGTACCTAAGAGATAGCTTAAGTATAAAAGAGTAATAAAACTAACTAATTACTCTAACAGTTAAGAGCCAAGAAGGTAAACCTGTTTCTTATTTCAGTGAGAAGTTAAATGATGCCAAGAGAAAATATCTTGTTTATGATCAGGAATTTTATGCTATAGTTTAGGCATTGAAGAAGTGGAGACACTCTCTACTTCCTAAGGAGTTTGTTTTGTATACTAATCATCAAGCTTTGCAATATTTGAATAGTCAAGGAAAGTTGAATCAAAGGCATTTGAAATGGGTTGAGTTTTTGTAGAGTTATACATTTGTTTTGAAACATAGGAGTGGAAAGTCTAACAAGGTTGTAGATGCACTTAGCAGAAGGCAACTATTACTGACAGAAATGTAGATTGAGGTGGTTGGGTTCAAGGAACTCAAAAATTTGTATCCAGAGGATCCAGATTTTGGAGAAGCTTGGAAAGCTTATACAAAACCTGTTACTCTAGACAGAACGAAATGGTTGGATTTCATCATCCAGGATAGTATGCTATTTAGAGGGAGTCATTTGTGCATTCCACAAAGGTCTATGAGGGATAATCTCATCAAGGAGAAGCATAGTAGAGGATTGGCTGGATATTTTGGTCATGATAAAACCCTTGCTTTGGTTAGTGAGAATTATTGTTGGCCATAGTTGCAGAAAGATATCAAGAAGTTTGTACAGAGTTGTAGAGTATGTCAGATGGAGAAATGAGTGAAGCAGAATACAAGGCTGTATCAACCATTACATATACCAGAGAAGCCATGGGAGGATATTAGTATGGACTTTGTTCTTGGTTTACCAAGAAATCAAGGGGGACATGACTCAATTTTTGTGGTGGTTGATAGATTTTTTAAGATGGCACATTTTATTCCTTGCAAGAAGACCAATGATGTAGTTCATGTGGTAGAATTGTTTTTCAAAGAAGTGGCGAGACTACATGGTTTTCTAAAGAGTATAGTTTTAGATTGGGACACTAAGTTTGTTTGATATTTGTGGCACACATTATGGAAGAAGTTAAAGATAGATTTGAAGTTCAGTTCATCACATCATCCATAGAATGATGGATAGATAGAGGTGGTGAATATGAGTTTGGGGAATTTGCTGAGATGTTTGGTTGGAGATAAGAAAATAGGATGGGATTTGATTTTACCATAGGTGAAATTTTCATACAATAATTTTGTCAACATGAGCACTGGTAAATCACCATTCCAGATTGTATATTGAAGTATTCCTAGAAATGCATCTGAGTTAAGGAAAATAAATAAAGAAGAAATAAGTAGTGTTGAAGCTAAGGATTTTGTAGAACATTTGAAGAACATCCATGAGGAAGTGAGAAAGCACATTACCAAAATGAATGTGCAGTATAAGGCTAAGGAAGATTAGAAAAGAAGGCATAAGGAATTTCAGGTTGGCAATGAAGTTATGCTTCATTTGTGTAAGGAGAGATTTATAGTTGGTACATATAACAAGCTGAAAATGGAGAGGTTTAGCCATGTAAGAGACTAAAGAAGCATGATTCTGGAAATGCCTATAAGGTCAAGTTTTGTACAGAGCTGAATATTTCACTAGTATTTAACATTTCAGATTTGACAGAGTATCATAAAGTGGGTATTGAGGATGAGATCGTAACAACACAGTGGATTATTCTAGCAACTAGTCCTGATACCAAAGAGATTGAGGACATACTGGATAGTTGTGTTGGAAGAAGTACAAGGAACAAGACCTATGAAGAATACATGGTCAAATGGAAATGATGACCTATTGAAGATTCATAATGGCTAACAAAGGAGGAGGTTAACCATCTTGGTTTCCCTCTTTACACCTATGTCATGATAGGGTCACTTCTCAAATTACCTTGGGTGTTTGATGCAGGAGCATCCTGGGTGTAAGAGCAATCTTGCATCACCCAAAAATAATTCTAGTTTCTTTTCAATAAGGGCTATCTTGTTCAGAGCTGCCATTTTTGGAAATTTACTATTTTTAGTACAAAAACTTTGAACTCAAATTTGAAGGCTTTAGAGGTCCTAAATGAGGTCGAAACTTCAATTGTTGTAGAGCACTTTGTGCCCTTTCCAAAATGGGGTCATCATAGTCAACTGGGTCAACAGGTGATGACTTATGGTCTTCAAAAGTTGGGTCATCTAAAATGGTGGAAAATAAATTTGCTTCAAAATTTATGTTTGCATTTCAAAAGTTGTTTTGAGCCAACTCTGATGTAATAAATTGAAAATAAAATAATTCTAAGTTTGGTCGGCCTTAGAGTCTAAAATTCTGGAACCTTCCTAGGCTATGGAAAATTGCTTATATAAGGAAGGCCTGTAGTGTTGTCTAGGGAAGTTTAGAGTAGTTCTTGGTAATAATTTGAGGCTTTGTCCTACAAAATATTGTAAGGGAAAATTTCGATGTGGCTTTGAAGTCGTTTAATTCTGAAATTTGTAATTCCATATTTGTGGAGATAATAAGAAGCCCATTTTCTACTCTTGCAATTTGTTGTTGTTTCTATGTTTCTATTATCTATTTGTGGTATTAAGGGGAGCACCCTTCATCAAGTTAGGAAGATTCCTTGAGGCCATTTATGATGTTGTATCCTTGAGATATAGGAGATAGAGGTCCTAAGAAGTAGCATGAAGGCATAAAGTAAAGATGCCAAAAGTTGTTAGAAGTTTTCATGACAACATTTGTAATAATGGTAAATGTTGCATGCATCTCACTTACCTTGGATCCCCTTAAAGATAGGAAGTGGGAGATCAGCCAACATGCCCTAAAAACATGGAAATGACATCTAATGTAATGTAAGGCTTGAATCTTGAAGTCATTCATGCATTGTAATAGTTTGTGAATATTGAATAGAGCTCTGCAATTTTGTTTTGGGAGGAACCCAAGCTATTTGATGTGACAGTGACATGTGATGGATTGAAAGTCTCAATTTATTGATTTTTTAGGGTTCTTTAGATAGTTTTGAGAGTTTTTCATTCAATATTCAAGTTTATTTGAAGTTTTTTAAGGTCTTGTATAAATTGTTTTTGATTTAGTAGTCTTCTTGGTCCTATCCTAACCAGTCTGTCATTTTATGGCTCCTCCATGAAAACTAACCCTAGGATCTTCCTAATGGTGGTTGCATATGAAATGGGAGTCATTATCCTATATATATTTAGGATTAGGAGTCATGAGAATATGGATAGCTATTTTTACTACTAAGCCCTAGGTGAGCAGACAGTGCCCGGTTAGAAGTTTAGAATAGAACAATTGAAGATTTCTTGCAGGGTATGAAAGTACTGTATGGCACAGGTATACTTCTAGGTAGGGTATAGTCATATCCTAACATTCTATGAGGATTGAGTTCATACCAATTCATTAGAATAAGTTTTGAGTGAGAAAACAGTGAGATCCTAGTAAATAGGCCTTTTAGCCCTATTAGTCCTAGTCTGTAGGAACCCTATGTATGGAGGGTCTAGAGGTAAAAAACCTTTAGAGTCTTTCATAAAATCCAAAAGGGTATCCTAATATGGGATTATATTTTTAGGTTGTTTGGAAAGTTTTTGCAAGAATTGAAAAAGGTCCCTACAAAAGGCTACAAGGAAATAGGCCTAATTAGGCCTCCTCAAGGTGAAACCTTGAACCTGGTAAGGAAAGTCTTGAAGATCCTTTAAAATGGATTCAAATGAGAACAAATAGAATGTTTTCAAGATGATGGATAGCCCTGTAATGAAATTTGAAGTTTGTGAAGAGATGAAACTTAAATCCTTCTAAGAGTGGGAAAAGAAGTGAAGTATCTACATGGTGTTAGTCCTCCAAGGTGAAGCATAAGTTGATTGGCTCTTGGAGAGGAGATTGAGAAGGCCATAGTTAATCATCTAAGCCTTTGGGAAGATCCTAGAGAAGTTTAGGATCCTAGAAGAGACAAGCTAGGTCTCTTGGTAGATGTGAAAGCAAGCCTTGGAACACTTTAATCATATTGGTATCAGAGCTTGAATTGATCAAGTTTATGGTTGATGTTTCAGCCTACTAAATCAGTAGGAGAGAATACAATAGTTGGATTAGTGAAAGATAAAACTATGGTGACTAACACCGAGTTAGACAAGAAGGTAGAAGAAAAAGAAGAGGACAATCAGTTGTTAAGAGAAAGATTGGCCCAAATGGAGCAACTCCTGGGTGAAGTCCAAGAAAAAATTGATAAGGTCAAAGATAAAATTGATCAAAAGGAAGAAGCATAAGCAAGGGAGAAGAAATTAGAGTTGGAGGATGAAGCTCCAACAACTGACCCTATTCTTCCTGATGAACCCTTCTTAAAAGCACTAAAGGCTTTGAGTAGAAAAGCTTTGGACGGTGTGCCACTATTCAATGAAAAAATGGATCCAGATTCAGTTATGGATTGGATAGACAACATTGAGAAAAATTTTGAATGTGATGGTATCTCTGAGGCCCAAAAAGTTATGGTGGCCAAATCAGGGTTGAGAGGTTTAGCTCTCACATTGTGGAAGTTTGAGCAAACTGAGAGAGAAAAGGATGGAAAGGGTCATATAGTTACATGGAATGGCATGGTAACTAAAGTGAAGAAGACCTACCTTCCTAATGACTATGAAGTGAAGCTACATCGGAGGAGACACAATCTTCAACAAAAAGATCTAGATGTCCAATCATACATCGAGGAGTTCCAAAATTTATGCATAAGATCCAAAGTAGTTGAAGATGAAAGCATTAAGCTTGCAAGGTACTTGAATGGCCTCAAATGGTCTATTCTAGAATAAATGAGTTTAGTGAACTTCAAAACCATCTGCCAATGTTATCAAATGGCCTTGAAAATATTAGAGAAGGCAAGAGAAAACAAGAGAAAACCTCCAAAGGTAGAGGTGAAGGGAAGGATAGTAGAGGACAAAGAGGTGGCTATGGTGGCAGGAGTTCTGAATCAAAGGATTAAGGAGAAATCAAATTCAGTGAGAAAAAAGAAGGAAGCTCTAGTAGAGGTGGTAGAGGAAGGAGCTATAGCTTTAGAGGAAGAAGTGGTGGACAAGGAGGAAGAGTCAACTACTTTGCCAATATGAAATGCTACAATTAAAACCAAATGGGACACCCTGCCTATAGGTGTCGAAAGAAGGGTAGTTCTTCTCAAGGATGTGATAAGAGGACTAATCTAGTCCATGATGAGACAAATGCAATAGAAAAACATACTGAAGTACCATTAAATTTAGAGGAAGGTGAGAACCTCATGATGAGGAGAACTTTGATCAAGGAGCTGGTAAAGGAAGAACCAAGCCAAAGGAGGTCTTTGTTTAGGATAAAGTGCAAGATGATGGGGAAATTATGTATAGTTATCATTGACTCAGGGTCTACTGACAATATTGTGTCAGAGGAAGTATTCGGCAAGCTAAAGTTGACAAAGATACCCCACACCAATCCTTACAAGGTCAAATGGCTCAATAAAGGCCAACATGTGTTAGTGACTGAACAAGCATGGGTTGATTTCTCCATTGGAAGGTGCAAATACAAAGTTCTGTTCTATGTGTTACCTATGGATGCATGTCATTTCCTCCTAGGTAGACCATGGCAATTTGACCACCAAGCCATACATGATGGAGGAAAGAATTCCTATTCTTTCAAGAAGGACAATATGACTTTTAGAATTCAGTCACTATTAGAGGATACAAAGGTGAAGACATCAGGTCCTAATGTGCTCATGGTTGGTGAAAAAGAGTTCCTAGAGGCTATGAAAGAAGGTTAAGGAGTTGGCTTTGCATTGGTGCTAAGACCAAAAGAGATAGACAAAGGCAAGGTGACTAAGAAGATGGAGTTACCAAAGGAGTTACAAAGCATGTTGTAGACTTATGAAGATATAGTAAGTGATGGACAACCATCTACATTACCACCCTAAAAGATCCATAAGTCATAGCATAGACATTATTTCATGAGCTACCCCTCCCAATAAAGAAACCTACAAGATGATCCCTCAACAAAATGAGGAGATTTGTAGACAAATACAAGAACTCCTAAACCATGGTCTCATTAGAAAGAGTATTAGTCCATGTGTCATACCCACTATCCTTGTACCTAAGAAAGGAGGAACTTGGAGGCTTTTTAATAATTCAAGGGATATCAATAGGATAACCATAAGGTATAGTTTCCCTATCCCTAGGATTGAAGACCTAATGGATTGTCTAGGTGAAGCTAAGTACTATAGCAAGATAGAATTGAAGAGTGGCTATCACCAAATAAGAATACATGAAGGAGATGACTAGAAACAACCTTCAAGACCAATGAAGGTTTGTATGAATGGCTTGTCATGCCATTTGGATTATCCAATGCCCCCTCCATATTCATGAGGCTCATGAATGAAGTCCTCAAAGACTACATTGGCAAGTTTTTAGTACTATATCTAGATGATATACTTATTTATAGAAAAAGAAGAGGTGAGTATCTAGAACACCTTGATATAGTTTTCAAGAAGCTACATGATGAGAAGTTGATGATCAACTTGGAAAAGTGTGAATTCATCAAAATAGAGCTAGCATACCTTGGATTTGTTCTACAACATGGTAATCTGAAAAGAGCCAAAAGTAAAGTGGAGGCTATCATGAATTGGCCTAATCCAAGGACACCAATAGAGGTAAGAAGTTTTTATGGCCTTTCTCAATAATATAGGAAGTTCAAAAGGCAATTTAGTGCTATTTATGCTCCTATTTTGGATACTATCAAAGGAGGTATGAAAACAATGTTTGTATGAAATGAGAATGCTAACAAAAGCTTTGATTTGTTGAAGGAAAAGATAGCTATCCAGCCTATTTTAGTCTTTCTAAGCTTTGAGAAGCTTTTGACCATTGAGTGTGATTCTAGCAATGTGGCTATTAGAGTTCTTTTAAGCCAAGAGGGTAGACCGATGGCTTTTCACTTAGAAAAGTTAAGTGAAGTGAAGAAGAAGTACTCTTCTTATGACCTTAAGATGTATGGATTGGTTCAAGCTTTAAGAAAATGGAGGCACTATTTGCATCCCAAGGAATTCATATTGTATTCAGAGAACCAAGCACTTAGTTTCCTGAATTCACAAGAGAAGTTGAGTCACAAGCACATGAAGTGGGTTGAATACCTACAAGCTTATACCTTTAAGATCAAGCACAAGAAAGGAGTGCTCAATAAAGTGGCAGATGCATTGTCTAGAAGAGCTCTCACTATCCAAGAGATTCAGTTGAAGAGCATGGGGATAGATCACTTCAAGGATCTATATGCTGATGATGAAGATTTTGCTAACATTTATAAGGTATTTTCTTAATACAAGAATCATTTTCATAGTAAGTATGTTGAATATACTTTTCAAAGTGATCTCTTTTTTAAATGGAATCAATTATGTGTTCCTAAAGGTTCTATTAGAGAGAATTTGATACAAGAAAATCATAATGGTGCTTTGAGTGGTCACTTTTGCATCACTAAGACCTAAGAACTTGTTCAAAGGTTCTATTATTGGCCAATAATGAATCTTGATGTTAGGAGGTATGTGGAAAGTTTTATAGTGTGTCAAAAGTCTAAGGGAAATTCTTCAAATGCAGGCCTATATCAACCACTACCTATTCCTACTAGGCCATGGGAATGCTTGAGTATGGATTTTGTAGTTGGGTTACCCAAGATGAGACAATGCATGGATAGTGTTTATGTAGTTGTGGAAAGATTCAGTAAGATGGCTCACTTTGTGCCATGTAAGACAACTAATGATGCTAGTCAAATAGCCTCTCTCTTCTTCAAAGAGATAGTAAGAATCCATGGGTTACCTATCAGCATTATGTCAGATAGAGACAACAAATTCATGAGTCACTTTTGGAAGACTCTTTGGAAAAGGTTGGGCACTAATTTATCCTTTGGATCTTCCTACCATCCCCAAACTAATGTTCAGACCGAGGTTGTCAATAGAAGCCTTGGAAATCTACTAAGGTGCTTGACCAAGGAGTATGGTAAACAATGGGATAAGTTGATTAGGCAAGCTGAATATGCCTACAATGAAATTATAAACAGATCAATGGGGAAGACTCCCTTTGAAATAGTCTATGGTTAACATCATAGAGGAGTCTATGAGTTAAGAGACTTGAAGGATGGAGTGAAGGGAAGTGGCTATGCTGATGAGTTTGCATATGCAATGCAAGAGATCCATGAGATAGTTCAGAAGAATTTGACAGAGAACACCATCAAACACAAGACCAAGATGGATGAGAGTAGAAGAGAAGTTTAGTTCAATGTGGGAGACTTGGTTATGGTGCATCTTAACAAATCTAGACTACAAATGGGAGTCCCTCACAAATTTTAGATGAGGAGGATAGGTCCTTGTCCTATCTTGGCAAAGTATGGTAACAATGCATTCGGAGTGGAGCTACCGGAGGATAGTGGACTGTCCCTTATTTTCAACATAGCAAACCTGGTTCATTATAAAGGACCAACACCAGACATTGATCAAAGCCTTTGTGAAGTGATCAGAGATGTGGAAGATCTCAACCTACCTATCGCTGCAGTCAAAGAAGCTGATAGTATATAGGATAATAGGGTCTACACAAGGACTACAAGTAAGGAGTACAAAGAACACTTGATCAAGAGACATGGTCAAGTAGATGCTGATGCAGTGTGGGTTAAAGAATCCAAGTTTAAGAAGATGGGGATTGATCCTACTCTACTCAATCCAAGGGTGGATTGAACTCTTTTCTTTTGGGGAGGATGGTGCAAGAGCACACCTAGGCTACCCTCCATAGTTAATATGTTTTGGCTTGTATCTAACTTTGGCCAAGTCAAATTAGTGTGAATTTAATTTGGACCTTAGAAGGTCATTTCTATTGTGGGCTAGGTGAGTTAGTCATTAGGACTAAGGTCACCAAAATAGCCATTGTTAGTAGCTTTTTATTTCTTAGTATTAGAAGCTTAAAGTTTGAGTTAGAGTCTTCAATGTGTCTTAAACACATGAATGAGGTTAGGAAGATGCCTTGAGGCCATTTATGATGTTGGATCCTTGATATGTAGGAGATAGAGGTCCTAAGAAGTAGGATGAAGGCACAAAGTAAAGATGCCAAAAGTTGTTAGAAGTTGTCATGACAACATTTGTAATAATGGAAAATGTTGCATGCAACTCGGTTACCTTGGATCCCCTTAAAGATAGGAAGTGGGAGATCAACCAACAGGCCCCAAAAACATGGAAATGACAACTAATGTAATATGAGGCTCGAATCTCAAAGTAATTCATGCATTGTAATAGTTTGTGAATATTGAATAGAGATCTGCAATTTTGTTTTGGGAGGAACCCCATCTATTTGATGTGATAGTGACATATGATGGATTGAAAGTCTTGATTTAGTATTTTTTAGTGTTCTTTAGATAGTTTTGACAGTTTTTCATTTAATATTCAAGTTGATTTGAAGTTTTTTAAGGTCTTGTATAAATTGTTTTTGATTTAGTAGTCTTCCTAGTCCTATCCTGACCATTCTGTCATTTCATGGCTCTCCCATGAAAACTAACCATGGAATCTTCCTAAGGGTGGTTGGATATGAAAGGGGAGTCATTAACTTAAATCTATTTAATTATATTTATTATAAATAGTATATATAATTGAGCTAATAGTTATTTTATAAGGTGTGCTTTGTTTTATAATTAATTAAAATATATTTAATAATTATAATACATTTATTAATATTAGAATTATATTTAGATATAAATTAAAATTAATTATAAAACTAAAGACTAGTAGTATATTATTTTAAAAAATTTAATTATTATCGTTCATATAAAGATTCTTATCAATTACACAAAAAATTATAATTAATTTTATTACTCTTCTAACTAAATTGGACTCCATATATTTATTTATTGCATGTTGATATATCTAATATTTAATTCTTATATCACTTTCATCTATCAATGACTCATCTAAATAAAATAATTTATAATAGACATCTTTATGATAATGAAATTTTTTCCCTAAAAGCTTGTATATCAATTACACACACACACACACACACACACACACACACACACACACACACACACCACCACCACCACCACCACCACCACCACCACCACCACCAACAACAACAACAACAACCCATTTCTCCTAAATACTTTAATTATATATTATTCTATCAATTTCATCTTTCAATGACTAATTTAAATAAATCTGTTTAGGATAATGGAGTTTTCCTCAAAAGCCAATATATCTTTTATGATATTGGAGTTTTCCTCAAAAGCTAATATGTCTTTTATGATATTGGAGTTTTCCTTTAAAAATAACTATATCATTCTCACTTGTCCATGAATGTTCTAGATAAAATAGTTTATAAATAGGCATCTTTTATGATAATAGAATTTTCTCTAAAGTTTTGTATATCGATTTCACCTTACCACATAACACAATTTATAGATAAATGTTTGATAATAGAGTTTTTATTTTGAAGCTCGTATATTAATTTCACCTATACCAAAGTAACAATAATTGACAATAACAACTTATGTTACATGGAGAAGCTACCAAATATAACATTGAATAGATGTACTATTTTTTAGCATGTAATACTCTAAACTAAAAGGAGGGGTACAAATTTAATCAACAAAGAGAATTACAAAGCAAGAAGGGCCAACTGCCTAGCAGAGAAAAAATACTACACAACCCTATCTTTATCCACTATACAATCCAACATGTGAGGCAATTACAAATATAATTGTCCCCTATCCACAATATTTCAACCCTGCATTTGATCAAAAACCCATTTGGCTAGATAATTCAAAACTTCATTCCACTCCCTAGTAAAGTGAATAAAAGTCACAAATTACTAGGAGCCACATAGCCTAAGAATTTGTCTAATAACCAAGACTGAGTTCCAACTAACATCATCTACTTGTTTTTTTAGCATAGTTACCACCACCTGAAAATCAGATTCACAAATAATCCTTTTTTTTTCTAGCCAAGAACACAACTTCACTCCACATTTCAACATGGATCATTCATTCAGATCATTAACCATGGAGTGCCAGAAGCTGTGATGAAAATCATGATGGACATTGCCAGAGAGTTTTTTGAAATGCTTGTGGAAGATAGGGTTTCTCTCTATTCAGAGGACCCAAAGTAGGTTGTCAGGGTTTCAACAAGCTTCAATGTCACCGAAGATTAATCCTTTAACTAGAAGGATTCTCTAAGACACCCATGTCATCCAATGGAGGAATTTATCAATTCATGGCCTCAAAAGCTTGCACTTTACACATAGTGACAAAAAAAATTGATAAAAAATTAAATCAAACCTAAATTTTTTCAAGGGAATTTACCAACAAAAGTTTATGATCCCTTTTTTCTCATTTCACCATTTTGAAATAGAGAGAATGTAGGGAAGTATTGCAAAGAGATAAGAGTGCTATTATTTGAATGTAGTCTTTGGAAAGCATAGCCAGGAAATATTCATAAATTACTATCTTGCATGCCCAAATCCAAATCATACCCATGGCACAACACCTCATTCAGATCTACCTGGCATTACTATTCTGATGCAAGGATATGTGAATGGCCTGCAAGTGCTCAAAGATGGGAAATGGTTTGGTGTAGAACCAATACCCAGTGCTTTTGTTATCAATGTGGTTGATCAAATTGAGGTTTATTATATTATACATGTTATTCACTGAATAAATGTTATTTAGAACTTGTTTTTGGAGGACTAAAGTTTGAATTGTTTTTGTGTGGAGTTTATCAGATTGTAGGCAATGGAAGATTCAAAAGCATCCTGCACAAGGTTGTAACCAATACATAAACTTCACGTATATCTATTCCCATCTTCTATGGGCCTTCTTTGACATGTTCATTACTCCTGCGACATCCATGGTGGATGAGGAACATCTAGCTTTGTACAGAGCATATAAATTTGAAGAAATCATGAGGGCATTCTTGAGCCAAGGGAATTCATTGTAGATGGTTTTGGATCACTTCAAGATCAAAATCAATCCATAGCTAAAAAGTGTGATATTTACTGCTATTGTTAGTACATACATATGCTGGCATGGATAGTGGAAACTCTTTTGTAAAGTAATACTTTATTTGGAAAATAAGGTGGAAGAGGATGATATTAAATATTAATAATCGGATTGTGAATTAGTGAATTTTTTCAGTGAAGCTTGATGTGGTCGCGGTGGTGACATCTGACAGGAAAGATCAGGATGGCAAGTGATAGCTAGATGTCTCCAATTGCAATGGAGGAACATGTGTAAATGTTTCTAACTTTTCTGTTAATGCGCTTAAGATGTATGGCCCTTCTTCTCTCGCTCTTTATCGTTCGGTAGAGATTGTACCCCCCACTCCCTCTACCTACATGCCGTAGGATGCAGGTTTTAATGGTAGCCCTAATAACAACCCTAATCCCACTGTTAAACCCAAGTCCTCCTCTAAAGCAGTCACCAATACTGGTGGTGTCATGGATTTAAAGGAAAAATTTAGCGTTTCTAGTGCCCATGATGCCACCATACCTAGTAAGAGCTCTGCGACTTCTTCTGCCCCTTTCTCTATCACTCCTAACATTGAGATGCTTGCTGAAATTGTTAAGGAGAAGAATAGGTTAAATAACACAAAGATTTTCTTCTCGGCTGTTGAATTGGATAAATGCCCTCCTAGGAAGTTTTTGGATGATTGGTTTCACAATTTTTGGAATCTTAAAATGGGTTTTAATATTTCATTTTTTAGGAAAATACAGAAAGGTTTATTTTTTATTTTCTTTACTAATGGTGAATCTCAAGCTGAAGTCCTGAGAAAAACAATATTGGATTGTTGGCTCCACATCCTTCCATGCTTTGGCTTGGTCTCCTAAGGCTGTACATGAGGAAGTCCTTGCCCTCTTTTCTCCTCGATGGATTCTAGTTAAAAATGCTCCCCCCTTCTTATTGAGGTTTCTGCCTCAATTACTTGAACCCTTGGGTAGAACTATCCAAATGGATGATACCGTTAGGTTGGTTCTACATATGGATGATAGGATTCTTATCTCCCTACAACCAAGAAAAGAAATCCCCTTTGATATCTCCATCAATATCATGGAGGAAGTTTTTGTCTGCCCTATCAAAATTTTGGGAGGCTTGAATGCCTGTTTCTTATGTCAGAAAGAAGAGCACCTTAGAAAAGACTGCCCCATAATCAAGAAGAATATGAAACTTGCTAAAATTTCTCCTCATGCTAACCCAACCAATCCTTTTGTAGCTCCTTCCACTAGCAAGAACACTCAGGTGGAGGTACAATCTAAAACCTTACCTAATTTGGATTCTGCCTCTCCTACTTTTGCTGCCTTTCCATCTCCTATCTCCTTTTCAGCCATGTCTATAGACACCGCAATCATGAATGATGGCTTCCAAACTGTTACTAAAAAATGAAGAAGAAAGGCCACTAATAATGAAAACATGAATGTTACTACACCTCAACTGGCTAAACACTCAAATCCCTCCTATTTGAATAACCCTCCTTCCCAAAATACTTATGTTGGTTCTCATGTGTTAGAGATTGTCTATGCTAACCCTAATAGTTCCATGTCCTTGATATTGTTTTCTCCAACACCTCCAACAGACATACTACCTTAGGACCATCTTAAAAGCCCCCAATAAAAGTTTTTAAAGAATTAGGTGGTGATTGCTCCCTTGAGATTATCCATACAGCTACCATTTTCCTTAGTACGGCCTCCATGGAGGTGGACTCTCAATCAGAGAATGATGATGACTCTAAAATTGACACCCTTTCTTTGAAGTGGAGGGGGGGGGCCTTTAGGATCCAAAAATAAATCCTCTGGTAAGAAAAATGGGGATAGCTCTAGTCGACTTATGTCCTCAACTGATGAGGTTGCTGCAGTGTGCTCTACCCCCTCTATTATTTCCTCATGAATTGCATTTCTTGGAATTTGAGGGGTCTTGAGTCTTAGAATAGGAAATTTTTTATTAAGGGTTTCCTTGATACCTATAAATCTATAGACTTTCTTATGATGCAAGAAATCAAAGCTGCCAGTTTCATGCTTGAAACCAATCTTAATTTATTTGGAATAATGCAATCAAATTTTGTATTGAGCATACTAGAGGTAGGGATGGAATTTCTTTTCTTATCAATCCCAAATGGGGAAGTTATGTCATGGGAAATGACACCTCCCCCTACCATGCAGCTATTTGGATCACTATCAAGCATAGAAATTGTGTTTTTGGCATCTGTTATGTCTATGCCCCTAATGACTCTAAGGAGAGGGCTAACCTTTGGGACTAGCTGGCTGCCCTCCCTGATATCCCATGGCTTATTGGAGGGGACTTCAATATGGTGGAATCCCAACAAGATAAGTTTGGAGGTATCCCATTCACTTGGAAAGACAAAGAAAAGCTTCACTGGAATAAGATGATAGATTCTAAGCTTCTCTTTGATCCCTTAGCTGGTAATAAGGTTAATAATCTGGGGAT
This sequence comes from Chamaecyparis obtusa, assembly GCA_027943335.1. Lineage (NCBI taxonomy): Eukaryota > Viridiplantae > Streptophyta > Pinopsida > Cupressales > Cupressaceae > Chamaecyparis > Chamaecyparis obtusa. The sequence goes on along the minus strand of BSBK01004696.1, from coordinate 437,478 downwards.
ATGGTATACCTAGTGTAACTTCCAATAAGGCCCCTCCCAGATCTACTAAAGAACTTGACTGGTTTTATGGTAACAAGAACTACTTCCCCTTCCTCCCTGACAACTAGAATAACTTTGTCCTCGCTACCTCCACTACCCTCTCATACCAGCACCCTATCTCTTCCTGCATCACTCTTAACAACTCCCCTGTCGACAACAAAGCTCTGAATTCCAAATTTATTTTGAATACCAGCCTTCTTAAAGATGAGGATGTCCTTGCTACCATTCAAATTATTCATCATATCAACAAGTTCAACTCCCCTAATTTCTCCCAGATTGCCAGATGGAAGATGAATCTCCCTGCTTGGCAATGTTTTCTTAAAACTATTGGTCACAAGAAAACTAAAGACTAAAAATTTATTGAGAAACATCTCTCCTTTGATCTCCAAGAGGTTGAGAACAACATCCAGAATGACCCCTCCAATATTAACCTCATCTCCTGGGTGATCTTTGCTAAGGATGCCCTAAGAAAACATCAACAAATTAAGATCTGTGGTGCTAAGATTAGATCCAATGCCCATTGGATCCAGGCTAGGGATTGTGGCTCTAAGTTCTTCTTTAATCTTATTAAACATAAGCATTCCAATGAATCCATTGATAGGATTTTAGTTGACAACTAGGACACTTTAGACCCTGATATCATTAAAAAAGCTTTTGCAGATTATTATATGAATCTCTTCACTTCTGAGGACTCTAAAGAAGCTACTGACCTTAGAAACAACTATAAACCTCTTATCCCTAAAAGATTCTTTAGAGCTGATATTCATATTTTATCTAAGGACATATCTCTAGATGAAATTGAAAAAGCTATCAAGTCCCTTAATAATGACAAGGCCCCTAGCCCAGATGGTCTCCCTGTGGAATTCTATAAAGCTAACATTGGCTGGATCTAGAAGGATCTACAAGAAATCTATTTGGAAGCTCTAGCTAATAGTTCTCTTGGACCCACTATTAATAGTGGTATCATTAAACTTATTCCCAAAGATGGGGATAAAGCTCTTATTAAAAATTGGAGGCCTATTATGCTGCTTAACATCTCTTATAAGATTTTGGCCAAGATCTTGGCTCTTAGGCTTGTGGATATCCTACCTAAATTTATATGTGCTACCCAGAATGGCTTCATCAAAGGTAGATATATTCTTGAAAACTTAATCACTAGTTGGGAAGCCATGGATTGGGTGAACTACTCTCACCAGAACTCTACGATGCCACTCCTTGACTTTGAAAAATCCTATGATAGAGTTGAATGGAATTTTATCCCCATGATGCTTGAGGCATTTGGTTTCCCTGCTACCTTCTATAACTCAGTTCATGTGTTTCTTAGTGATGCCTCTTCCCAAGTGGATGTCAATGGTTCCCTATCTGATTTGTTCCCCCTTGGTCGATCCATCAGACAAGGTTTTCCTTTGGCTCCTACTCTTTTTGTCATAGCTTCGGAAGCCTGATACTACATCCTTAGAAATAACTCATTGTCCCCTAATGTTAGAGGCATATATCTCCCTAATAATGATGAACTTATCAAATGCCAGTTCACTGGTGATACTACCATTTTCTTTGAAGCTAGTGCTAATAATTTTGAAGCCTTACAATTCAAGCTTAATATGTTCTGCACTATTTTTGGTGATCAGCTATCCTAATCCAAATCCATATGCCTTGGATGGGAGGAGTAGCCTCCTGAATGGTTTAATAATTACAACTTCCAATGGGGTGGGCCTCATAAAATTGTTAAATACTTATGCATTCCCTTCTCTGTTGAGCCCTCCCTCAAAGACATCTGGTCCTCGATCAAAGATAAAATTGATAAGAAGTTGAATAAGTGGCATAACAGATCTTTATCTTTGGCTGGCAGGGTTCAATTTTTCCAAAATATTATGTCCTCCTATAGTATCTACTACTCCTCTACCTGGATGTTTAGCAATTACCAAATTTTGGAAATCCAAAAAGCCACCAGGAACTTGCTTTGGTTTGATGGTAAAGGCAATAAAAAGATGCATGTGGTCAAATGGGATTGGTGCCATACTGATAAAATCCTTGGGGGACTTGGGCTTAAGGATCTTAAAATTCAAGGTACTACTCTATCCACCAAATGGATCTTTCACTCTATGGATGGTAACGATCCATGGAAGGTTCTTGTTAGGCATAATATTGAAATAGGTATTCCAAAAAAAGCCAAGTCTTGGAGGAATATCCCCTTCTATGATTTGATTTTTGGTAACTTCCTAGTCAGTGTTCAAGGCTCTGCTATTTTTAGATCCATATGGAAAGCCTGGGACCATGTCAAGAAGTATATCACCAACAAGGATTTCCATGATGCTAAGAATCTTTATGGTGAAAGACCCATTTGGTGGAACTTACACCTAGTTGGAAAACCCCTCGCCCTCTCCCAAGGATAATCTACTAGGTTGTGGTCTAAGATGGGTATCTCCCAGTTAGCTAACCTTTTTGAACAAGATAAGCTTATTAGTTGGAATGAGCTTAGGAACAGATTTAATATTTCAGACTCTCAAAAGAAAACTTACAATATGATTGTCAAGGCTGATAAGGATTTGCCCACTGACTGTCATATGGACTCTCATAGATACTTAAAATGCAAATGGCCTGATGGGGTCATTATGTCCAGAATCAAAGCCAAAAATATTTATAATATTATTAGATGTAATGAAAATATCAGTGATCATGTTAACATAGTTTGGTATTCCTCCCTTGATGCTAGGTCTTGGAATAAGTATTTCTATATTATTTGGAAAGGTACTGTTGAACCTAAAATTAAGTGTTTTAAATGGCTGGCCTTTCTTGATAGGCTCCCTATTAGAAAAGATGGTTCTATGAGTGATTTCTGTAGCTTATGTAGGCTTCCTGAAACTGGTAGACATATCCTTTTTTATTGTATTTTTGCTAAGGAAATATGGAATATATGTTTGGTATTACTTATCTTATAAATGTGAACATTTTGGAAATTATTACTAGTAATATTGATGGGCTTAAAAAGGATTCAAATTTATTTTGGAATATTCTATCCTCTAACATTCTTTAGCAGATCTGGAAGTTTAGGAATGAGGAAAGGTATCAAAGCAACCCTAGAGCTCTTACTAAGTTTTTTTGAAAACTCACATTTAAAAAATAAATTCTTCAGGTTCACACGATGATAATGATGGAGAAGGAAAATATAAGAAGATTCCTGAAAGATGGGCATGCCACCTTCTTTGTTTATGAGCTGAAGCATGGGTATGAATGGAGGAGGAACTTTGATGACCTCCAGATGTTTGAAAGGACCTGCAAGAGACTCAATCAGGAAATCAAAAAGAACATCAAGTCCAAGAAGGATGAGATCTTCATGCTAACTCAAATCCAGGAGTGAAAAAGCATTGTGTGGATGGAGGGACCTTTGGGGTGGACTGCTTGGGTTGACACCCACTATGATGTGTTACATTAGTTACTTTTCTTCTTTGAACTATGATAAACTCCGTTATACTATGAGATTATGGTGAGGCAGGGCCTCTTATTTTGTACTCTTAGTTGATACTGTTCTATCTCTTTTTGAGCCCCTTATATATAATAAGAAAAAGGTGGAAGAGATTAACCTATTCCTCTTTGATTTTATTTGATATTTAGTATAAGATTTCTAAGGGCCTGTTTGGTTGCTGGAAATAATCTGGAATAAGAAAATGGGAATTGGTGAATTGGTATAAGTTAATTCTAATTTTGGTCCAAAATGAGCATTTAGCCAATTCCTCTCAGAACCTAGAATTGGCTGAATGCTCATTTTGGACCAAAATTAGAATTAACTTATGCCAATTCACCAATTCCTATTTTCCTATTCTGCATTACAAGAATTGTTGACTTTGGCTTTTGAATATTTATTTGACCATGGGAATGACGACAAAACACTATCACTCGAGCAACATGTCCACCATAGGTATTAGATATGGTATATTTAATTTAAATTTTAAATCTGAAATAATATAATATAAAAATAATATTGTGAGAAAATAATAGGAGGTGGATAATTATTGACATAATACTTCTTGTGTTCTATTATTGAATTAATTGTGTTCCACTCCCATTCTTACTATTGGACCCATTCCACTATTAGCTTGTTAAAGTGTAACTATATTTTTAAAATGAGAAATTATTTCCTTTGACTTTCTATTCATTGATCTTATATCAATATGTCTAGGTTGTTCAACATAAAATTGTATTTTTTTCCACTAACTAATCCAGCATGTGAGACAATTACAAATATAATTGTCCCCTATTCACAATAATCTTTTGCCTACCCAAGAACACAACTTCATCTAGAACCTAAATATCTTTGAAATAGTAGTCTATGCCATCTATAGGTATTGTGTATTTGATAATGTCATGCCATTTTTTACCTCAATCATTCCCCACATTGAAAAAGATAATAAAGTACGCTAATTAAATAAAGAAATATTTAAAAAATTTTAAACCATGATAAATCATATTAGCACATAAACTGTAATGCAAATTTATTCTATTTTGAATATATTTTAAAGGGTTTAAGGTTTGTTTGTGTAATGGAGTCTTAAAAGCTTGTGTATTGATTTCATGCACACACAAACATTTTATCTATTTTTCTTAAAAGTATCATACGTCAATTTTGGCATAAAACTTGACAAGCTAAATTGATAGAAGAGTTACATATGTATTTAAGATATGTATGTATTTTACTTGTTGTGAATGAGCCAAATTAATTAGTTTTATCTTTTATGGTATTGAAGTTTTCCTCAAAATACTTGTATGTTAATTTAATCTATCCATAAATGATCTAATAAACCAAATTATAAATAGATATAGTTTATCAACTTCTTTATTTTATAACTTATGTCTCCTAAAATGCTCGATCTACAATCTCTTTTATCAATTCAATCTCTTGAATGGTCCAAATAGAAAAGTTATAAATAGACATCTTTTATGATAATAGAGTTTTCCTTGAAAACTAATAGATCAATTTCACCATAAATAGTACAACCCATTTCCTTAAAGTGCTTACTTTATAAATTTTTCTATCAATTTTATATGTCAATGACTGAGGAAAATATAATAGTTTATAAATAGATATATTTTTTTAATTCAACAAAAGGTCGAAATTAAGACTTGTATTATTGGTAATTAAGTATATAACTAGATATCGATTATGATAATATTTTTTTTCTAAAAACTCATTTATTAATTTTACCTGTTGCAAATGAACCAAATTAAACAATTGTCATTTATATTAATAAAGTTTCCTTAGAATCTTGTCTATGAATAAAATTTATCTATAAATAATCTAAATATGCCAATTTATAAAAAGACATCTTTTATAATAATAGAGAATTTTGAAAAAAAAAAACAATATATATTTCACCTTTCTCAAATAACACTATTTACATAAAGATGTTTTTAATGCAGTTTTCCTTAGCATTTCAATCGACCTATGCATGTCTTTTCTTGAATGTTTTTAGATATTTATTTTATTATGAGAATTATATTTCGAAATAACTATTATAGATATAGTATATATTAAATTTAAAATTTATATCCTAAATAATAATAAAAAATATTGCACGAGAAAGTAATATTGAGAAAATAATGTAATAAGAATAGTTATTGACATAACATTTCTAGTGTTCTACTATTGAATTAACTATGTCCCACTTCCATACCTACTATTAGACTTGTGCTCCACTATTGACTCCTCACTCCTACTTCTATTCATGTGAAAAAATAGATCAAAAGAATCAAAGAGGGCAAAGGTGCTATACCATGTTATATAAACAAGCACCTTCTCTTCTTTAATGTGTTTTTTCTTTCTAATTGGCTTTTCACTTTTCACTAACTTTTTCTTTTATCAATATTACTTTTTTGTTTTATTTTCTATTATTTATATATTTAATTTTGAATCTATATTATCTATAATTCTTAAATTGGTTTTCAAACACTTATAACAATAGCTTTATGATTTATAAAATATTAAATTATTTAAATATATTTTTATAGAATTAAGATGTCTTTGCAAATATTGTCTTTCTAATTAGCTTTTCACTTTTCACTAACTTTTTGGTTTATCAATATTACTTTTTTTGTTTTATTTTCTATTATTTATATATTTAATTTTAGAATCTATATTATATTTAATTCTTAAATTGGTTTTCAAACACTTATAACAATAGCTTTATGATTTATAAAATATTAAATTATTTAAATATATTTTTATAAAATTAAGATGTCTTTGAAAATATTTTAATGATTAAATTAGTAATGATATATACTATATTTTAAAAATTAGGTTACATATATTTATATATATATATATATAATATTAGTTTATATATATAGATAAGCTGAAAGTTTTGCATTAATATAAGATTAAAAAATAACATAGTTTCTATAGAGAAAAAAAAATTGAAGGAAAGAGTGTCTGGCCTAAAATTTGATCTGCAATTAAATCAAACACTAGAGTCGAAATGAAACGAAGCCAAAAAACAAAGTATGATAGTTTTTATCTATTACTCCACAGTCTGATGAAGATGAAGAGTCTTTTTCATCCTTAGTCCTGTGCAGATGCCAACTCTTGCAAGTCTTCTTGTTGTTCCTCTACTTCTTCTATGTCATCTGCCTCTTCGTCTTCATCCACCTCTATCTCTACTACTTCATGTTCACTATTCTCCTCTACCTCTGCATCAGTGTCACCTCCAACTTCTTTAACTGACTCATCTTCTTACTCATTCTCCTCCTTGGAGGAGTCCCCACTGGCCAGGGCCCCCAAATTTTCATCATATTTATTATTAAAAGTAAATAACCATAGAATTGACATCAAAGAAACTATATGCTCTAAAAGCAAAACAAAAGAAATCAGCAACAATCACTACTAGCAAATAACCACAGAATTGATATATAGTTCAGACTAACAATAGAACAAAAAATTTGGCATAGTCAGCAATTCAAAACTCTTTTGCAAGATTGATTGTGTTACAACTGATTTTTTTCTCTTCTGCTAAAATGTGCTAATGTTACTCTGTACATGCATGACAACACTTACAATGTTAAAAGCTAGGAAAAATAAATAACAACTAACATAAATAAATGGGAAGTAGAGACAACTTTGAATAGTGTTCAAAAGGCTACAAGTTAGCTACAAATAATTTATAAATGCATGCCTTCTTCAATAATGGATCTTTTCTATTGCATTTTGATTGAATTTTCAAATAATGGAGCTTTCCTATGGCTCTCTAGTTCTCCCATATATTATTCGAACCAACTAGATGCCTTGAGTCAATCTATGCAGACTTGAATCCCAAAGCATTTATTGAACCTAAAAACAATGTAAACAGATCTGAATACAGAGCAATTTTAGCTAATCTTCTTTCCATTTTTGTCCCCCTCAAGTACAAGATGACATCCATCGCTATGGAGAAACTCTTGTACAATGGGCAGAATCATCTTCATGTCTCGAACAAGTATGTCTTTCCTCCAGATAAATGGCCCAACATGTCCCAAGTCTGTCATTCTTATACATTTCTAGTCATAGACCTCAATGATTTAGAGGGGCCTCATAGAATAAAGGTAGTTAACCAGATAAGGTGGGCATGCAAGGAGCAGGGATTCTTCCAGGTAAACATCTAGATTTGTTTTGTTCTTTTTTTTTTTAATCTAGGTATCGCCTAATTTCAATATGGATCATTCAGATCATTAACCATGGAGTGCCAGAAACTGTGATGAAAAGCATGATGGACATTGCCAGACAATTTTTTGAAATGCCTGTAGAAGATAGGGTTTCTCTCTATTCAGAGAACCCATGGCAGGCAGTTAGGGTTTCATCAAAATTTAATGTCACAGAAGATAAATTCTTGAACTGGAAGGATTCTTTAAGACATCCTTGTCATCCGCTGGAGGAATTTATCAATTCATGGCCTCAAAACCAACACTTTACAAGCACTGACAAAAAAACCTTTAAAAAATAAAAAATTCACAAGGGAATTATCCAAGTGCTTCTGACCCCTTTTTTTTTCTCTCACTCATTTCATTTTTTTAAAATAGAGAGGTTGCAGGGGAGTACTGCAAGGAGATCAGGGTACTGATTCTAAGGCTTCTTGTTGTGATTTTTGAAGCCCTAGGAAAAGATTTTGATTATTTGAATACAATCTTTGGAAAGCATGCCCAGGTATTGATGATAAATTACTATCCTACGTGCCCAAATCTAGATCTTACCCTTGGCATAGCACCTCATTCAGATCTAGGTGGCATTATTGTTCTGATGCAAGGAGAAGTGAGTGGCCTGCAAGTGCTCAAAGATGGGTCAATACCCAATGCCTTTATGGTCAATGTGGCTGATCAACTTCAGGTATTTAGTACTATAAATTTTATTCACTGCATACTGACTTACCCTCTTTTCGAAACTCGCTTTCGAAGGATTGAATTTCAAATTATTTTTGTGTGAATTTTTATTAGGTTGTAAGCAATGGAAGATTCAAAAGCATCGAGCACAGGGTTGTAACCAATATGACCACCGCACGAATATCAATTTTGACCTTCTATTCACCTTCATGGGATACCTTCATTGCTCCTGCACCATCCAAGGTGGATGAGGAGCATCTACCTTTATACACAATTTATAAATATGAAAAATACTTGATGACATTCTTTAGCCAGAGTTTAAAGGGAAATACCATTTTGGATCACTTCAGGATTGAAACCAATCCATGATTGAAAAATTTTGGTATATAACTGTTGTTGTTGGAATATACATATGCTAGTATGGAGTATCTTGTTTTAGCAATGCTTTTTCTTGGAAATAATGTAACCTCTTCTTCTACATTTCCATTTAAGGATTGGTATGAGAACAACTTTTATTTGATAATTATAAAGTGAAATTTTCAAGTTTTATGGAATTAGTTTTTAAGATGTTCATTTAAGCATGACGAGGGTAATAATTCAATGATAGGAGATTCTAGGTTCCATTTATAATTATCACATGAAAAGTTTAATATGGTATTAGAGTTCAGCTGGACCTAGCCAGAACCTCCAAAAATTTCACTGCAGGTTATGGGATACTGGAAAATGAGACACATCTAAACTAAAGATGGGATGTTCACAAGAAGAATGGGTAGCTCATTGATGAACACTATTATACAACATATGGAAGGTCTCAAATTCATTTCTTAACTAATCTATTAAAAATGAAGTAAATTAAACATATAAAATTAAAATTAAAAGAAAAAGTTATAATTTGGTGGAGGCTCTTGTTATTTTGTATGTTGTAGAGTGATGTTGTGCTCTTCACTGACATAAGATTATTTGTGAGTATGATTCTCAAGTTTTGGTGTCTCTGTTAACTCAGTAATAGCTTGAGGGTGTTAGTTGGCACTTAGCTTTGGTAATTCGACAAATTCTCCATTTGTGCTTCTCCTTGAATTCTGGCACTGGTACTTTTACTTTCATTCCCAGGCCTTCGAATCATATACATGATTGACATATTGAAGATAAGGGTCAATTACCTCCCCATATATCTCATATGTTATATCAACTAGTTGATAGTGAAATATTTTGCTCAAATTTTAAGTTAAAAAATTTGCAACCTCCTATTTATCAAGAGTGCACATTCATTGTATTTGTTTTTATCCAAAACACTTTTTTTAAAGATTGTTTCAATGCTCCTTTTGTTTGTTTCAAAGTAGTTTTGCATTTTTCCTTTTTTCACTTGAGGTCCATCTTTCTTCAAAAGATATATAAATTCTATGGGCACATAAAAAAAATTTTAAAAATTTATGGGCTTCTTATTAAATAATATTTTTATTTTTAACAAATTGATAGATTTTACTAAGTTTCTTTTATGAGACCACAACCTTAACTATTATAGAAATTTGATTACAATATTTTAGCAACATCATCTCTTATGCAAAACAATTGTAAACTTAACCAGAGCACAAATTAGATGCCAAAAAAAGAGTCTTTTTAAAAAGAAAATGTCTCATCAATTCTTATTTTCTAATAGAAATCAATAATATTCATTAGTTTCTTTTAAAATTAAATATTATTTTATTAAGACATTTAGAACATTTGATATAACTGTTGTCACTAAGGATTGCACCCTATTTTGCTAAGTATTGAACCTAGAAATCCTGTGAAACATTGGACTATTCTCAGGCTATGGGTAACCTATCTGAGAATAGATCTCTAGATTAAGGGCCGGCTTCCCTATGGATCACTTGAAACTTATCTAAACTTGGAGGGAAAAGGGATAGAAAATTCTTGAAAATAAACAACTGCAACTTGAAATGAAAGGAAGGTGATCCACTGAAATTGAGGAGAAACCACAATTGAGCAATAAGTTCACTTCATCAGCAATTCAAATCTAATTCACAACTCAATCCTACTTTCTTAACTTCTAATGAAATAAGGTACTTAGAATCCAGAAAAGGAAAAACCTTCACAAATCTGATATTCTTGATTATACACAAACCACACCACTAAATTAAGACAAATCCTTGAATACCCACTTGAATCCAAAAATGAAGATTAAGGATATAGAATCATCACAATAATCTCACATATGGCTTCAATAGTAAACCCAGAACTATAGGGGAACAAGAAGGATCAATTTTTATTGCTAAAAGAAATAGGTACAATTGTGTCTCTTAGAGATACAACACTCATATCAAAGAGAAAAAGTGAAGAGCTAACCTCAATCACCAAAAGTGAGAGGTATAAAAACAAAAATCTAAGAATCTACATTCAACTCCACTACCTCCTAAGAATAGAAAACCCATGAGGCAGCATCATGGTCTGAATGTCAGATTCTTAGATTCCTAGGGGGAGAGGAAAGTAGAGGCCTAAAAATGAACAGTCAAAGATGACCATTACACCAATTAAGTCATGCCTTATGACCGATATCTGACAAGGGTTTATAAAAAATACCACTTGTCAATATCTTACCATAAAAGATGTCCATGACTTAACATTTAAAACTATCCATTAAGACCTCTAATAGATACAATTATATTTTTAAAGGAAAGCCTCAACCAAAAGGGAAGCACATCTTTAAAAATAATAGCATTAAAAATGAAATTTTGAACCCCTAAAGAAAAACTATAGCTTACATGAAAAAGATGTAAAATCAACTCCCCAATAATGGGAGGATATTCACATGATCAATTAAATCATACATAACCCAAGTCTAGAGATATTGGCATAACGCTCAACCCTAAAAGGGGAGGAAGAAAATAACATTATTGTCCAAACATAGCATGAAGATGAAGATCCCATGGCATCAAAGCCCTAAAGCTTGGCACCTGGCAACCTTTCAATCTCACTGCAGTTCGAATGACAACTTCCCTCTCTGATTTAGAAACAACAACATGACCCTGGCAACATCTTCTTGAGGTAGGCATTACTCTGAACAATCTTTTCATTTCATGTTTAAGGGCACTGTTGCTATGGTAGCCAATATCACATTGTTCCTTACATTCTCTGCACTATAATTTCTTGATATTGTTCTATGTACTATGTTCCATGTTTGAATGCCTCTCCTCATTTGTGATGCATCTCAACCTCTATAGGTTTTGAGGGTCTGTACAAATAGTGGCAAAATGCTTTTGCATTTCAAATGAAATCTCTATATTCCTTCACAATAGTGGATTGATGTCATTGCACTCTCTCGGGCACCATGTCTATTTCATGTTCACTATGTATGGCTATCTCTATATTTGGTTGCAAAAACTTTGCATTTTATTTCATATTGCTTGCATCTTGGAGGCACTAGCAACATTAATCTGCATTTGCAATGGCATTAGAAATTGATGGCATTGTGCTCATTTTAATTTGACATTATCTCATGCCATTCTTCTGGTTGCTGTAAAACTAGGGCACATATATTATGTACCACTATTGCTTGTATCTAGGGCATCATCAGCATTCTCTGTCAATGCCGACTAGGGCATGGTATAATTTATTGAGTTTCTCTACATTTGTATGATAGCATGTATTGGCAATTGGCACAGCTAGGGCACGGTAACTATTTGTGACTCTCTGCATTCACTGTTGATTAGTTTAGCATTGGATTTCATCTTCATAACCTGCAAGCATAACTGGTGTTGGGTTTGTTCATCTATTTTTATTGATGAGGGGACATATATTATGTAGCAAAGCCTCTCTGTACTTGTGATGGCATAGAGTATGTATTGCCTGCCACTTTGATGGTTCGTGAACTCGAGTATTGATATCACTATGGCACCATCGCTTTGCATCTGTTATAGCCCTTGAGCCATAAGGCTAGGGTATCATATTTGCACCATTCTTGATGTCCCGTAAGCAATTCTAGGGCATGACTCTAATCATGGCATCCCTACTGATATTAATACATGGCGCGGGCTCTATTCAAAAGCATTCAATCTTTGTTTAAATCTATTGTTTTGACAACCATCTATTTCTATTGCATGTGGCTCATGAACTTCAAGGTACTAGTATTCATAGACATTATGCTTGGGGCTGACCACAATATCGAACCTACTACATTTTCTTTGTATTTTATTTTGCCTTTGTTGTTCATTTTATTATCTCTCCTACCAATGCCCGTGAAGGCTCGGGTTTTGTATTTGTTGATTGCATTTGTGGTATTGATCATTGTGCATAGTGATGGCATTTGTTTGGGTGCTTATCAAATCAATACCATTGATTCTATTGTAGCTTATTATGATGAAGGCCTATGAGCATTGGGCATGATAATGCATGTGTTGACCATACTTCCTTTTTATTTTCCTCTTGTAAATCTGACATCACTGCCTGCTATTTTGTGATATTGCTCTATCTGTGGCTATTGCCCTTCAACATATATAATGATATCCTTTACATTGGGACTAGCGTTCAATTTTTTTTCTCTCTCTTCATTGGGACTGTATCTTTGCATCATGTCATTGTCAAGACAAACCAGTGAGCTATGATATTTAATTGTCATCTTGAATACACTTTAAAAATGTTGATTGTTTGGTCTTCTTGATGGCACTAAGTAATAGGATGCAGTTCATGCTTGCTGTATCATGATCATGACACCATCTCCATTTGATATTATATGCTATTTCAATGATATTTTGGCCTATTTGATAGCACATTGTGATGTTTGTAGCTCATTCACTCACTATCCATATGATGATACCATACTGTCACTGATTTCCCAACTGTAGTATCTTTACTATTTTGCTCATAGTGCAAATTCTGATTATGTTCATTCTTTGAGATTAATGCATTGAGCTTAGCTTTGAAGCACATGTTAATGTTACTCTACTACTATCAGAGGGACATCTTGATACTGGTTATTTGATACATAGAGCTATCATATCTAAACCCTGCTTGAGCTTCATTGTACCTCCTTGCTCACTGTCTCTGCATATGATATCGTCCCACTATGCTCAGTTGTAATGACTCATTCCCATGTTTTGCTTGAATTGATATTTCAATGATCATTAGTGCATGCATAAACATTCATGGATCAATAATATTATCATTCAATTGACATTTTCGTCATGCTTATCACATACATGATATTCCCTGTTATAATTTAGATCTGAGATACATTCATGTTTCAGTGTGCCTTATCTTTTGCATAGATCTGTGTGCCCTGTTACAAGCTCTATTTTCTTTTGATGCCATGTAGATCTTTGTTATTTATTCATCATAGCTTGACTAATTGTTATGCCCTAGTGCCCCTGCTGGCTTATTAAAATATCATGCTCATGTTACAACACATAGGTTTTGTTTGCATCCTCATACCAGTATTTGCTTATCATGCCATGCTATTTGATTGATTTGTATTGATGATGAATCATCTGGATGCTCTTCATCTATACATATTGTGTGTGCCCTTTGCCCTTGATGTGGTCATAATGAAGATCGTGAGGTTTCCCTATCATGATCTACATCTAAGGCCTAGATCATTCATGGAATTCATTATTGGATCAGCTTCTTCTGTATTTGCACATGAAACAAACACGTCAGTGAAAACATGGTGCCTCTTTTGTTTCTTTGGATGGTTCTCATGCACATGCCCTAAGCACAACCCTTGTTAGAGGTGCATGGCTGAGTGTATGTATGCATTCTATGATATTGTGATGCCAACCATTGCATAGATCCATTGGATCTAACCCATCTCCTCTCTTCACTTCTTGTAGGTTTTGGATCTCAGGAGCTCACAGGATAGGAGTGGATCGAGACATCAACACTAGGAAATGTCTGATACCCCAGTATTAATTATTTCTTTATGTATATCTACACTCATCCATTCAATTCTGATAACAGCTATGCTCATGGCCTCTGTGAGCCTAGATAGATGCTTTCTTTCTATTCTTTCCCTCCTGTATAGTATACATACATGCATGTGTAGCAGTAGATGCAGTTCATTTCCTTTTCATTTTCATGTATTTTTCAATGAAATGAATTCAAATATTAAACAAGACCACTAATAACACAAACTAGGGTACAATAGCTCATATAGTAATTAGGCTTCCAAAGTGTGCAAAAATATGACAACATTCTATGGACCTCTATAGAGTGTTTTCCTGCTAAGCATTCTGACCAACTGCCTAAATAGATCCATTGGGAACAGAGCCACTAATTCACAACTGAACCTAGCTTCTTTTAGATAACCAATCCTTCTCAACAAAACTACTAACTGCTAGAGATAACTTCTTTGGCTTATTGCTACTCACACCAACTGAAAACAACTGAAAGCAAATACTGAAAACAACTTGTGCCACGCACTTAGGGAACACAGAAAGCCAAAAACTCTTAACTTACTAATATACAGGGTAGAAAATAACCTCAGAAACAATCCTTGAGGTGGATCCCATTCACTAGAATGGGCAGGTCCTCTCCATCCATGCTAGCCAGCTGAAAAGTGCTATGGGCTTTGCATCCAATCACCATGAAGGGCCCACTCTAGATGACATCAAACTTAGTATGCTTCCCTAGTTTATGTTTTGCTTCATCCCACTTGAGGACTAGATCCCCTTCTTTGAAGATTTTAGGTGTGGCCTTCTTGTCAAAAAATTTCTTCATCTGAGCATGATGAGCCTCCAGGTTCTCCAATGCTAGCTTTCTTGTTTCTTCAAGTTCAATAAGTGCAGCTAGTCAAACTGCCTAGTATCTTCCTCCACAAGATCAATTTCTTTGATTAGACTCAGGGTAGGCAACTCAGTAGATAGCAGGATCCTCACTTCTTTTCCATATACCAATGTGTAGGGTGAGTTTCTTATAGACCTCTTGGGTGTTATTTTGTTTGCCCACAAGGCCAGCTTCAACTTGTTGTGCTAGTCTCTCTGATTTCCTTCTATAGTCCTTCTAATTATTCTCAGCAAGTTTTTATTCATTGATTCTGCTTGACCATTACCCTAAGGGTAATAGTTAGAAGAGGTACTCAGAAAGATATTATGCTTGAGTGCCCATTCTAAAATTTTAGTTCCCAGGAATGCCATAGCATTATCAGAAATCATAGAATCTGGAGCACCAAATCTGGACACAATATCTTGATAGAAATTCAGGATAGAGGTTTCATTTGCTTCCTTTACTGCTATAGCCTCTATCCATTTGGTAAAATAGTCTGTGGCTGCAAGTATCCACTTGTGTCTAGCACTAGATGGGGGTTTGATAGGTACAATAAAATCTAGTCCCCACTTTGAGAAAGGATATTCTACCTTGATAGGATGAAGAGGGAGGGCTGCCAGCTTTTGCTTTCTAGCAAACAAGGAATAGTTCTTCCATCTTCTTACCCAATCAAAAGCATCCTTCTATAGGCTAGGCTAGTAGTACCTAGCTCTCATCACCTTAAGAGCAGTGGTTTTGGTAGCAAAGTGTCCACTAGAGCCTCCATCATGAAACTCCTCCAGTATCTTATTCACTTGGTCAATTTCAACACATCTCAACAGGATGCCACTATGATCCCTTCTATACAAAATGTTATCAATAACAATAAATGGAATAGCCTGGAGTCTAAAGTACCTTCTTTTAATCCTTCTAAGGCCCTGAGGACATTGATCAGTTGAGAGATAATACTTCATCTCTATTGTCCACCTTGTGCTCTATCCTACATCCTGATTCATCAGAACAACCTCCTCCTCTTCCTGATTCGAGTCTACTATTCCTTCATTTAGCTACTCACATAGCCCCTTTGCTCTAACCAGCTTGGTTACTTTAATCTAAATGTCATATTCCATGACTTTGGTGACCCAACCAGCCCTCTTGTGGCTCAGATCCTTGTTTAGCAGGAAATCTCTTATGCAAGGGTGAGCAACCATCAGGTGCACTGTGTTGTTGGAAAACAAGTGTCTAAATTTTTTTTGGCTTCTCACAATTTCTAGAATGTGTTTTTCAACAGGAGTTTAATTAAGCTCATAACCATCTAGGCCTTGACTATAGAAGACTATTGGTTGTTCTTGCTTCTCAGCATTCTATTAAACTAACATAGCAGAGATACTATCATTGTCTCCAAAAGCATACAGTATAAAATCTTTAGAAAAGTCAGGGTTTACCAAAGTAGGAGTGGATGCAATTACTTCCTTGACCTCTTCAAAACACCTTTTACCTTCATTGGTCCAATGGAAGGTTGAGTTCTTTTTCAACATTCGGGTCATAGGCTTTAAAAGTGCTGCAATATTTGGAATGAACCTCCTCAAGAAGTTGATTCTTACAAGAAATCTTTGTAATCCTTTCTTGTGAGCTAGTAGGGGTAGAGCCAGGATGGCTTTTACCCTCTCAGGATCAATGGTTGTTCCTTGTTTGGAAACAATGTGTCCCAGTAGTCTACCCTCATGCACAAAAAAAATGCATTTCTTGGGATTTAGTGAGACTCCAAACTCTCTACATCTTTAAAAAAATTTCCTTAGATGAATTAGGTGATCCTTTGTGTCTTTTGAGAAGACAGTTATATCATCCATATATACCATAACAAACTTGTTCATCAGGCTAGCAAATGCCATCTCCATGGCTTTCTAGAATGTGGCACCAGCATTGGAAAACCTGAATGGCATCTTCCTGTATGCCATGGTGCCCCATTTAGTGGTGAACGCTATCTTGTATTGATCTTCTCTAACTAGAACCTGGTTATAACCAAAAAAGCCATCTAACAAACAAAACCTGTCAGACCCTGAGACATACTACAAAATCTATTCCATAGATGGTAGTGGGTGATGATCTTTGAGTGAGGCTCTGTTAAGGTCTCTGAAATCCACATATAACCAAATTTCACCATTCTTCTTTGTAACTAGTACTAGATTAGAGACCCAAGAGATGCGCTTAATGGGAAAAATAATATTGGCCTCAATCATCTTCCTCAATTCTATTTTCATCAGGACCTCTAGCTTAGGATTGATGGGCCTCTACTTCTACCTTACTGGTTTGGCATGGGGTTCTAGCTCAATGGTGTGTTGGGCTAAGTGAGGATCAAATCCCTTCAGGTCATAGTATTGTCATGCAAAGACATCACTATACTCTTGACATAATGAAATAAAGGCTTACTATTCTGGCTGTGTGCATACCTTTCCAAGCTTAAGGAATTTGTCCTTGAGAACCTCCATAGGTTGGTAGTGTTCTTGTTTAACTGTCATACTAGCCTTGTCTCCCCTAATTTGATCATCATAATTAAATATAGACTCAAGTGTGACCAGTCCTTTAGGTAGTTTATTACTCTTCAACTATAACATCTGGTCACCATACTGATGAGCATGTTTTCTCTGGTTAACTCTAGAGAACTCAGCTTCTTCTATTAGAAAATTGAAAATTTTCTCATCATTTTCAAAAACATGCCAGCTTACTTGATTGTCTGGTATGGATGGCCTTAGCAGAATCTTTACATGCTAAGAATTGGGATTTGGGACCTCTTTTGGAATATCATATTCTACTCCCATGGTAGCCAACTTGTCTACCTGTTTGTTCTGATTTCTTGGAACAACAACCAGATAAATAGCAAGAAAATCTTCTATTAAATCCAAAACCCTATGCTTATACATCTTAAGTGTATCATTCTTTGTGAGGTTAGTGCCATGAATTTGATTGACCACTAACTCCCTATCACCTATAACTTCTAGGCATTTGACTCCTCTTTGTCTAGCCCATTCTAAACCATGAATCAATGCCTCATACTCTGTTGTATTATTAATACAAATGAAATAAAAATGAACTGTAGAGTAATACCTTTGTCCTTCTCAAGAAATTAGGATAGCTCCTCCTCCTGAACCAACCTTACTTTTGGCACCATCAAAGAATAGCTCTCACAAATCATCATTTTGACTAGCAGAAGGCTTTTCTTCCATTTTCATTAGATCTAGTATCACAGCACCTTCTTCATGAATGATAAACATTCCAATACCTAAAACCTCCATGTTTTTAAAAGGGTCATCTTCCTGTAAATTTCTTTTAGCCCACTCATCTAAGGAAATATTAGGGATCTTTCTAGCACTAGTCTCAAATTCTGAATCACTTAGATCTTGTTCATGATACATCATATTGGCATTTATAGGGCTTTGGGTATATGGCTCAGCATGGGTCTTTGCAAAAGCTTCAGACTTAATTCTAACCTTGGTTCCATATCTAGTTCTTAAATATTGATGGGACCAATCAACTAAGAGATATCCCCCCAACCTAGCAGTGAACTCTCTACTTAGACAAATAGAAAAATGAGAGGGCAAATCTATGACATAGACATCCTGGGGAATGGGGAAACTAGGGCATTCATGAAGATTGAGGCTCTGGTCTTTTATAACTCCCAAAGTACTAACTGATGACCCATCCAACTGAACAACATGCCTATCTATTGGCTCATAAGATAATCCTAGTAGGTCTACTAGCTATTTAGAAATCACAGAACTACTTGCTCCTAAGTCTATCATACGGTTATGAACTAGATAGTCTCCAACAATAAGAGTTACATAGAAAGGGAGATGCTTAACTTGTGGGGTAACAATGGGTTGTGAGCTGGTTTCTCCTTTGTGCTACTCCACTTGAGGTGTTTCAGCTACCAAGACCCTAGGCTGTTCCGAAACAACCTCTTGAATTGGTGAAATCTTATCCAATTTGTTCAGTATCAGCTCCTTTTGACCAAGAATCACTAGGGTTTCCATCAAAGGCACATTGATAGAGGTTTTCCTCATTTGCTCCACTATATTAAAAGATCCCAAATTCACTTTGGGCTTTCCTTTTGGTGCAGCAGTCTCTGTTTGTGTAGATACCAACTGTTTAGCTATCTTGACTAGTTCTTTAGCCTCCTTAGACTAGTTTAGGACTAGATCTTGACTTGCTTTGGGTTGTGGATTCACAATAGGGGCTTGCTGACTAGTAGAGGCCACTTGTTAAACCTCCAAATCCTTCTTCTTAGACCTAGTGCTAGCTGTAGCTGGGATGTAGTTTGGGTTATCACTTGGCAAGAAATTCACCCCTCAAAAATATTCTTTCTGAAAATTCACCAATGCCACCTAAGGAGTCGACAACTCATTTGGTGTAACAATCAGACCTTTCTAAACCTCTGGCTCTTGAACTATCTCCTGCGGTATCATCATATTGTTCTACACCATGAGGGCTTGAGCATAGCCATTAGGACACATCCCTTGGATATGTTGGTGATTGCATGGGCAGCCCCATTGATATTCTTGTGCTATATTATTCTGAGCTACAGGAACCAGCTCCCTAGAAGCACTATGAATATTAAGATTATAAGGCTAGCTGGCTTTTTGGTTATAATTTATTTCTCAACCTTGCTGGCCTTGTTGGTATTGGGGCATGTTCTGCTGGTAATGATTTTGATAGGGCTGCTAATAAGGCCATTGATAAGGTTGGAACTGCTATTTCTTTAGACTGACCAACTCATTATTAACATTTAGCAAGGCCTTTTTAATCTCAGTCAGCTCTTGGCATTGATTCACAACTGGGCTAACAGCTTCTTGAGGAGGAGCTAGGAGAGGTGGAATAGATGCTAGGGTTGGAATTACTTTAGGGACAGGATGAAGCTCTAGAAAAATAGGCATTGGAGGCCTTGGGGCTATCTTCCCAGCTTGGATTAGACTATTTTCAGCTCTTATGGCAAGATCATATGCTTCTGGAAGCTTATTTCCACCCATTGACTAGATCATAATAGAAATATCACTATTAAGGGCTCTTAGATAATACAAGGAAGCATGCTAGCTTGATGGTCTAACTGTAGCTGGTATTCTATGCCATGTTCTTTGAAATCTAAAGTTAATATCCATCATGTATTCTTGAGGTGCTCTTTTGATAGTAGTCAAATGCTCAACTAATGAGAGGTGATCTAATTTATCCTCAAATTGATTTGTTAAGGCTTGACCCAAACCATCCCAATCAGTTATAGAACCAACTGCTAAGCCTCTAAACCATTGCAGTGCTTTGCCTTTGAGGGAAGCTGCCAACAACCTCACAGCCACATTATCTTGAGTTATATTATGAAGGGTGCAAAGGGATGCTACATGTGTTATGTGTTCAATCATTGAGGTCTGATCCTCCCTCGTGAAAAAGGGAAAACTCTTAAGGGATGATATAGGTATGTCATCATGCTACTACAAATTTAAAGGACTACCTTGATTAAAAGCCACAAAAGGGTGATGTCTAGGCTGAGCCATTGAAGGGTTTTAGGGAGCTTGAAATACTGGAACTTGAGTAACTAGTGCTTATGTTACTTGTACTTGAATTGTTGGTGCTGCTTGCACAGGTAACAACTCGTGTATTAACTAGATTAGTGAAACACATGTAGGATTATGAGTAGTTTTAGGGGTAGACGTAGGGGTTTTTGATGCACAAGCTTGGGCTGTTTTAGGCCTTTTTTTATTAGGTGGTAGTTCTGTATACACAAAAGGATCCTTACTCTTTCGAGTTGGAATCCCACTCATAAGCTTAGAGACTGATCTACATAAAGCACCATTAGAGTCACCAGGTATGACTTCAAAATACTATCACTGCTCATACCAAATAATAACTTACAATAAACTTTCTAGGAAAGCAGACTCACTGAGTCTCTGTCCCACCGGGGCTGCCAAAACTGTTCTCACTAAGGATTGTAACCTATTTTGCTAAGTATTTAACCCAACAATCCTGTGAAACATTGGACTATTCTCAGGCTATGGGTAACCTATCTGAGAATAGACCTCTGGATTAAGGGTCGGCTTCCCTATGGATCACTTGAAACTTATCTAAACTTGGACAGAAAAGGGATAGAAAATGCTTGAAAATAAACAACTGCAACTTGAAATGAAAGGAAGGTGATCCACTGAAATTGAGGAGAAACCAAAATTGAGCAATAAGTTCACTTCATCAGCAATTCAAATCTAATTGACAACTCAATCCTACTTTCTTAATTTCTGA
Source organism: Chamaecyparis obtusa (assembly GCA_027943335.1). Taxonomy (NCBI): domain Eukaryota; kingdom Viridiplantae; phylum Streptophyta; class Pinopsida; order Cupressales; family Cupressaceae; genus Chamaecyparis; species Chamaecyparis obtusa. The sequence continues at coordinate 416,085 of BSBK01004696.1, read as the reverse complement.
TGAAATAAGGTACTTAGAATCCAGAAAAGGAAGAACCTTCACAAATATGATATTCTTGATTATACACAAATCACACCACTGAATTAAGACAAATCCTTGAATACCCACTTGAATCAAAAAATGCAGATTAAGGATATAGAATCATCACAATAATCTCACATATGGCTTCAATAGTAAACCCAAAATTATAGGGGAACAAGAAGGATCATTTTTTATTGCTAAAAGAAATAGGTACAATTGTGTCTCTCAGAGCTACAACACTCATATCAAAGAGAAAAAGTGAAGAGATAACCCCAATCACCAAAATTGAGAGGTATAAAAACAAAAATCTAAGAATCTGCATTCAACTTGACTACCTCCTAAGAATAGAAAAACCATGAGGTAGCATCATGGTTTGAATGTCAAATTCCTGGATTCCTAGGGGGCAAGGAAAGTGGAGGCCTAAAAATGAACGGTCAAAGATGACCATTACACCCACTAAGTCATGCCTTATAACCAATATCTAACAAGGGTTTATAAAAAATACCACTTGTCAATATGTTACAATAAAAGATGGCCATTTCTTAACATTTAAAAATGTCCACTAAGACCTCTAATAGATACAATTATATTTTTAAAGGAAAACCTCAACCAAAAGGGAAGCACATCTTTAAAAATAATAGCATTAAAAATGAAATTTTAACCCCTAAAAAAAACTATAGGTTACATGAAAAGATGTAAAATCTACTCCCCAATAATGGGAGGATATTCACATCATCAATTAAATCATACATAACCTAAGTCTAGAGATATTAGCATAATGCTCAAACCTAAAAGGGGAGGAATAAAATAACATTATTGTCCAAACATAGCATGAAGATAAAGAGCCCACGGCATCAAAGCCATAAAGCTTGGCACCTAGCAACCTTCCAATCTCACTGCAGTTCAAATGACAACTTCCCTCTCTAATTTAGAAATAGCAACCTGACCTTGGCAACATCTTCTTGAGGTAGGCATTACTTTGAACAATCTTTTCATTTCATGTTTGAGGGCACTGTTTCTATGGTAGCTGATATCACATTGTTCCTTACATTCTCTGCATTGTAATTTCTTAATATTGTTCTATGTACTATGTTCCATGTTTGAATGCCTCTACTCATTTGTGCCATGTTGTATGATTGATGGGCCTCTACTTCTACCTTATTGGTTTGGCATGGGGTTCTAGCTCAATGGTGTGTTGGGATAAGTGAGCATCGAATCCCTTCAGGTCATAGTATTGTTATGCAAAGACATCACTATACTCTTGACATAATGAAATAAAGGTTTAATGTTCTGGCTATGTGCATACCTTTCCAAGCTTAAGGAATTTGTCCTTGAGAACCTCCATAGGCTAGTAGTGTTCTTCTTTAACTATCATACTAGCCTTGTCTCCCCTAAGTTGATCATCAGAATTAAATACAGACTCAAGTGTGACCAGTCCTTTAGGCAGTTTATTACTCTTCAACTGTAACATTTGGTCACCATACTGATGAGCATGTTTGCTCTAGTTAACTCTGGAGAACTCATCTTCTTCTATCAAAAAATTGAAAATATTCTCATCATTTTCAAAAACTTGCCAGCTTACTTGATTGTCTGGTATGGATGGCCTTAGCAGAATCTTTACATGCTGAGAATTGGGATTTGGGACCTCTTTCAGAATATCATATTTTTCTCCCATGGTAGCCAACTTGTCTACCTATTTGTTTTGATTTCTTGGAACATCAACCAGATTAAAAGCACAAAAATCTTCTATTAAATCCCAAACCCTATGCTTATACATCTTAAGTGTATCATTCTTTGTAAGGTTAGTGCCATGAATTTGATTGACCACTAACTCACTATCACCTATAAGTTCTAGGCATTTGATTAATCTTTGTCTAGCCCATTCTAAACCATGAATCAATGCCTCATACTCTGATATATTGTTAGTACAACTAAAAGAAAAAATAACTACAGAGTAATACCTTTGTCCTTCTTCAGAAATTAGGATAGCTCCTCCTCCTGAACCAACCTTACTTCTGGCACCATCAAAGAATAGCTGCCACAAAACATCATTCTATCCAGCAGAAGGATTTTCTTCCTTTTTCATTAGATCTAGTATCACAACACCTTCTTCACAAATGATAAACATTCCAATACCAGAAACCTCCATGTTTCTAAAAGGGTCATCTTCCTATAAATCTCTTTCAGCCCACTCATCTATGGCAATATTAGAGATCTTTCCACCACTGGTCTCAGATTCAGAATCACTTGGATCTTGTTTATGATACATCATATTGGCATTTATAGGGCTTGGGGTATATGGCTCAGCATGGATCTTTGCAAAAGCTTTAGACTTAATTCTAACCCTAGTTTCGTATCTAGTTCTGAAATATAGATGGGACCAATCAGGTGAGAGATATCCCCCCAACCTAGTAGTGAACTCTCTACTTAGACAAATAGCAAAATGAGAGGGAAAATCTATGACATAGACATCCTGGGGAATGGAGAAATTGGGGCATTCATGCAGAGTGAGGCTCAAGTCTTTTATAACTCCCAAATTACTAACTGATGACCCATCCAACTAAACAATAGGCCTATCTATTGGCTCGTAAGATAATCCTAGTAGGTCTGCTAGTTGTTTAGAAATCATAGAACTACTTGCTCCTGAGTCTATCATACAGTTATGAACTATATATTCTCCAACAATAAGAGTTACATAGAAAGGGGGAGGCTTAACCTATGGGGCAACAATGGACTATGAGCTGGTTTCTCCTTTGTGCTTCTCCACTTGAGGTGTTTCAGCTACCAAGACCCTAGGTTGTTCTGAAACAACCTCTTGACTTGGTGAAATCTTAGCTAATTCATTCAGTATCAGCTCCTTTTGACTAGGGATGGCCAGGGTGTCCATCAAAGGCACATTGATAGATGTTTTCCTCATTTTATCCACTATATTAAAAGATCCCAAATTCACTTTGGGCTGTCCTTTTGGCGCAGCAGTATCTTTTTGTGTAGATACCAACTATGTAGCTGTCTTAACTAGTTCTTTAGCCTCCTTAGACTGGTTTAGGACTGGATCTTGACTTGCTTTGGGTTGTGGATTCACAATAGGGGGTTGTTGACTAGTAGATGCCACTTGTTCAACCTCCAAAGCTTTCTTCTTAGACCTAGTGTTGGCTGCAACTGGGATGTAGTTTGGGTTATCACTTGGTGAGAAATTCACCCCGCAAAAATCTTCTTTTTAAAAATTTACCATTGCCATCTCAGGAGTTTGCAACTCATTTGGAGTAACAACCGAACCTTGCTGAACCTCTGGCTCTTGAACTATCTCCTGCGGCATCATCATGTTGTTTTGCACCATGAGGGCCTGAGCATAGCCATTAGGACACATCCCTTGGATATGTTGGTGATTGCATGGGCAGCCGCATTGATATTCTTGTGCTATATTATTCTGAGCTATAGGAACTAGCTCCCTAGAAGCACTAGGAATATTAGGATTATAAGGCTGGCTGGCTTTTTGGTTATAATTTCTTGCTTCACCTTGCTGGCCTTGTTGGTATTGGGGCCTATTCTAATGGTAATGATTTTGATAGGGCTGCCGATAAGGCTATTGATAAGGCTATTGGTAAGGTTGGAACTCCTATTTCTTTAGACTGACCAACTCATTATTAACATTTAGCAAGGCCTTTTTAATCTCAATTAGCTCTTGGGATTGATTCACAACTGGGCTAACAGCTTGTTGAGGAGGAGCTAGGAGAGGTGGAATAGATGCTAGGGCTGGAATTGCTTAAGGGATAGGATGAAGCTCTAGAAAAATAGGCATTAGAGGCCTTGGGGCTATCTTGTCAGCTTGGGTTAGACTATTTTCAGCTCTTATGGCAAGATCATATGCTGCTGAAAGATTATTTCCACCCATTGACTAGATCGTAACAAAAATATCATTGTTAACAGCTCTTAGATAATACAAGAATGCATGCTGGCTTGATGGTCTAACTGTAGCTGGTATTCTATGCCATGTTCTTTGAAATCTAAAGTTAAAATCCATCATTTATTCTTGAGGTGCTCTTTTGATAGTAGTCAAATGCTCAACTAATGAGAGGTGATCTAATTTATCCTCAAATTGATTGGTTAAGGCTTGACCCAAACCATTCCAGCCAGCTATAGAACCAACTGCTAAGCCTCTAAACCATTGTAGTGGTTTGCCTTTGAGGGAAGCTGCCAACAACCTCACAGCCACATTATCCTGAGTTATATTATGAAGGGCGCAAAGGGATGCTACATCTCTTATGTGTTCAATGGTTGAGGTCTGATCCTCCCCCGTGAAAAAGGGCAAACTCTTAAGGGCTGATATAGGTATGTCATCATGTTGCTGCAAATTTAAAGGACTGCCTTGATTAAATGCCACAAAAGGGTGTTGTCTAGGCTGAGCCATTGAAGGGTTTAAGGGAGCTTGAAATATTGGAACTTGAGTAACCAGTGCTTGGGTTACTGGTACTTCAATTATTGGTGCTGCTTGCATAGGTAACAACACGTGTATTTACTAGATTGGTGAAACACTTGTAGGATTATGAGTAGGTTTAGGGGTAGACTTAGGGGTTTTTGATGCACAAGCTTGGGCTACTTTAGGCCTTTTTTTAAAAGGTGGCAGTTCTATATACACAAAAGGATCCTTACTTTGCCTAGTTGGAATCCCACTCATAAGCTTAGAGACTGATCTGCATAAGGCACCATTAGAGTCACCAGGTATGACTTCAAAATGCTGTCACTGCTCATACCAAACAATAACTTGCAATAAACTTTCTAGGAAATCAAACTCACTGAGTCTCTGTCCCACCGGGCGTGCCAAAATTGTTGTCACTAAGGATTGCACCCTGTTTTGCTAAGTATTGAACCTAGCAATCCTATGAAACATCAGACTATTCTTAGGTTGTGGATAACCTATCCAAGAATAGACCTCTAGATTAAGGGCCAGCTTCCCTATGGATCACTTGAAACTTATCTAAACTTGGAGGGAAAAGGGATAGAAAATGCATGAAAATAAACAACTACAACTTGAAATGAAAGGAAGGTGATCCATTGAAATTGAGGAGAAACCAAAATTGAGAAATAAGTTCACTTCATCAGCAATTCAAATCTAATTCACAACTCAATCCTACTTTCTTAACTTTTGATTAAATAAGGTACTTAGAATCAAGAAAAGGAAGAACCTTCACAAATCTGATATTCTTGATTATACACAAATCACACCACTGAATTAAGACAAATCCTTGAATACCCACTTGAATCCAAAAATGCAAATTAAGGATATAGAATCATCACAATAATCTCACATATGGCTTCAACAGTAAACTCAGAATTATAGGGGAACAAGAATGATCGATTTTTATTGCTAAAAGAAATAGGTACAATTGTGTCTCTCAGAGCTATAGCACTCATATCAGAGAGAAAAAGTTAAGAGCTAACCTCAATCACCAAAAGTGAGAGGTATAAAAAAAATAATCTAAGAATCTACATTTAACTCCACTACCTGCTAAGAATAGAAAACCCATGAGGCAGCATCATGGTCTGAATGTCAGATTCTCAGATTCCTAGGGGGCGAGGAAAGTGGAGGCCTAAAAATGAATGGTCAAAGATGACCATTACACTCACTAAGTCATGCCTTATAACTGATATCTGACAAGGGTTTATAAAAAATACCACTTGTCAATATCTTACAATAAAAGATGGCCATGACTTAAGATTTAAAACTATCCACTAAGACCTCTAATAGATACAATTATATTTTTAAAGGAAAGCCTCAACCAAAAGGGAAGTACATCTTTAAAAATAATACCATTAAAAATGAAATTTTCAACCCCTAAAGAAAAACTATAGATTGCATGAAAAAGATGTAAAATCAACTCCCCAATAATGGGAGGATATTCACATGATCAATTAAATCATACATAACCTAAGTCTAGAGATATCGACATAACGCTCAACCCTAAAAGGGGAGGAAGAAAATAACATTATTGTCCAAACATAGCATGAAGATGAAGAGCCCATGGCATCAAATCCCTAAAGTTTGGCACCTAGCAGGCTTCCAATCTTGCTACAGCTCGAATGACAACTTCCCTCTCTGATTTAGAAACAGCAACCTGACCCTGGCAACATCTTCTTGAGGTAGGCATTACTCTGAACATTCTTTTCATTTCATGTTTGAGGGAACTGTTGCTATGGTAGCTGATATCACATTGTTCCTTACACTCTACACTATAATTTCTTGATATTGTTCTATGTACTGTGTTCCATGTTTGAATGCCTCTGTTCATTTGTGATGCATCTCGGCCTCTTTAGGTTTTGAGGGCATGCACAAATAGTGGAAAAATGCTTCTGCATTTCAAATGACATCTCTATATTCCTTCACAATAGTGGATTGATGTCATTGTAATATCTCAAGCACCATGTCTATTTCATGTTCACTGTGTATTGCTATCTCTATATTTGGTTGCAAAAACTCTGCATTTTATTTCATATTGCTTGCATCTTGGAGGCACTAGCGGCATTAATCTGCATTTGCAATGGCATTAGAAATTGATGGCATTGTGCTCATTTGAATTTGACATTGTCTCATGCTATTCTTATGGTCACTATAAAACTAGGGCACATATATTATGTAGCACTATTGCTTGTATGTAGGGCATCATCGGCATTCTCTGTCAATGCCAACAAGGGAATGGTATAATTTATTGAGTTTCTCTACATTTGTATGATAACATGTATTGGCAATTGGCACAGCTAGGGCATGGTAACTGTTTGTGACTCTTTGCATTCACTATTGATTAGTTTAGCATTGGATTTCATCTTCATAACCCACAAGAATAACTCATGTTCTATTTGCTGATCTGTTATTATTGATGATGTCACATTTATTATGTAGCAAAGACTCTCTGTATTTGTGATGGCGCAGAGTATGTATTGCCTACCACTTTGATGGCTTGTGAACTAGGGTTTTGATATCACTATGGCACCATTGCTTTGCGTCTATTATAGCTCATGAGCCATAAGGCTAGGGTATCATATTTGCACCATTCTTGATGTCCCATAAGCAAAGCCAGGGCATAACACTGATCATGGAATCCCTGCTGATGTTAATACATGGCGCGGGCTCTGTTCAAAAGAATTCAATCTTTTTTTAAATGTATTGTTTTGATGGCCATCTATTTCTATTGCATGTGGCTCATGAACTTCAGGGTACTGGTATTCATAGTCATTATGCTTCGCACCAAGCATGATACCGAACCTGCTACATTTTCTTTTTATTTTATTGTGCCTTTGTTGTTCATTGTATTATGTCTCACGCCAGTGCCCGTGAAGGCTTAGGTTTTGTATTTGTTGATTGCATTTGTGGTATTGATCATTGTGCATAGTGATGGCATTTGTTTGGGTGCTTATCAATTCAATACCCTTGATTCTATTGTAGCTTATTATGATGAAGGCCTATGAGCACTGGGCATGATAATGCATGTGTTGACCATACTTCTTTTTTATTTTCCTATTATAAATCTGACATCACTGCCTGTTGTTTTGAGATATTTCTCTATCTATGGCTATTACCCTTCAACATATATAATGATATCCTTTACATTGGGACTAGTGTTCAATTTTATTACTCTATCTTAATTGGGATTGTATATCTACATCATGTCGCTCTTGGGACAAACCAATGAGCTTTGATATTTAATTGTCATCTTGAATACACTTTAAAAATGTTGATTGGTTGGTCTTCTTGATGGCACTAAGTAACAAGATGCAGTGCATGCTTTCTGTATCATGATCATGACACCATCTCCATTTGATATTATATGCTATTTCAGTGATATTGTGGCCTATTTGATAGCACATTGTGATGTTTGTAGCTTATTCACTCACTGTCCATATGATGATACCATACTGTCACTGATTTCCCAACTATAGTATCTTTACTATTTTGCTCATAGTGCAAATTTTGATTATGTTCATGCTATGAGATTAATGCATTGAGCTTAGTTTTGAAGCACATGTTAATGTTACTCTATTGCTATTAGAGGGACATCTTGATACTGGTTATTTGATACATAGAACTATCAGATCTGAACCCTTCTTGAGCTTCATTGTACCTCCTTGCTCACAGTCTCTGCATATGATATCCTACCACTATGCTTAGTTGTAATGACTCATTCCCATGTTTTTCTTGAATTGATATTTCAATGATCATTAGTGCATGCATAGACATTCATGGATCAATAATGTTATCATTAAGTTGACATTTGCCTCATGCTTATCACATACATGATATGCCCTATTATAATGCAGATTTGAGATACATTCATGTTTTAGTGTGCCTTATCTTTTTCATAGATTTGTGTGCCTTGTTACAAGCTCAAATTTCCTTTGATGCCATGTAGATCTTTGTTATTCATTCATCATAGCTTGATTGATTGTTATGCCCTTGTACCCTTGCTGGCTTATTAAAATATCATGCTCATGTTACAACACATAGGTTCTATTTGCATCCTCATACCAGTATTTTCTTATCATGCCATGCTATTTGATTGATCCCTATTGATGCTAAATCATCTAGATGCTCTTCATTTGTACATACTATGTGTGCCCTTGGCCCTTGATGCGGTCATGATGGAGATCATGAGGTTTCCCTACCATGATCTACATCAAGGGCCCAGATCATTCATGAAATTCATTATTGCATCAGCTTCAACTGTATCTACACATGAAACAAACACATCAGTGAAAACATGGTGCCTCTTTTGTTTCTTTAGATGGTTCTCATGCACATGCCTTGAGCACAACCCTTGTTAGAGGTGCATGGTTGAGTGTATGTATGCATTTTGTGATATTGTGATGCGAGCCATTGCATAGATCCATTGGATCTAACCCATCTCCTCTCTTCACTTCTTGCAGGTTATGGATCTCAAGAGTTCACTGGACAGGACCGGATCCAGACATCAACACAACGCAATGTCTGGTACCCCTGTAAATTATTTCTTTATGTATATCTGCACTCATCAATTCAATTCTGATAATGGCTATGCTCACGGCCTGTGTGAGCCTAGATAGATGCTTTCTTTCTATTCTTTCCCTCCTGTATAGTATACATACATGCATGTGTAGCAGTAGATGCAGTTCATTTCCTTTTCATTTTCATGTATTTTGCAATGAAATGAGTGCAAATATTAAACAAGACCACTAATAACACAAACTAGGGTACAGTAGCTCATCTAGTAATTAGGCTTCCAAAATGTGCAAAAATATGACAACAATAACTTCTCATAATAGTAATTAAATAGAAAGTGTTGTGGTAGCATAATAAACAAGTGTCACGTAGTGGCTAGTACTTGTGGTGAATATTGTAATAAAATAATAAATGTAATAATAGTTGTTGTTAATATTATAATAAAAGTAAAAAATATAATAATATAAGCATATAATATTTTCAGTGTTAAGGATAGAACAATAGTTTGAATAAATTGATTCCATTAGAAATAATAAAATATATTGTAATATTATCTAGTTATATTTGACTTATTATTTTTAATATATATATATATATATATATATATATATATATATATATATATATAATTTTATTAACAAATTATATGTTGCTTAGTTGTATAATAAATCTAACCTAATTAAAATAATATATAATATCAATCATTATAAGAAATAAAAAAGAAAATAGAAAATAAACCTTTTCAAAATTAAGTAGTTCATCCATATGTAGTACTTTGAAAAATAGTTATTTTGAATTAAAAAAAATCTAATATGGACTTATTTTGCATATTATGCACATGATAAGATATGCAATGTCCCCCATCAATTTTTCCTCACTTTTTAAATACATGGCTTTATTTTTTTTAAATATAAAATAAAATAAAACAAAACCCCAAAAATCAATATAGAAACTACCAGAAAAACCTCCTAATACCAAAATGTGTGGCTAAATTTATGCAATAGAGCTCAAAAGTTGGTGAAAGTTGGTGGTTCTTTTATATTCCGAAAATTCCCTTTATAAGACTTAATTTATTTTAACCAATCATATCATCAATAAATAATTTTCACAATTTATTAATTTTAAAAAAATGCATGTCAACTATAGAAAAGATAAGTTTTTTCACAATAATTAAATTTAATTGCAGGAGACACAATCTTCGACAAAAAGATCTAGATGTCCAATCATACACCGAGGAGTTCCAAAAGTTATGCTTAAGATCAAAAATAGTTGAAGATGAAAGCATTAAGCTTGCAAGGTACTTGAATGGCCTCAAATGGTCTATTCAAGAATAAATGAGTTTAGTGAACTTCAAAACCATCTACCAATGTTATCAAATGGCCTTGAAAATAGAAGAGAAGGGCAAGAGAAAACAAGAGAAAACCTCCAAAGGTAGAGGTAAAGGCAAGGATAGTAGAGGACAAAGAGGTGGCTATGGTGGGAGGAGTTCTGAATCAAAGGCTTAAGGAGAAATCAAATTCAGTGAAGAAGTGGTGGACAAGGAGGAAGAGTCAACTACTTTGCCAATATGAAATGCTACCATTGCAACCAAATGGGACACCCTGCCTATAGGTGTCCAAAGAAGGGTAGTTCTTCTCAAGGAGGCGATAAGAGGACTAATCTAGTCCATGATGAGACAAATGCAGCAGACAAACATATTGAAGTACCATTAAATTCAGAGGAAGGTGAGAACCTCATGATGAGGAGAACTTTGATCAAGGAGCTGGTAAAGGAAGAGCCAAGCCAAAGGAGCTCTTTGTTTAGGATAAAGTGCAAGATGATGGGGAAAGTATGTAGAGTCACCATTGACTCAAGGTCTACTGACAATATTGTGTTACAGGAAGCAGTCAACAAGATAAAGTTGACAACGATACACCACACCAATCCTTACAAGGTCACATGGCTCAATAAAGGCCAACATGTGTTAGTGAATGAATAAGCATGGGTTTATTTCTCCATTGGAAGGTACAAATACAAAGTTTTGTGTGATGTGTTACCTATGGATGCATGTCATTTCCTCCTAGGTAGACCATGGAAATTTGACTGCGAAGCCATATATGATGGAGGAAAGAATTCCTATTCTTTCAAGAAGGACAATATGACTTTTAGAATTCAATCACTATTAGAGGATACAAAGGTGAAGACATCAAGTCCTAATGTGCTCATGGTTGGTGAAAAAGAGTTCTTAGAGGCTATGGAAGAAGGTTAAGGAGTTGGCTTTGCATTGGTGCTAAGACCAAAAGAGATAGATAAAGGCAAGGTGACTAAGAAGACAGAGTTACCAAAGGAGTTGCAAAGCATGTTGTAGACTTATGAAGGTATAGTAAGTGATGGACAACCATCTACATTACCCGCTAAAAGAGCCATAAGTCATAGGATAGACATTATTTCATGAGCTACCCCTCCCAATAAAGAAACCTACAAGATGACCCATCAACAAAATGAGGAGATTTCTAGACAAATACAAGAACTCCTAGACCATGGTCTCATTAGAAAGAGTATTAGTCCATGTGTCATACCCACTGTCCTTGCACCTAAGAAAGGAGGAACTTGGAGGATTTTTACTTTTTCAAGGGATATTAATAGGATAACCATAAGGTATAGTTTCCCTATCCCTAGGATTGAAGACCTAATGGATTGTCTAGGTGAAGCTAAGTACTATAGCAAGATAGAATTGAAGAGTGGCTATGACCAAATAAGAATACATGAAGGAGATTACTAGAAACAACCTTCAAGACCAATGAAGGTTTGTATGAATGGCTTGTCATGCCATTTGGATTATCCAATGCCCCCTCCATATTCATGAGGCTCATGAATGAAGTCCTCAAAGACTACATTGGCAAGTTTTTAGTACTATATCTAGATGATATACTAATTTATAGCGTAAGAAGAGGTGAGCATCTAGAAAACCTTGATATAGTTTTCAAGAAGCTACATGATGAGAAGTTGCTGATCAACTTGGAGAAGTGTGAGTTCATCAAAATAGAGCTAGCGTACCTTGAATTTGTTCTACTACATGGTAATCTGAAAATAGACAAAAGTAAAGTGGAGGCTATCATGAATTGGCCTAATCCAAGGACACCAACAAAGGTAAGAAGTTTTTATGGCCTTTCTCAATACTATAGGAAGTTCAAAAGGAAATTTAGTGCTATTTATGCTCCTATGTTGGATACTATCAAAGGAGGTATGAAAAATAAGTTTTTATGAAATGAGCATGCTAATAAAAGCTTTGAGTTGTTGAAGGAAAAGATAGCTAACCAGCCTGTTTTAGTCTTGCCAAGCTTTAAGAAGCTTTTGACCATTGAGTGTGATGCTAGCAATGTGGCTATTGGAGCTGTTTTAAGCCAAGAGGGTAGACCGATGGCTTTTCATTCAGAAAAGTTAAGTGAAGCCAAGAAGAAGTACTCTTCTTATGACCTTGAGATGTATGGATTGGTTCAGACTTTAAGAAAAGTGAGGCACTATTTTCTTCCCAAGGAATTCATAGTGTATTCAGAGAACCAAGCACTTAGTTTCCTAAATTCACAAGAGCAGTTGAGTCACAAGCACATGAAGTGGGTTGAATACCTACAAGCTTTTAACTTTAATATCAAGCACAAGAAAGGAGTACTCAATAAAGTGGTAGATGCAATGTCTAGAAGAGCTCTCACTATCCAAGAGATTCAGTTGAAGAGCATGGGGATACATCACTTCAAGGATCTATATGCTGATGATGAAGATTTTATTGACATTTATAAGGTATGTGCTGAATAAAAGAATCATTTTCATAGTAAGCATGTTGAATATACTTTGCAAAGTGATCTCTTGTTTAAAGGGAATCAATTATGTGTTCCTAAAGGTTCTATTAGAGAGAATTTGATAAAAGAAAATCATAATGGTGCTTTGAGTGGTCACTTTTGCATCACTAAGACCTAAGAACTTTTTCAAAGGTTCTATTATTGGCCAATAATGAATCTTGATGTTACGAGGTATGTGGAAATTTTTTTAGTGTGTCAAAAGTCTAAGGGCACTTCTTCAAATGCAGGCCTATATCAACCACTACCTATTCCTACTAGGCCATGGGAATGCTTGAGTATGGATTTTGTAGTTGGGTTACCCAAGACAAGACAATGCATGGATAGTGTTTATGTAGTTGTGGAAAGATTTAGTAAGATGGCTCACTTTGTGCCATGTAAGACAACTAATGATGCTAGTCAAATAGCCTCTCTCTTCTTCAAAGAGATAGTAAGAATCCATGGGTTACCTATCAGCATTGTGTCAAATAGAGACACCAAATTCATGAGTCACTTTTGGAAGACTCTTTGGCAAAGGTTGGGCACTAATTTATCCTTTGGATCTTCCTACCATCCCCAAACTAATGGTCAGACCGAGGTTGTCAATAGAAGCCTTGGAAATCTACTAAGGTGCTTGACCAAGGAGTATGGTCAACAATGGGATAAGTTGATTAGGCAAGTTGAATATGCCTACAATGAAACTATAAACAAATCAATAGGGAAGACTCCCTTTGAAATAGTCTATGGTTTACATTGTAGAGGAGTCTATGATTTAAGAGAATTAAAGGATGGAGTGAAGGGAAGTGGCTATGTTGATGACTTTGCATATGCAATGCAAGAGATCCATGAGAAAGTTCAGAAAACTTTGACAGAGAACACCATCAAACACAAGACCAAGATGGCTGAGAGTAGAAGAGAAGTTCAATTCAATGTGGGAGACATGGTTATGGTGCATCTTAACAAATCTAGACTTCAAAAGGGAATCCCTCACAAATTTTAGATGAGGAGGATAGGTCCTTGTCCTATCTTGGCAAAGTATGGTAACAATGCATTTAGATTGGAGCTACCCGAGGATAGTGGACTATCCCTTGTTCTCAACATAGAAGACCTGGTTCATTATAAAGGACCAACACCAGACATGGATCAAAGCCTTTGTTAAGTAATTAGAGATGTGGAAGATCTCAACCTACATATCATTGCAGTCAAAGAAGATGACAATATACAGGATAATAGGTTCTACACGAGGAATAGAACTAAGGAGTACAAAGAACACTTGATCAAGAGACATGGTCAAACAGATGCTGATGCAGTGTGGATTAAAGAATCTAACTTTAGGAAGATGGGGATTGATACTACTCTACTCAATCCAACGGTGGATTGAACTCTTTTCTTTTGGGGCGGATGGTGCAGGAGCACACCTAGGCTAACCTCCATTGTTAATATGTTTTCTCTTGTATCTTAATTTGGCCAAGTTAGATTAGTGTGAGTTTGATTTCAACCTTAGAAGGTCATTCCTATTGTGGGCTAGGTGAGTTAGTCATTAGGAATAAGGTCACCAAAATAGCCATTGTTAGTAGTTTTTTATTTCTTAGTATTAGAAGCTTAAAGTTTAAGTTAGAGTCTTCAATGTGTCTTAAACACATGAATGAGGTTAGGAAGATGCCTTGAGGCCATTTATGATGTTGGATCCTCAAGATATAGGAGATAGAGGTCCTAAGAAGTAGGATGAAGGCATAAAGTAAAGATGCCAAACGTTGTTAGAAGTTGTCATGACAACATTTGTAATAATGGCAAATGTTGCATGCAACTCGGTTACCTTGGCTCCCCTTAAAGATAGGAAGTGGGAGATCAACCAACAGGGCCCAAAAACATAGAAATGGAAACTAATGTAATTTAAGGCTTGAATCTCAAAGTAATTCATGCATTGTAATAGTTTGTGAATATTGAATAGAGCTCTTCAATTTTGTGTTGGGAGGAACCCAAGCTATTTGATGTGACAGTGACATGTGATGGATTGAAAGTCTTGATTTAGTGATTTTTTAGTGTTCTTTAGATAGTTTTTAGAGGCTTTCATTTAATATTCAAGTTTATTTGAAGTTGTTTAAGGTCTTGTATAAATTGTTTTTGATTTAGTAGTCTTCCTGGTCCTATCCTGACCAGTCTGTCATTTCATGGCTCCCCCATGAAAACTAACCATGGAATCTTCCTAAGGGTGGTTTGATATGAAAGAGGAGTCATTATCCTATATATATCTATGATTAGGAGTCATGAGCAGATGGATAGCTATTTTTACTACTAAGCCCTAGGCAAGTAGACAGTGCCTGGTTAGAGGTTTAGAATAGAAGAATTGAAGATTTCTTATAGGGTATGAAAGTACTGTATGACATAGGTACAATTCCAAGTAGGGTATAGTCTTATCCTAACATGCTATGAGGATTGAGTTCATACCAATCCATTAGACTAAGTTTTGAGTGAGAAAATAGTGAGATCCTAGTAAATAGGCCTTTAAGCTCTATTAGTCCTAGTTTTTAGCAACCCTCTATATGAAGGGTCTAGGAGTCCAAAACCCTTAGAATCTTTGATAAAATCCAAAAGTGTATCCTAATATGGGATTATATTTTTAGGTTTTTTTGAAATTTTTTGCAAGAATTGACAAAAGGTCCCTACAAAAGGCTACAAGGAAATAGGCCTAATTAGGCCTCATCAAGGTGAAACCTTGAATCCGGTAAGGAAAGGCTTGAAGAACCTTTCAAATGGATTAAAATGGGAAAAAATAGAATTTTTTCAAGATGATGGACACCCCTACAATGAAATTTGATTGGATCTTAGAGAGGAGCTTGAGAAGGCCTTAGATAATCATCTAAGCCTTTGGGAAGATCCTAGAAAAGTTTAGGATCCTAGAAGAGACAAGCTAGGTCTCTTGGTAGATGTGAAAGCAAGACTTGGAACACTTTCATCAAAATATTGATGACAAAAAAGTACAAGTGGTGGAGCATTCTTTCTAGGAAAGAGATTAGTCTCATGGACAAGACAGAAATAGAATTTCATTTCCCAATCTACAATAGAGGATGAGTATGTAGAAGTAGCAGTAAATTGTTCAAATTTAGAATGGATAAAGAAATTTTTAAAAGGTATGAAGGAAGAAATCACTTTGCCATTTTTTATTTTCTGTGACAACACAAGTGCTATTAATATATCAAAGAATCTAGTGAGGTACACTAAAACTAAGGATATTTCTATCAAGTACCATTACTTGAGAGAATTAGTTCAAGACAAAGAAGTGAGATTGGAATATGTGAATACAAATGAATAATTAGTAGATATATTCACAAAAACTTTACCTAAAGATGCTCATGAATATATTAGAGGTAAATTAGGGGTGTTTCCCCTAACTAAGGCTACCTAGTAACATAGGAGTACTTCATCATATGTGCTACACAGAACATTTGACAAATTGATGCAGAAGAGATCACACTTTAGGATTTTCCTAGAGTTGTGAGGAGTAAAGCAAAGATATTAATCAATAATAAGCAAGATGACAAAGGGAGTATAAAGCATATAGAACTAAAAATAAGACACCTACATGGTAAATATGTAAGTGACAGATACATGATTTGGCATTGTTGTCAAAGAGGGGAAAGATTCAATGAAAACAAAGAGATTTAGAGATTCAAAGAAATACATGAAGAGTTGAGATACAACATTGAGGGAGAAGATTCAATGAAATCTAAGGGAGAGATACAAAAAATATTCAAAGGGAGTAATTGAGTAAGTGGTTTGACAAAGAAAAATTTGTGAATCATAATGAAGCTAAGGATATTAATAAAAATCTAATGCACTGAGATTTTGGACTGTTTGGTAAATCATGTGTTATTCATATAGTTTTTCCATCAATGTCAAAGAGGGAGATTGTTGAAAACTATAATTGAAAAAATTGTCACATTGTCATTGATGTCACATCTTAACCGGTAAGACAATTTCTATCTAGGAGAGTACCATATCTTTTGATTGATGAAGAGGATTTGATAAGAGGAGATAACAAGAGGACCTAAGAAAAGGTTGAGTTATGTGATACTTCAATGGGTACTTAATTAGTTGGCAAATTGACAAGGTAATGTGTTGTTTATCTAGTAAGAAGAAAGACTATAAATATAGGCTTAACCAAGAAAAATTGAAGAAATCTAGTTTAAGATGAGTGATGTTAGTGTCGATCGAGCGCTAGTATATGCTGAGTAAATCTAGTATTGACCGAACATCAGTAATTATTGAGTGACAAGAAATTATCGAGAAAAGATAGTGTTTTCCAAGGAAGATAGCTTTTAGTGATGACTGAGATACATAGTGATGACCGAGGAGATGAACATAGTATTGACCTAGTGTCATTAATTTATATTTGGAGAAATAATTGAGGATCCTAGTCGATATAGTTGAATTCTTGGGATATGTAAAATGTGTTGACATTATTAATGAATTTTATGGAGAATTTAATGCATGGTAAATCATTTTCTTATGGATTCAAAGAGAAGTTTGGAGATGTATCTAGAAGGAAAAGATGAAGATCATAATGATGGAAGGATTCAATGAATCTGACCTAAACCTGAGATCTACAAAGGAGATGAAGCGGAAATAAATTGATCTACCTAATAAAAGAGGTATAAGGATGACATAATTGTGAGGTTATATAGAGTGAAGAAGAGGTTTATGTTATTGACTAATAAGTCTAAGCAGAAGGCTAAAAATGAAGTTGTGAAGAGCTAAAAAGAGTTGTGGTGATTGCTTTCAGAAGAGAATTCTAAGCAGATCAGAGATGGAGATAGAAATGAAGGCCAGTCAGTAAATTAGCATATGTGTGAAGTGGATTTTTATTTTCACAGTATCAAAACCTACTATTACTTTCTAACCATTGTATCAATCCAAATCCTTTAATCAAGCTTGACCTAACAGTCAGTGCATAAATCCTTTAATCAAGGTGGCATTCTAATGGAATGTTCTTAAGTCCCTAACCAGGCCAGTTTTGATAGAGTGTTTAAATCCTTTAACAGGGTCACACCTAACAGTGTGTATGTAAACCTTTAACCGGTTTGGCTTCTCTCAGAGCTCAATTTAGAAGAGTAAAAATGAGTAGCATGTTACAAAGTATTTTTTCCCAAATTGGGTTTCCACTATAAATCTTGCTGTTATATATGTGTGAATAATTTTGATGTGAATATTGTTGAAATATTTATATTCTGCAAGTTATTTACTTTTGGATAGTGGACTACATGTTATATGTTTCTGATATATGCTATAGAGACCGAGTTGAATTGCTAATTAGATTTGAGCTTGTTGAAGTATTGAAAAGTTCAATTGGTACATCTAGACCTGAGGATAATTGATTCACCCCCCTCTTGGTTATTCTAAAATAATTCTAACAATAGAATACCTAATTGAACAAGGACAAATTGATGTCGATAATGAAAACCAAGAAAAATTACAAATCACACCACCTTCAAGGATCCTTTGAAAACTCACAATAAAGGGAAGGCCCCCATGTCTGATAAATAGTAAAATAACTAGGCCAACTATACCGATTCCTCACATGATAATGTGATAAATTGAATTAACCTCATTGATAACCAAATTAAAACTATTAGCATAAAAGATAACAACTCTAACTATGCATTAATGCCATGCCACTCAAAGGTTTTCCTACAATGGGAACCTTCAATATATGCTTCACAATTAACTTTTTTTTCACCCCCAAATCTGTACTATAATATATTGGATCATCTCAAGAACATGCTTTCTCCAATATCTATCTGTGAACTCTTAAGCATATCCCCACAACTTAAGAAATCTTCAAACCAACCACTCTAAAATGTAGTTGTCCTAAGGGATGCAACTCATGAAAACTTCCAACACTAGTCAACTATATTGGTTCTAACAAAAATGCAACATTCAAAGACTATGATGTGCCTCAATATAAACCTCTACATAATGACCCTTTACATTTTCTAGTGTGAGTGGATAAATATATAATTTGAAGGGTCCTCATAGATGGTTGAGCTAGACTAAACATGTTTACTTTGAAAATTATAAAATTCTTGGAGTATTTGGAGTCAAGTGTTGATTTTACAAGAATTAAAAACATAAGATCCTATGGTGGTGAAGAAAGATCTTAAAAAGGAGTCATTACATTTCTAATAAAAGTAGGACTAGTAGTAAAAAGTAATGCAATCCAAATCCTAGACCTAGAACTAGGATACAACATTCTACTCATATGACATTAGATACATTAAAGGTAGGTTGTACCTTCCACATATCATCAATGCATAAAATTTCCTCATCAAGGCATGTTTATAATAATAGAAGGAGATTCTGATCTATTTGAGCATTGCAATAACTTAAGGGTAGTACAAAAAACAAAGTGCTAGTAAATCAAGAAGAAAGTGTACCATCCACCTCTAATTCAATCCCCAAAACCACACTAAGGATGGAGATAAAAATATTAGTCCAAGATAGAGGATGTGGTGAATATCACTATGCCAAACATTTCACCATTACTAACGTACCTCTATCTCCTAGGTCATATGGTTGACCTAAACCTATTACAATAATAGAAATAACATAATCGGTAAGCTTCTAGTGTCCACCCTCCCCAAAAGTCATCAAGTGGTGGGATCTAAGTGAAGAAACCTTTTTTTAATCAAGATATCAATGTTTGGATATATAGAAACTCACAAGAAACAATATTAACTAGTTCAATTACCACTTGCTCAATATGGGCATGGATTCAAAATGTTGCAACAATTTGGATATAATAGAACTAGAGGCCTAGAAGAAGAAAAAAAAAAGAGTGGTCAAAATTTCGTTACCACCTACCTAAAGAAATAGATGAGGAATCAGATATGATCAATCCTAATCAAGCATTGTCATCCATGAAATCTCTAAAAACTAATAGGAGGTTCCTGAGACAAATATGGGGAGATAAAATGGACATACCTAGATAAAAAATATACAACATTTTTTGCAGCAAGAAATGGAAATCATAGACACCCAATTGATTCTTGAGCAGGAAGCCTTATCATATGTTGAAGAAGAGATACCTTATGAGCATAAACTCTAGATCAATTCTGGTGAGTATGACTGGGATACTCCTTGAACCTCTATCAACACAACCATAACTTAAAAATTTGACCAAATTAACCTAGAAAATCAACCTTATGTAAATAATAAACTTGATATATATTCCTTACGTGATCCATCCACCTCCCATTCACATCTTGTCAGAACTATCACTGTAGTTTCCTTTTTCCAAATTCAGTCTCAACCTATAGTTCAAGACCTATGTCTAGTCCACCTAGAACTAATTGATTGGGACCAAGAAGGATGCCTTGAAATAGAATTATTACATAACACTAAATCCATTGATTAATTCTTGGGGTTTCAAGGAGGCATACTATCAAGAGATCAAGAAAAGGACACTACATGGATGTACATAGGTTAGCATGTTAACTACACCTGATGGTGATGACAATGAAGATCGAGATCAAAGGTATACAATATTTTAGAAGGATTATATTGGTTGTTATTTTTTCATTCATGTCAAGAAAGTGATTTCTGGTTTATATTGAGTTTCCATATCATTTAGAGTATGATATAAGTTGAGTGGAAAAAGAGGAAGTGAAAAGTTGTGAAATTGAAGAACTTAAATGAGAAACTAATAAAGATCAGACAATGATAAGGTTATAATGGTTTAATTATTTTCTTCTTTACATTTGATGATATCAATTCGGTAAAGCAGATTGGACAAGTGAGAAAGTTAGAAAGTTATAAAGTTGACAAGGAAATGAAACAGTTTAGTTACCGAGCAAGAAGATTTATTTGGTAAAAGGAAAGTAATTTTGGTAAAGAGAAAGGAAACCAAGACACCAAGTAGAATGATTTAGTTACCGAGTGAAGCAAACACAATTTTACTTGAAGGAAAAGGAGTTAGCCACTGAGCAAGGAACATTATAAATTAAATACAAGGATCAAAATGACATTTAATGATGAGCCACTGTGATGTGGAAAATTCTATGGATGAAGGGAGTTAGTTAAAGAGATGCACTCTTAGGAAAATTCAAGTTAATGATCTATGGTCAAGATTTAAGTGACAAAAGGTGAAGGTACAAGTTCCAAGAAATATTCAATTTTTGAGGTGATGATAAAAACTTTTACCTAGTTCCAAATTTATTGAATCGGTTCCATAGGATTATCTGACGAATGAGAATAAAGAGAGGAAAACATAATAAAGGAGATTAAGAGGAAAAACAAAGTCTATATAATAGATGAAATTTAAAGGAAAACAAGCTAGAAAGTTCAAGAGTGGATGTGTAACCGACTAATGCAGTGAAGAAGAAAATTGTATAGCTCTTTAAAATTTTCTTGAGCTGGAGAAGCAATGGGTTTTAAGACCATTTTTTGAAATGAAAGGACGCAACAAGTATTTTAAACATCATGAAAACATATCTTTAGACTAAACTTCTATTGTCATAACATATGATTATATTCTTCAATATCTCACTTCATAGAACACACAAATTTTATAAAATCATATAGCTATTTACAAATCTCTAGAGCTATAAAAGAAACATATCAAAAAAAAATTTCAACATCAAGAAAATATTATATCTATTGATTGGACTACTTTTGTAGTAACTTATGGTTATATTTTTCAGTAAGTCACTTCGTAAAACATAGAAATTTTATAAAATCATAAAACTGTCTAGAACTCGAGTCTTGAGAGTGATTAATAAAATGCAAACCATAAAATATATAGACAAGTAGATAATAAGTAGGAGAAGAAAGATGATAAGATTTTCTACATAATTTTTTTACCAAAAAGTACAAAAATATACATACTATGATAAATAGTCATAATTTTGACCACAACAGTAAATGCTATGTTGAAAAAAATTGATATCTATATCAGACAAAACCAAATAGGAGTCCAAATCCTTTTAACCACAAATTTGTCAAAAGTTCACAGTAGTTTCAAGAGTAGTCCACATACAAAATGAAATCATAAAATAAAAACCACATCATAGTAGTTCTGATTAGTTTCGCCAAATTTTTTAAAGAGAAGGTTGCTCAATATCTGAAATTAAAAAATTTGTGGAAAAACTGTATTCCTCACAGTTAGACGTGGCAGTATGTTGTTTTCTACATTTTAGCTTGTTCTTCTTGATATCTCTTGTATACCTTGTTTGTATTAGGCCAATAAACATTAAAATTAAAAGGAAAGAAAAAATGAATATGCATTGCAAATTAATAGGCAAGAAAAAAGGAATATGCAATGCAAATTAAGAGGTGCATACCTTTTATTCATGCCAGCCTCAGATAATCTCTCACGAATTTTGGCATGTCTGGGATCTTCCTTATTTGATAATGATTATGATTGCTAACATCTTGAACTTCATTTTGAACAACAAAAATGGTAATTTCTATCAAATAAATAATTTGATTTGTTAATTGGATTTCTTACTAGTGACCAAAAATAAGTGATTTCAAATGAAATATTTTATTGCTAAAAAATTAATAGTCATTTAAAGTGTGAGAGATCTCACATTTCTACTACATTTTAAATGCAAAATAAAGAAAAATGTATATTCTAGTAGAGAGGCCAAATCAAAAGATTTAACATCTACTTTGTACTAGTGTGGCCAAAGTAAAAACAATTAACAAATTTTTTATAAAGTATAATAGTGGGAAGATGACATACCTTTTTTGCTATCCATGATTTGACTATCTTGATTGTGAGAAGAAAAGTCACAAATTAAATTGAAATAGAAACATTTTTGTATTACCCTAATTTTGTAAAGAATAACTTTTTTCATTTTTATAAGAAAGGAAAAAATTTAAATACAATTTTTTTTAAAGAAATAGTCCATAAATCAGTTAACATAAGATATGAAGTATATATTTTAACTTGGTTGAAGCCATCAATCTAATTCCTTTCCTTTATGAACACCTTTCGACTGTATTGTGAGAAACCACCGACTTGAGATGAAATTCTTAGCTTGAATGGAAAATAGAATACTAGTGTTTATATAGCTTTTTCAGCTATCGAATATTTTGTGATTAAATTTATTCTGCACTTCATAGTCAACTCATCAATTATTTTCTATAAACACTTGTCCAATGTGTAAACATTAATTCCAATTCATCACATGTAAATGTTATTTCCAATACAACAACTTTTTGCCTAAAGTAGTTCCATGCAATCATTCTTTAATATAAAACCTAGTCATCACACATTAAATATTAGTTACAATATCAACTCTTTATTAAAAAAAGAAAAGACTTTTTATGTAGCTAAATAAAATCCATCACAATTTTACTCTCAATGAGTGGTGTAGTTGGCTAAAGCTTTGGATTCTTCCAATCTGATTATCGAGGTTAGTTCTATGTAGCTAGGCTTATCAAATGATGGTGGCTTGTGGGTTGTTATTGTCTTCCTGAAATAAATTAGTCTTGCTCCAAGAGAGGTCGAGAACAGATTATCCAAAAAAAACCCAAAAGAAGAAAAACTCAATGAAATTGTCAATCTACTATATCTACGTTGTGTAAACAATAGATATTTTAAAACTAAGACGCAAATTATTTAATACAAAACATAACTCGCATTCATGCCTATTAATTCAAAACATAACCTTTCCATTAAAACAACCATATTCCATAATAAAAAATTTGAAAATTTTAAACTAAGAAATCCACAAAAATATTAAAACATGATGCTTGTAAGAATGTAGAAAATTAACATGATTACAAAAGTTTTACAATAGAGTGAATCTTGAAATTAGGTCATTCATATCACGATTAAGAATTGGGAAGCTTAGCTTCAAATCGGGCAACCTTTGAAAACTAGGTATAGATGATAAATTCAAGGTGATAACTATCTCATAGTTTGGTTAGTTGGTTCGTGGAGTTAGGGTTTGAATGCTTAGTTAATAATATTTAAAGATTTATTTACACTTGTAGTAAAATATAAACCTTTATTCTCAAAATAAAATTGAAGAAAATTTGTTTATAGAATTGTATTTTATATTTTAATAGAGCATCAAATTATAGGTGCTAACTTTTTAAGATGGGCCATTTATGCCCCACTTCAGGGGTAGTATGAGACAAAATAAATCTCACATTAAAGTATATCAATGTATAAGCACAACCTTATAAATGCCAAGGAGTGAGAGAAACATCAAGCCCCCAAGTTACTTAAGTCTTCAACAAATACAAAACCAAGATAAAATAAACATCACTCAAAAGAGAGAAAAAAGATATAGAGGAAGGCACAAACAATAGCCTTGTAAGGTATTCCCTTACTATGGATCATGCAAAGCCTAGAAAGTTTTCATGTTATTATAGTTAACCCATCAAAACAAACAGATTATTCCTTAAGGAAATAATTATCTCTAAATTAATGGATCCTCAAAAGGTGACCAGTCATAAGAAAATAATTATCTCCGAAAAGATCTAGAAAAGAAGGATTAGTCCTTAAGGAAAGCATTTTATCCATTAAGGAATATGCTAAATTATTCATTAGGGTATGATAAATAAAGGTAAATGAAAGGAAAGTATTGTCTCTTGAAATCTATTTGCATAAGAGACTTTGTGTGTGTGTGTGTGCATGCAAAATGTGAAATAAGGGGTGAAGTGTATGCCCCCATATCAAAGAAACTACAAATGCCTTAATGGGATAAATATATTTAATGTAGTGTACATGCACCAACAAGAGGTGTTTGAACCACTATGAGATGACTCCATCAAAGAACAAACCAAGGTAAATGAATACATGATAAAAGAGAGCACAAAAGGGATCTACTAACTCTAGCATTAGTACGATCAATGATAACTCGTGTATGTAAGAATTATATCAAAATGAACTATCATCATTCTTTAAAGCTAGTAGGACTAAAAGCAGAATGGAAGAATATCACATAATCTAGTTATGTAGATGAGTCATTTAGGACCAGCATCATTGAGACCAAAAAGAATAGGTAGATACCCTTTTGCATTATCGACAATTAGAAAACACAAAGGCACATTTATGAATACTGGCACATGCATGACATAAAATGTAATTGTAGACTAGGATTTGAGAGTGCACCTAAACCTATTTTGAAGACCAAAGACAAACAAACGTCATAGCATATAATCAAATCAAATTTAATGGTTAGCAAACTAAAATCAAAGCCACCTCAGTTTAAGCTTAAAACGGATGCGCCCATGCACCGTTTGATATGCTTAGATATAGAGGGATGTGGGTGTGCAAACTCAAGCACTTGGAGCATGCAAGATAGATGATTTGAGGATCAAGAAGACCCAAAATGACACAAAATAGGTATGAGGAACCTATTTTGCCTCAAAGGCCTCAAGAACACACAAATATGCAAAGCTAAATGAAAGAACTAAGATTAAAACAAGAAATGAATCTATGTTAATCCCATTAAGCTAATTTAGATGTGATTTAAGCTTGAAAATGATCTAAAAATGATGAGCTTATGCTTATGCTAGAATGAAAATGGCATTATAACTTTGCTATTGAGTTTGAAAGTTGAAAGATGATTTGCCTTAGGAAGTGAGGGCATTTATAGGATTTCTAAGGCTTGGGGTAGGAGGAATGAATGGCCAGGATTGAAATCCTTAAGAGAGGCCAAGATTCACTCAAAGGGAAGCACATGGATTGTGCTAGTTCTCAGCCAATCAGGAGGTGACACATGTCACAAGGTGAGTGGATGAAGGGAAGGGCAAAGAGGAGTCAACAAAAGGGGCTCCAAGCTCATAACTCTCCAAATAAATGCTTGTAAGAGCAATGAATGAGCTTTAAGAGGCTTTGAAGACTTTGGGGAAGCAATAAATGCTTTGTGGTTGAGATATTTGGAAGGAAAGACTTTGCTTTGGTTTAGGAAAGTCTTAAGCTTGGTTAGGATTGCACAAAGGTTTAAGGTTAGGATTAGGATTAGATTAGGACAAAGAAAAGGATTAGGATGGGTGAAGAGGGTGGATTTGAGAAGATTCTAGAAGAGTGTAGATTTTCTCCTTAGTTTTATGGAATAAAAGTTATTCATTCCAAAAGCTTAAGTTTTAGGAATATTTATTAAAATATTTTCAATAAATATGAAAATTAAATATTTAACCTTAATTAAATATTTAACCTTGGGATTAGGGTTAGAAAAGATGGGATTAGCCTTTTAATCAAAATTAAGAAGGGATTAGAAGATTTTGGAAGAGGTTAGTGGTCTTAGGGAAATTGGCCAAGTTTGGGATAAAAAATAAATTAATAATAAATTAATTTATTTTTGAAGGTTTTTTGGTCAATTTATTAATTAAATAATTAATAAATTAGGGATAATGTCCAAATGACATTTTTAGGCTAGATTCCTTAATTAAAGATTTTTAATTAAGAGAGAGGGATTTAATGCCATAAAAATAAATTAATTAATTAAATAATTAATTAATTAATAAATGATGATGTCATCAAGGATTTTCAGAAAACAAAAATAATTTATTTTCTGAAGGATTTTTCGGTGTCTACATTTTGCCCCTCTTTGATGCGATGCCGCAAGTGGCATGGCGTCAAAGACAAGAAAACAAGATGCCGAGGCTAGAATCAGAAGAAAAGGGTATGACGCCTGGGTGGACTAGGAGAAAGAGAGAACATGCCCCGGTGGGACAAAATCATGGAAGATGTGCCCAGTGGGACAAGGAGAAAGAGGGATTACGCCTTGGGACAGAGTGTGCCCGGCGGGATGAGGAAGGAAGGGCCTAGGAAGAAAGGGGTGATAAATAACCTCACTTCTAAGAACAAATATGGATGATATGCAAGATGAGATGGAAATGCAAGATGCAAGATGCAGCTGTATGCAAAGATGCAAGATTAATCTATAATGAATGCAAAGGACCAGATAGCTCCAAGTGCAAACGGGAGTGCACAACCTAGATTTAATATAGCAATGCTAGAGACCTGCCAAGGATACTGGGATCACGAGGCCTTGTCACCAGTGTTGCAGAGGACTGATGAGGACTGACGCTAAACAAACACACAGGGTTGCCCCAACATCACACATGAAGCACAGAGGCGACATGGTGGAACTGATGCTGAAGGAACCACAAACACACAACTGACTCACAGGCAGAAGCGAAAGATCAAAAGACCTTGCCCCAGATTATCCGCACACGCAGCACACCGTGATATAATGAATCGTGGTGACCCTGGTGGGATAATGAGAAGCCAAAAAAGATTAACAAGACCCAAAGGACAAAAATCCAAGATCAAAATGATAACTCCAAAAAGACATCCTTTGCCAAGGAAAGAGATTAGGTTTGATTGATGGTGGGAAGATTGGTCGGACAGGAGGAACGATATATCCTCAAGGACCAAGATGGAAGATTAGGTCGGACAGGAGGAACGATATATCCTCAAGGACCCATGGGTTGGTGAGAGAATAAGTGTAGTTGTTCGCTGGCAAAAGCTGAAGTTCAAGGAATAATCAGGATGAACAAAGATAAGTCGACAATTGATGTTGCTGAAGCACAAGGCCCGAGTGGGACTACAAATTTTTCTGAGGCTAGGGATGGGACAAGATATTTGATCAAATGCTGCTGCAGGACAGACAAAGGACTAAGACAAAGGATGGGACCTAAAGACACAAATGTACAAATGAGCTTAGGTGGAGACACGACTGACGCTATGGTACAAGACTCAAGAATAGGATATACAAAGAACCTGGGGATGAAGCTGACAACTTCAAAGATATGCAAGATGATGCCCCAGTTGGGTTGGAAGGCCAAGACGGACTGGCGATGGATGATGCGTCCTGAAATGACACGGATTTGGGAAGAACATATCCCAATGATGATGATTGAATTGAGATCAAGGCCTTCTACAAGATGAAGGATGCGATTTCATCAGTTAGCTTGATCTTGGATGTTGGCTAGCTAGAAGAGATGGATAGGTTGGGAAGATTGCTAGCAAGGTGTGGATAGGGATGAATGGCATTGGATTGCAATGAGGTTAGCCTATAGCTAGATACCAATGACAAGAGAAGGTACTAGGTGTTGGAAAGATGGAGGAAAATGCTGAGGATGGGGAGGATGGAACTGCTAGAAGATTTGGATGGAGGAAGATTCGGGGAGATTGGATGGTGGAACTGCTAGAGGATTTTGAAGATGGAAAAGCTGCTTGGAGGATGAAAAGCTGGTGGAAGATGGAAAGCTGGTGGAAGATTACCAAGTGTCAACAAAATGAGCTGTTGTTTTCCCAATGGAGGATCAGTGATAGGATTGCGTCAACCTAGGATAGACTGATGATCTTCGGTCAACTGGATTCTTGTCAATACAAGCCAATCTCTTGCTCGAGATGATAAGGCTATGCAAGGACAAGGTTTTGATTTCTTTAAGACAACACGTTGTGCCAAAAAGAGGATGATTTCTGATTTAGGATAAGGGATGGAAACAACTCAAAGGGCTGGAACACGATAATGCTTGTGGATTTGGAGCTCTGGATTTTGGTGCAAAAGATGGTGAATCTGCTTTCTGCCGTGGATGGTGGATGTTGGTTTCTGATAAAGGATATGGGATGCTGAGTTGGTTTGCTAGTGGATCAAGATAGAGGATGCTGGAGGAACTGGATGGTGGATTAAGATAGAGGAGTGCTGGAAGGATTGGATGGTGGTTAGTTTGGATTTGGATAGAGAAATTACTGAGGATTTTGGGAGATGGAAGATTCAGATTTGGATAGCCTCCAAGGAATACGTCACCAAGGAAGAGGATGCCCCCTGTTTAAGATAGTTCATGTGTTTAAAAGGCATGGTGTATGTTTGGACGGAAGATATGCCAACAAGAGGATGAGGAAGGATGGAAGCTAGGATGAAAGGATTGGATAGAGGATATGTAGCTGAAAGGTACAATGGATGCCAAGGAGGTGCCCAAAAGCATGTACATCTGATAGTCTCTATTTTTGTCATCAAGATCCAATGGAAAATGAAGGAAGTGAGGGACAAAAGGGGACGGAGGACATGTTGGATAAGAGGTGATAGAAAGGAAGCCCCTAACTGCAGAAAGGAATTAGGGGGGGGCACTACGCATGGTGCCTGTTTGCCAGGTTTTCACCATGGTACTTGTCCAAGGTGCTTGAATTGCCAAGTTTTCACCAGAGGACGAATGTTTTTCTCTTGATTTTTGCTTTGTTGATAATTTGCTCCTTTGATTTATCCAATTTTTATGGATTTTTGTGTTTTTTCCTTGACTTTGTGCTGATCTTGCTGATTTGTTGCTGAGCTTGTGCTGATATGCATTGATACTTCTGATTTTGTTTGGATGTGTTGCTGATTCGGTGCTGATATGCATTGACATTTCTGATTTGTTTGGATGTGTTGCTGATTCGGTGCTGATATGCATTGACATTTCTGATTTGTTTGGATGTGTTGCTGATTCGGTGCTGATATGCATTGACATTTCTGATTTGTTGCTGAAGCTCTGATTTAATGCTGTCGTGCTTGCTGATTAGCTGATGTTGCCATTTTGGCGCTTCCTCTTGATTAGATGGTGACCTTTTGATTTGTCACTGATATTCTGATGGTGTTGCTGATTCTTTGATTGGATGTTCCCTTACGATTTGATGATGGCCCTGTTGTTTTTGATTTTGCATAGATATTTTGATGTTGTTTCTAACTCTCTGATGTGGCGCTGAGTTTTGTGCTGATTTTGGTGCTATCATGCGATTTGATGTTGATCTTCTGAGAGATTCTTCACTGATTTTCTGATGTGGATTGCTGATTTTTTGATGTTGCCAGCTTGTCATGGGGATCCATTGCTAGATGATGGACGACAAGCTTAAGATCACACCTAGGCATGTGCATATGACCATGCACAGTTGATAATTGACTCCTCGGAGCAAGGCACTTAAGGTCATGATTCACTTTCTATCAGGTTAACCTTCATGTAGATGAGCCACAAACATCCTTCTGTACCCAAGTTGATTTAGCTTGGTTTCTGCAATGTTGATAGGGAACTATCATGTGTTGTTATCCCAGATAGGAGGAAGAGGCAAAGCTCCATCTTCTAGCGCTTGAATTGCCAAGTTTTCACTAGAAGATACGCCCTTTATTTTTACTGTTTTGGAATCAGAATGTGCCCCAGAAGGGTTTTCACATAAAGACTCATGATTTTGCCTTTGCTTTTTTAACTTTTGCGACTAAAGCTTGCCTCCTCTCCAAAATATGCTTCTGTTTTAAGCTGATAGGGATATGTTGATGCTAAAGCTTGATTGCCTGTTGACTTTGCTGATTTCTCTGATTTGTCATTGATTTCCCTTTGCTGTTTTAGTCATTGATTTCCCTTTGCTGTTTTAGATGTGCTGACTGATCTTTGCTGACTTTCCTCACTGATTTCTTCTGATTGTGTGCCTGGATGTTGGTACAACTGTAGCAGGACTGGGGGGATCATGCAAAGTCATGGATTAGATGGGGGAGATGGGAAAGATGGTGGTAGAAAGTGTTTGGATGGAAGGATGGAAAGTGATCAAGATAGGGGGATGTTGTCAGGATCAACATTGGCACATGTTGCGAGGAAGATGGATGATTGGATGTGGAAGATAGAGATAGATGTGATGGAGGATTTATGCTAGAGGATGGAGGAGATGGAGGGGAAGATTGAGGAGCTGGGAGATGGGCAACGTTGGATGCCATTGTGGATGCTTTTGTTAGATGGATTACATCTTTTTGCTTTGGGATCCACATCATTTTTGTTTTAGCTTTAGTGTGCCTTTGCGGCCATTGGTGGGCATTAGATTGTGCTTTTTCTTTGCTAGGCCTTTGTGGCCATGTGATAGATTTTGCTTGGACTTTGCTAGGTTTTCGGAGCCATTGGGGTGCTTTAGTATGCCTGATTGGCTCTTTGCTGGGCCTTTGCGGTGCATTTGATTGCCTGATTGGAGCTTGCATTGATTGACCATGTCGATTAGACTGGACATGGTAATCGTCATTGGGCCTTTGCAGCCATTGGGATGCATTAGATTTGGCATTTGCTTTGATGGGCCTTTGTGGCCAATGGTTTGCTTTGGCTTGCTTGATCAGATTTTGCTTTGATTGTGCATGTCGATTAGATTGGACATAACAATCCTGGGATTTTGTGGATTTTTCCCTTTATTCATGCGCGATATGGCATCCAAGTTGCGAGGAGCATTGGGAGGAATATGAGGAGTTGTCTGGGATGGAGGAAATTTGGATGGAGAGATGGAAGGAGATTGGTAGATAGGATATGTGGACATGTGTCGTTGTTGATCTTGACTAGGGATGCTTGGATGTTGGATGAAAGGCTGAGTAGGATAAGATGGAGGGTGATATTTTGGGATATAAGGTCCCAAAATGGATTTGCTGGGTAACGAAGATGCGCTGAAAGACTTTGGGACATAGGGACCCAAAATGGATGGGGAGGATGAAGGAGGAATATGATAGGTTGTCCTCGGTTGTAACGATGGAGGAGGAGGAATTGCATTGTGGGCTCTGAAAGATGTTTTGTTGGTTTTGAATGGATGTTTGAACTTTGCCTTAGCTGTACCAACATTTCTGGATGAAGTACCTTTCGCTGATGTGGAGGGAGTGTCCTCTTCTGGTGTGCAACCAATTCCACAGCCTTTTGGATGTTTCTTGCCTTGAATGGGCTGTATATTTCCCTGTTCATGAGTGCCAAGGCCTTTGCCTTGATAGTTCCATCTTTTCAGCATTTTATCCAGACAAGGATATTTTTGACTTGGGATGAATGACAAACAGCCATTTTCTGGTTCTCTGATGGAAGATAGGAAGCTGATGTCTTCTTTTTCAAGTGGTTTACCTTTGACAAATGTTAGTGACCCAAGAGGATAGAGTGACGGTAGCTGGATAGTTTGGTTAGGAGGATCCTCAAGAGGAGAGGATAAGATGTTGGGATTTTGACTAGGATTGGGGGATGGTATTGGATCTTTAGTTGGAGAAACTGGGATGATAGGATCTTGGATTGGAGGAATTGGGATTGTAGGATTTTGGATTGAAGGTGATGGAGGCAATAGAACATGCGATGGGGGAAGTAAAGGGGTTGGATCTTGATGTTCTTCTATAGATATTTCAACATGCTTTTGGTCCAGATCTTGACACGATGGGATTTGTTCAGATAGAGGGTTAGGGGATGTATGGATGGACTCTTCAGAGGGAGTGGATAGAAGGATTGGGAACTCTGCTGCTGGGGTGTCTGGAAGAAGGAAGAACTCTTCAGATGGTATGGATAAAAGGATGGGAGATTTTGCAGCTGCAATGATAGGAAGAGGGATGAACTCAGGAAGCTCATTAGGTATGCTTTGGATAATGCTAGGAGGAGATGATTCTGGGGATTGGATGGAGACTCCAGATGGAAGGGACTCAACGATGATAGGAGATGGAAGAGGATCAATGGTTGGGATGTATGGAAGATAGATAATAGATGGGAGCGCTGGATGGGCCTCATCAATGATGGCTTCACATGAAGGATTGCTTGGCTTTTCAATTTCAGGCGTGGGTTTTGCTATTGGCTCTTCCTTGGGTTCTGTTATTGGTTTCCTTGGAGACTTTTGTGGTGAAGAAGGTTTGGAAGGTGGAGGAGATGGGGAACTTGGATGGTCTTTGCATGAAAGTGGGGTTTGTGCTTGGGTAGATGTTTGCGAAGGAGGAGAGAAAGAAGGGAACACCCATGAAAAAGATGATTTTGAAAAGGGAGCTTTGGATTTTGCTTGAGGGGATGATGTAGCTGCAGCGGTTTGAAGGGATGATGGTGCTGAAAAGATGGGGGTGATGGTTTGAGGTACAGGATATGAAGCAGGTTGAGGGATGAACTCTGCTGGTGGGAAGAGACTTTTGGTAATGTGGTTTGGGAGAGAGGATGGTGGTTTGGGATAGGATGGAGGATTGGGGTTTGGAGCAGAAGATGGTGGTTTGAGACAGGATGGAGGATTGGGGTTTGGAGCAGAAGATGGTGGTTTGGGAAAGGATAGAGGTTTGGTGAAAAGGATGGGAGGACTAGAATCTTGGATTTCAAAATTTTTTGGAGGATGGGTAGATGGAGGCCTTAGATAGGGGAAGTAGCGTGAAGCATTTCTAAGGGATGATGGCGATGGAGAAATGACCATAGCAGAAAGTGGAGGCTTGAAAGGAGCATATGGAAGAGGTGTAGGTTGAAGACAAGGATAAGTTGGGGATGGATAAGATACTGGGTTTGCTTTGCCGAGGACATGAAAAGAAGTGCTAGCCTTGCCGAGGACATGAAAGGGAGTGCTAGGTGATAAGCGCGAAGGCATGGTTGGCTGGATTGGAGGAATGATGGAACGCTGGGGGTTGCTTGGAGCAAACTGGCTGAAATAGGCATCATGGTCTACAAGACCTTCATCATCATTAGGATCGATTGGTGGGAGAGGAGAGATATCATAACCAAACTCATTATAGATTTGAGACATGCTGACTTGCAGATGAGTTTGGATAAGGATAAGGATGAAGATGGTTTGGAAGACTAAGACTCAGATTGGGATGACTGACGGAAGAAGATGGTTCTCTAGAAGAAGACAGACAAAGGGATGGGAGATGACCAAGTTTTGGGATGGCTGCTCTGATTGTCCTTCGAACCAAGTTATAGATCTGCTTGATGTTTTTCCATTTGGCAAAGGAATTGATAAAAGCAATCTTCACAAAGGACAAAGCAACTTTGTGAGATACAAACAAGATAAAAGACTCTGATAAATGCTTTCAAAAAAGTGTATGTTTTGACAAATGTTTTCACGGGTCTTTGACTGTCAAGCACTTCAAACAGATCTACCTAAGGAAGGTGAGTATCAAAATCGCTTGCCCACAGCTTGGTATCCCCTAGAAGGGAATACAAATGGTGAGTAATCTTGAGGCGACCCGGTAAACCCCTCGGAATCGGTCCTTGCACAAGGATTTTGATACTTTCGGATGTAGATAGGGTAGCCTCTAGTTTATCAGGTTTTTAATAGTTCCGTGGAGTCTCCATACCCGGTTATGCTGATCATCCGTGACTCACTTAAGAGCCTTGCCAATTATGCTGGGGGAGAGGAATGTTTACCATCCCCAGACACGTGTTTGGCACGAACGCCCGGCGATTAGGAGATGTAAGTGATTCTTTTGGTATTCACTTATTTATATACCGGCCGGGGGGGATACCGGTTTGAGGTCGTTCTCCGAGGAGGAAGCGCTTCTCCTTGGACAAGCCTCGCTAAAAGCAGAACAGGTGAACTTGTCCAAGTTCAAATGTTCCACGTTGCTTACTCTAACAAGGATTATGCAAAAATTGAAAAACTCCTACATGCACATCAAGCAGATTTTGTTCATTTTCCCAAATTTGATTAAGTGATGTTTGAACTTTGAAAATGAAGACACTCATGATTAGCTTTTGATTTTTTCCTTTCTCCAAAAAGTAAATCGAGCGTTTGCAAGTTTTTTGACTTGGGCATTCAAGATTGAGTGTGCGTGTTTGATTAAGAACTTTGAAAAAGCTTTGTTTTATCCCTTAGATCACTCAAGATTGAATTTGTTTGCTTGCTTTGAAATTTGAAACGAGATAGGGAATACAGTTGTTTGTTCCTTTAGTGCATTCGAGATTTGGTTTGCTTTTCAAATTGACAATGACACTCTAGGACCTAAGTTCATTTCCTTAAGTTTCATTCAAGATTGAGTTTGACCTTTGCTGTAATAAAATAAATGAAAAAAACCAATCCTAAGCAACTCAAGACAAAAACCAAAAGCGACACTGTCCAGCTTATAGGCGACGCTGGAAAGTGCAGAGGCGACATTTAATTTTTACAGGCGACATTTCTTTGTTTGAAGGCGACATTTAATTGCTGTAGGCGTCATTTCTTTTCATGAAGGCGACATTTCTTTATTTCCTGCAAAATACAAGCATATAAAGCATAATTTCATCAAAATGATTGTGGTTTGAGTCCCACCGGGCGTGCCAGAATGTAGACTAGGATTTGAGAGTGCACCTAAACCTGTTTTGAAGACCAAAGACAAACAAACGTCATAGCATATAATCAAATCAAATTTAATGGTTAGCAAACTAAAATCAAAGCCACCTCAGTTTAAGCTTAAAACGGATGCGCCCATGCACCGTTTGATATGCTTAGATATAGAGGGATGTGGGTGTGCAAACTCAAGCACTTGGAGCATGCAAGATAGATGATTTGAGGATCAAGAAGACCCAAAATGACACAAAATAGGTATGAGGAACCTATTTTTCCTCAAATGCCTCAAGAACACACAAATATGCAAAGCTAAATGAAAGAACTAAGATTAAAACAAGAAATGAATCTATGTTAATCCCATTAAGCTAATTTAGATGTGATTTAAGCTTGAAAATGATCTAAAAATGATGAGCTTATGCTTATGCTAGAATGAAAATGGCATTATAACTTTGCTATTGAGTTTGAAAGTTGAAAGATGATTTGCCTTAGGAAGTGAGGGTATTTATAGGATTTCTAAGGCTTGGGGTAGGAGGAATGAATGGCCAAGATTGAAATCCTTAAGAGAGGCCAAGATTCACTCAAAGGGAAGCACATGGATTGTGCTAGTTCTCAGCCAATCAGGAGGTGACACATGTCACAAGGTGAGTGGATGAAGGGAAGGGCAAAGAGGAGTCAACAAAGGGGGCTCCAAGCTCATAACTCTCCAAATAAATGCTTGTAAGAGCAATGAATGAGCTTTAAGAGGCTTTGAAGACTTTGGGGAAGCAATAAATGCTTTGTGGTTGAGATATTTGGAAGGAAAGACTTTGCTTTGGTTTAAGAAAGTCTTAAGCTTTGTTAGGATTGCACAAAGGTTTAAGGTTAGGATTAGGATTAGATTAGGACAAAGAAAAGGATTAGGATGGGTGAAGAGGGTGGATTTGAGAAGATTCTAGAAGAGTGTAGATTTTCTCCTTAGTTTTATGGAATAAAAGTTATTCATTCCAAAAGCTTAAGTTTTAGGAATATTTATTAAAATATTTTCAATAAATATGAAAATTAAATATTTAACCTTAATTAAATATTTAACCTTGGGATTAGGGTTAGAAAAGATGGGATTAGCCTTTTAATCGAAATTAAGAAGGGATTAGAAGATTTTGGAAGAGGTTAGTGGTCTTAGGGAAATTGGCCAAGTTTGGGATAAAAAATAAATTAATAATAAATTAATTTATTTTTGAAAGTTTTTTGGTCAATTTATTAATTAAATAATTAATAAATTAGGGATAATGTCCAAATGACATTTTTAGACTAGATTCCTTAATTAAAGATTTTTAATTAAGAGAGAGGGATTTAATGCCATAAAAATAAATTAATTAATTAAATAATTAATTAATTAATAAATGATGATGTCATCAAGGATTTTCAGAAAACAAAATAATTTATTTTCTGAAGGATTTTTCCGTGTCTACAGTAATAACATGTTGAAGAAATAAGATACAAATAAAGGATTTTCATATGATTTTGATTCTTTTATCACCTTGCATCATCGAAACATTAAGGATCATCTAAATTAATCTAAAAATATATATAACAACAAATATATAATGGGAGAAGCACATTACAACAAGAAAGAACAAACAATCTACTATTCAAGAGCAGCTAGTCAAGCATATCACTTGGCCCGATTTCAATCTATAGTGTTTTGGAAGGTGAGAAACACACAAGAGGAGAAACCATCAAGCATGGAAGATGGACCAATATTCATTTCCAAATACGAACCATATTGTAAATATGGGTCACTTTGTTCATTACTACGTATAAGAGATAATTATTCTACAAAATAATGATAAAAATTAATAAACTCGTATATTATCAAAATATAGTGTATTTAGTGTGTCAACACCATAAGTGTATTGGGGATTATTTAAAAGTTCATGAAAGTGGAAATGAATTAGGAGAAATATCACCTTATTCTTGAGAAATTATTCCTGTGCTTCAACAGATGGATCATTGTCAAGGAATTCAAGTGAAGTAGGCTCAAGACAAGGTTAAACTCATGATTATTGGACAAGAATAGAAATTAGATGGAGATCGGGAGGGGCATGATGGGTTGTAAATTATCTTGTAGTTTCATCTTGGGGTGCTCATCTTCTTATCTCGTCCAATATTATAGTGGCTCTTTTTATCTCTTAAATGCCCTTTGGATTTATACTAGGGTATGCACAGTTGTTTATAGTCAGTCTTAATGGACATCTTAACTAGTTTTGGGCAATAAAGGTATATATTTACCATAGAGGTTATTTGTAATTTTTGTCATATGTTGTATATGTCTAGAGATGTATTAGAGCATATGTTTTATTTTAAATCTCATTCCACTCTATTGAATTAGTCTCAGGATCTTTCCACTAGGTAGTGGTCCTCTACAATTGGTATTAGTTCATTTTTTAGTATCAATTGGTCCTTCATCGAAGTATCCTTGGGATCACTCTATAAATAATATATCTAAATATTTAATATCAATAAAATAATAGGATATAGCCTTTTACTTCAAAAAAACATAAATTAATGAATCTTTACATTTTTTAACAAAATAATAAAAAATATCAAAATTTAAAATTTAAATATTTATATTGTTTAAAAAATAATATATATGAATTTATTATTATTATTTTATATTACAAAATCAAAAAAGAATAATGAGAAAAATATGTTCGCAGTTTTAAATGTTGTGTTGGGGAATAATTAATATTATAAAAACACTTAAAATCTTAATAATGTTCAACAAGTAGATATAGTTATTGAGCTAAATCTTAAGTGCATGGTCCACCAATCAAATTTTAGAGTTAGAATGATCATCTTTTATATTCAATTTTTAGTTTCATACCTTTGTTCTTGTGGCTTGTAAATTTCACACAAAAAAAATAGCACTATAAGAAAAATAAATCAAAATTCTAATATGTTAACAATTCAAAACATAAAAATGTCAAGATATACAATTGTTGAGATAAGTTACAATTATATATGTACATAAATTTGAAAATAATTGACATAGAAATTTATTTTTATATTAGAATATTCAAATAATAGTAAAAATTATAAATTTTTCAGATTATATTTATGATAAAAAAAATTATATTAAAACTATCTAAGTAAATGACTCAAACCTTTTAAATCTCCATGGATTGAGGAAGAGAAAACACAAGCTCAATAAATAATTAAGTAGTTACACTTCTTATTGTATTTGATAAAAAAAAAATGTACATTAATCTTAATGTCTATAAGTAATAGTATACTAATTTTTTAATTATTATGTTTTATATAGTTATAGTAGAAGTAATAACTTTTTATAATTAATAGTAATAAAAGTAATAAATATAAAGAATGAGAATAATTATTTTAATTAGGAAAATTATTTAATTATAAATTTAAAGTTAACCAATAGTTTAAAAATAGAAATTTGGTTAGTAAATAAATTATTTCTAAAATATTAATTTAAGAAGAAGGAACAATTTTAATAATATTTTATATAGTTCATATAAATTATGTCAAATCATATTATTTAGTATTTTAAAATATAACTTATAATTATTTATTATATATTATTATCACTAATTCATAAGTTAATTAATATAAAATATATAATGAAAAAGTTAAGTTTATTAATATTTAGATTATAATTATAATTTATGTTATATAATCTAAATATATAACATCTAATTATAATACATATAACAAATTTTATTATTCAATTTAATATACATATAGTTAATAAATAATCTATATCCAAAACCATGCATTTATATTATAACATATTTTTAAAAATAAATATGAATTATTTTAAAGGCATGGTAAAGTATTTGCATCTATAATATTGCGTGGAAAATTGTAATAGAGGTAGTGCTTCCACAAAATCCGTGTACAAGAGGCTAAATTTTTAAGTCAATAGAAGAACTGTAAAATAATAATTTTGATTGCTAGAAATGAGATTTTTTAATCACTAGTTAATGGAAGAAATCCAAAAAGGAATACAATAGTACTTGCCTAGATCAATTTTTCTTTTTAAATATCCATAGATTGAAGAAGAGAAAATAGAAGCTCAATAAATAATTAAGTAGTTACACTCATTCGATTTGATAGAAGAAAAACGTACCTTAATCTTAATGTCTCTAATTAGGTCATCAGATAATTGATGAAGAAAAAGTATTCGATTATCCTCAACCTCAGCCTCCATTGAAAATAGACAGGGTGCAACTTGACCAACTTCTTACATAATGGAACTATTTATAGCACATTAAACCAACCTTTATAGACACGTACAATGCTGCCGTGTAGGGATTTGCAGAATTATAATGCCATCCGTAATTTGTCCTCCACGAGGAGTCAATTGCAAAAATAAGTGGTAGTAAATAATTTCGAAAAAGAGTTTTTAAAAATGTTTGATATTGATTTTCATAGTATTTTATAATATTGAAATAATTTTGAAACATTTATATTTTATAATACAAAATTAAATATATTGATAGATAGAAATTTCCATATCATAATAATTTATATTAAATTGTTTATTATTATTGTTTAATGTTGTGTTTATAATTATTAGCTTAATTTCTTTTGCAATGTAAATTATTTGAAGTTTTTTATTAATTTTTATTTGTTCATTGTTAAAATTCTTATTAGACATTTTTTGAGGATTTTTTTTAAACATGTATATTTTTATTCTTCGATAAATTAAATATATAAAAAATGAGTAATTATTGAAACTATATTAGAAAAGAGAGGGGTGGACGGGTATTGATGGAGAGGTCCAATTAAATAGAAGTCAAAAAGATGATTACAAAATAACATGTCAACCTCTATTAGATATTTATGGTTAGGTGTATACTAGAGTGAGATTTTTGTTCCCAAACTCCAATATGATATTTTTGGCTGATCTATTATTCTCTACCTTGAAAAAGTTAGTTTTGATGTGATTTTGGCTAGTGTGGTTCTTGTGTTCTAGATTGGTTGCATAGAACCCCTCATCTATATAGTCTTTTCACTCCTAATTATATTACTCAACAATTTCTTCAAATAACTTTTTTTTAACTATTGTTGATAGTTTAGACAACAAAATGAAAATATTCTTGTGATAACATAAAATATTATCTACTGGATTGAGGACACCACAATAATTCACTGCATATACGTGATAAGAGCATAGTCCGGGATGGACTCGGGAAAATACTGAAAATCCAGTATTTAAGTATTTTGTATGTTTCAGTAAAGTGCAATTTTGAAGGTCTTTAGGGTATTTCAAGGCCCGGTTCAAGATTTTGGTTTGAGATTTATTGAAGAAATCCTAATTTTGATTTCCAACGGAGTAAACGGTTCACAATTCAGAATTAGGACTAGAAAGTTATGCCTTCTCTAAGTGGACCTATTTTTATATATAGTTTTTTGATATCTTTTATAGTTTTAATAGTTTAATGTAATAAATATTATGAGGACTCTTCATTTCATTTCGAAGAGGTTCCAGTGACTCTTGGGATCTATCAAATTTGTATAAACTCCAATTTTGAATAGAATGGACCACTTTTTGTCTTGCAATCTTGTAGTTAATCTTCTTGGTTTTTACATTGAACTTAACAATACCGTAGGTATCACACCAGGTATTGTAATCTGATTTCATAATTCAGATCAATACGTCTCTTACCATTATTGGTATGAGAAGCTAGGAGATTTCTTATTTTGTCCTCTTGTTCTAATCTTCAATGATGGTAGATTTTGTTGTATTCCTCTTTGGTTCATCTTGAAATGGTTTTCAAATGTTTCTGATCATATTCCTTTTCTATTTAGGTAATGTATATGTTCATGTCTCATTCTAAACATGTTTAATCTTATCATGGAATATCTTGATAGGGTGGGGAATGGTTATTTCTCCCTTCATTTCTAATCTTCAATGGTGGGAGTTATTGGTTTCATTTTGTTTTTGTTCTACACAAACATTGAATGAGATATTTTTCATCACTCTCCACATGTATTGGAGTCGATGTTGCATTTTTTGAAACTTTTTGTTGTTAATTGACATTTCTAAAAAAGTCTGATGTACTCTCAAATATGTGATGCTATGAACCTTATTTTGGAGTTCTTTGAATAATTCCTTTAAATGCTCACCTGCCAGCTACATCTTTATGACATGTGTCATTTGGCCTAACATATGTATTTTTCTACTAATACATGAATCAAGTTATTATCTACTAAATTATGAAACCATGTAGATGGAACTTTATTAGGATATTAAATTTAAATATTTTCATACCATTCAAGATATTTTGGTAAAAATATTTCTTATTACTTCTACTTTAATCATTTTTCCACATTTGTCTAAGTATGTTGATGATAATTGTGATGTAATATGACATACTACCAAGTAATGTACATCATTATTTTCCTCAACCATCTCAAATTTTTTTGATGTGACTCACTAAGGACTCCTCATTGAATCTAGGCTCTTGTTAGCTGTGACTAAAGATAGTTATTTTTGCTTCATCATTTTGCTTAAGCCCCCATGGAATGCAATGACATTATTTTGTGCTTGAGGCATCTATATGTATTATGGCTTCTTTTCTATAGGTAATGATTTCCTCCTTTTGTAATATCCTCCCACCATTTATTTCTCAGGATAAGGACTCTGTTTATGGCTTTTTCCCTTTTGTTCGCATTTTGTACTTGTCCATTTTCATGGTTAACAATTTATTTTGAGATGTTTTTGTTGTTGTGATAGATGATGTCCATCATGGTGGGTTGAATTGCATCACTAAAAAATTTGGGATATTGATTCACATCACAAATCCTAATTTGACTCCTCTATGGAATTTAGATTATTTTCAGGAGGATCATATTCATCCTCTTGTTGAAGATCACTATTCCATTGTCTAGGATGATGTACTTAGTTTTGTATCACTGGATGAACCTTATGCATTTTTAGGCTCATCATCTTTTGTGGATATTCTCGATGATGTTTCCTCTTCATCTTCATGGCCACATGAGTGGTATTTTTACTTTACATATTATTGTTTTGTTAGAATATATGCAAACTAGTTTTATTTTACTAGTTTGGGGGCTGGTTGGGTGCTTGATGTCATAAAATTTGAGTTTCCTACTATTTGGATGAGATTCATACATTAGTCTTTTGTTACTATTTCTAATAAAATTTATCATCTTATGTCTTCTTCAGTATGTAGGAAGAACATTTTACATTTGGAATTGTATGCACCCTAAAATGGTCACCTAGACTTTGGGCCCCCATTCAGTAGTTTATCAAATACCTGAATCAATATTTTCAGAAATCATCATTTTCAGCTTTATATCAATTTACTTGATCAAGTCCTATTTTATCACTTTTGATTATTTGCCTTGGGCTAACCATTTTATCCTAAGTTTTTATTTAATTAAAAAGAATATTTCCTCCCCTTTTAATAAATAAAAAGCCCCCATTTTTCCTCTTATCCTAAGTTGCACAAATAAAGTATTATTTCTATTTTATAAAAAGAAGAAAAAGTACTTTTTGTCTCATAT
The DNA here is from genome assembly GCA_027943335.1 of Chamaecyparis obtusa. Taxonomy (NCBI): domain Eukaryota; kingdom Viridiplantae; phylum Streptophyta; class Pinopsida; order Cupressales; family Cupressaceae; genus Chamaecyparis; species Chamaecyparis obtusa. The sequence goes on along the minus strand of BSBK01004696.1, from coordinate 373,748 downwards.
GGACACAAAAGTCAACTCTTATTTTCTCATTGGAGGATATTTGTGCACATGGATTGCTCCTCTTTTATGCTCCACCCTTGATTAAGACTTTTGCCTCTTAATCTCTATCGTCCGTTGTTTCTCACTTCGTATAAAAGAAGAGCTCTCTTCCTCATTTTCATAATCAATCTTTTTATGCTAATGTTATGCTACAGGTTTTTTAGGTCACTTTAGAGCTTTTGAAGATTTCGAGCATTCGTGGCTTTTGAATCTACATGCTATTCTAGTTTCATTTCTTGCATTCTAGTGTCATTTGTAATGGCATTCCTAGCTTCATATTTAGCTTAGATTTCCTTTATGCTTTAGATTACTTCATCTAGTCTAATTAGGAAGGATTTGTAACACTTGCATCTTTCCTTTCATAGTTTAGTTTGTACTTTCATTTCCATAGCTTAGCTTGCACCTCTCATTTCTAGCTTGCATATTCATCTTAATCTAGTTTGCATTTGCATTTCATAGTGATTCTTGGAGATATTGCAATTCTTGCCCTTGTCTTCATTTGAATCTCTTATTGTATGGTTGACTAGCAAGGTCATTAGCTTAATAGCTCTAGCTGAGAGCAAATTTTAAATAATTTTGCAACTCCATACATAAAGAGCTCTAGGTCACTTTCTAAGGTATCCCATTCATGGATTCCCTTGGATATAATGACTTAGAGAAGTGCACGATTTGAGTGTGTACATTTTTGGTGCCCACCGTGGGGCAGAACATTATTATTTTGTCCTTAATTTTTTGCATTTCCATCAAATTTTTGTTAAATTTTAGCTTCATTTTCGGCTCTTGAGTTTTTCAGTCTCAGATTATTGTGTGATAGTTTTCTAGTATCGCACGATAGTTCACGTATGGTGGTGCGATACTTTACCAGTTAAAGTATCGCTCCATTTGAGACATTCTATCACTCTATTTGAGACATACTATCGCCTGAAGGAACAACAAAGTATCACCCAGAAATATATTATTGCCCTAGTATACTGCAAAATTGGAAAACTGGCACCCATTTTTGAGAAATTTTCACATACGGTATCAAAAATTTAAGTGTGATATATTGTTGGAAAGCTCTTTTCGAGCCTATTCCAACCATGTTGGTTTCATTTTCAAATTTTGCCATTTCGTCAGCTATTTTACTTACAAATTTTCTGATTTTTGATGTGCTAACCATTGTGGGGCTAACAAGTTGTGCTTGTAGGTGCTCTCATTGCTTGATTATTTTCTTAAAATAATTCATGTCAAAGCTTCAAATGCACAAGGGCTACTAACGGTTTTTGTAGGGCTGCCCAAAGCATAAAAACCCAATCAAGTGCTTGTTGTTTATTTCATTTCAAGTGTGGCAATTACTAGTTGTTTCATTTCATAGGAACATAATATCTTGTTGTAGGAATTCTTGGGTGGTAGGAGAAATATTCTCTTCACCCTTGTGGTGAACTAGAAAATCTTGACCCATCTTTGGATTTTGAAAGCAAGAGGGTAATTGAATCCTTTGATTGGTGTGTTTGGGAGAAAAATTTGAGATAGGGGAGTATGCTCTTCACCCTTGTGGTGAAATAAAAACCTTGAACCTCACAAGTTGATCCACTCTTTGTTTAGCTTTTTAGAATCTTTTAGCAGGCTGGCTCTTGAGAAATCAAGAGGAACGACCCAAGTGGGGACAAGCTAATACCGAGCTATTCCAACCCACTATAAACTCAAGGCTATCAAGGACATAAAACCTTGGTAGACGTAGTACTTGTCTTCGCTTGATGTGAGTACTTGTGGGATTGTGACCATGAAGAAAATGTTGAGCAAGAATGCTTAAGGTACTCTTGTGGCTGTGAGGTCCATTACTTGCTGCAAGGTAAGGAGTCCCTTTGGGGAGCAAGAGGGGTATGATGAATGGAAGCCCTTATTAAGAACCATAGATAGAGGCCACCCTATTTTTCCGCTTAACATCTTGGTGAAAGGATTGATCCTAGTGGACTAACCTGGATCACCTCAAAATTACTCACCATCTGTGTTCCTTTGGTTGTATCATTGGCACTTCCACGACAAAGCCAATATCTATTGTGGGTAACCACTTTGTGTGAGGCAATGAGACATCAAGTGTGGGCCAAGTTGTTAAGTATTGAGCCATATTATTTTTAGGATAGCAAGTGCTTGAAGTGTTCTCGTTGTGATACACCCATGTAAACGTTCTTGAACAACAAGCATCTCGGTAGTGTTCATAGGATTTTTCAATTTTGATATAACAATTGCTTGTCTTAGCAAGGTTGCTTTTGCCCTTGTTTCAAGTGTTTGAAGACATGTTTGATCACCTACTATTTGCAAACCTGTTAATTTACTGCTATCACTATGATTGAGATCAAAAAAACCAACCCTCAAACTAAAATTTGGATCAAATTTCCCTTAAAACTAAGATTTTTAGCACTCACTAGTCAAGAATCGTACGATACTAGAATAGTATCGCTCCCTGTCCTGGCAAATATCATGCGATAGTTCACCATTGGAAGACTATTGCCCCGCTTTCCTTGAAAGTATCGCCCAGGCTGCCTAGAAATTATTGCCTTGCTTAATGCGAAGTATCACCTGGTTTGAAACTGTCACCTGGTTAGCTTGGAAACTATCACCCAGAATCAATTTGCTGCCCTATTATGTTCAGTCTTCCTTGGTCAGTCCAGGTCAAATCTTAAGTTCTATGACATGTTGCTCAATATCCAAATGAATTTCAATGGTATCAAATTGCAAAAGAATGACTCTTAGTCTTCTTTCTTCCACTTCTGCCATGTCTTCCTAGTCTTCCATTTTCATCCTTTCTCTTCTTTCTTCATGTTTCTTCCTAAATTCTTCACATCTTCTTGTTTCTTTTCCTCTTATTTTCTAGTCTTACTTTCTTCTATTTCATCTCTTTTGTTCATTTCTTCTATGCTTGATTCCTTCTTTTCTACAACCATGAATTTCAACTACCTTGTTATGGAACCTCTCTTGAGAATAGATGATCTAGAACTCATTTCTCAATTTGAAGAGTATTATTCCTCCAAAAATCTCATGGGTGGTAAATTTATGGCAAAAATAAAAGAAAAATTGATGAATTAAATGCCTTTCCTAGGATCATAGACATGATCATATCACAACCTCCTTCTTCTAAACATTCTTCATCATCTAAGTCTTCTCATTTTTCTTCACCTTCCAAGTCTTATGATGACTCTTCTAGACATTATTCGCATTCTTCATTATCCAAGTCTTCTTCCTCCACTAGGTCTTCACTTTCCTCTTCTTCACAATCTCATTCCTCTTCTACTTCTCCCAAGAGTCTTACTCCTCAATATGAGCAATATAGTAATCCTTGTGATACCTCTTCTATGAAGAGTGACACGCCCACCTTTGATGACTATGATGACTATTATGATGGCTATGATGATGAACCATATATTCATACCTATAAAACCTCTATTCCTAAGAGTCCTCCTAGTCATGTGCTCGTGCTTACTAGAAATGGGTCATCACATTAGATAGATCGTGACAGTGATCCATATGATTCTGATTTTGAAAGAGACTTTGATGATTTCTGTGAACAATACCAAGATGATACATCTACTTCTATTGAGTAATATAAAATGTACCATGCTGATTTGAAATGTAAATATTATAAGAATCATTCCTCTAAGAACATTCATGTTGAAACTAAAGATTACACTCTCCAGCAAGATTATGTTAATGATGGACCTTTGTCTTGTGATGGTTCCCTTCCATCCCCTACTTCCTCCAATACCCATACATTTTCTGAAGCTTCCGAGTCTTCCAAATCTATCACAAATCTTTCATCCAACAAAGACCCTAATACTTTTCATGCGGTTCCCTATAGGTATCCTCAAGGGCTACCTCTTAAAGAAACTCAAGCTAACCTTCACTTGGCTGCAAATAATTTCAATAATGCTAAACCTAAAGAGCCTAAGCCTCTATGCACTATAATGCTTACTTTAGCTAGTCCTTCACTATCTCTTCCAAATTCTTCCATAAAATTCCAACATGCTTCCTTGTCCTTAGAAGTGGCTCCATGTCAAGAGGACTCTAAAAATGATAAAGAAAAGAATATAAAGAAAGATCAAGATCAAGAACCCTCCATGTTATCCAATCCTATTCATAATATCTCTCATCCATTTCATGGTTCTTTTGATCCTCTACACCTTGTCTCATTCATTCCACCATGTCTTAAGTCTTGTCCTAAGCAAGAATAAGCTACTACTTACACCATTGAACTTAGTGACAATCAAAATAACCTTACTACACTTGCACTTTCCAAAGATGATACTTCCATTAATGTTATTGAAAATGGTGTTGTTACTTCCACTCTTAAGCCTATTGAAAATCAAGAAAAAAATGATACGCTTATGCTATCCAAAGCTCCTTGTCAAGATCATAGTCTTTCATCTTCTTGTTCTATCACTCCATGTTCACTTCCGCTTCCAACTCTTCCTAAGTCTTTGCAAGCTTTGAACAATCTTATCAAATAAGTTTCTCCTATTCAAGATGTTCATGATCCTGTTACAAATCCTAATGCTCACTCTAAAGGTGTTGATATCCTTGGTTGTCATATAGATGCTGATGAACTTCATGATTATCTTTTGTATCTTTCACGCCCATCCTTGGACCTCTTCCACCAATACTAAGGGCTTCACATCTTCCTTCCATCTTGGGCCCTTATGTCCCTTCACTTTCCTCTCCTAACTCTCTTAATTAATCATCCATCTTGGGTCCTTACATCCCTCCATCTCCTATCTTTCCTCAAGATCAACATAGATGCATACCATTGAATCCTTTTTGTCCACTCACCCATCTAAACCAGTCATATCCTCCTCCTTCTTCCACAAGTCCCAAGTCTTTTGGAAGTAACTTGAATGTTCAATACAAGAAAAAGAAGAAATACAAAAATCCATAAAAAAAAAAAGATCACCATGTCTCCTCTAATTGACATGGAGGCATAAAGTCAAAAGAGATATTTAAGAAGAAAACTACAAGACAAGTATGGGTTCCAAAATTCATCATTGAAGATATTCTCTCTAAATTATCAAAAAGAAATGAAAAGCTTAAGGCTATATGGATTCAAAAGTCTCTCTTGAAAGAGTTTAATATTGAACAAAAAGTGAATTTGACATTCAAGCTTTCAAAGGCTTCCACTTCATCTTCTTCCAAAAACATTCTTCCATTCCATGCACCTGAACTGCAACCTCTGCTAAACATTCACCATATTCCTTCTCGTATTCCTTCATTCACATTTCCTCTATCTTCTCCCCACCCTTCAAGGTGTGTGTTGATGTTGATCTTGCCTTCCTTTCCTTCATTATCCTTCTATCTTCTATCCTTTTTCCTCATTTTCCTATTCCTCCTATCTTCCAACCTCACTTGCTTTACATAAAACTTTATCCTCCATTTTTCTCTTCCATCTTCCTTTCCCTATCAGCATCTTTGAGCATATCATTTTGAATCCTTGGCATATAATGGTTTATCCTTTCAAAGAGAATTATCTAAAAGCTTGCCTTCTTCCAAAAAAAAGAAAAAAATGAAAAATTAAAAATGTGCCTTGGTGGAAACCTGGAAACAGGTGCCTTGGTAGAAAAAGTAAAGAGAAATAAATTCATCCTATGGTGAAAACGACTCCTTTGTGGCACCTTGTATAAGTACCATGATGAAAACCTGGCAATCAGGCATCATGCATAGTTCTTCTACATATTTCATCCATTTCGTCTTCTCTCTTTGATCTTGACAATGTTAACCTATACACAAACATTTGGCTATCTTGTGAGCTATTTTATGATGATCTTGCTTTCATTCCATTCATTTTTAGCCTTCATATTTATTTTCCCCCATTCCTTCTAGCCGTTCGCTATCCTTTTCCCCTTTGGTCTTGATCTAATAAAAAAGAGTAAAACACGATGCTATGAAGCCTCTTGACATGTCTACTCCTTTGGACTGCATCTTTTCTTTCTTTTGCATTACGCTTTTATGACTTATCCTATGTTGGCCTTTCATTGCTTGTCCAAATGTGCTTTACATGATAATTTTTCCCTAGCTTGGGTACTCTTGAGGAGTTTTCCATTGAGGATTTATTTCCTTCATTCTCCTTCATTCTCTTGTCTTCCATCTCTTCCACTAGCTTGCTAATCCTTCTTGTCCTCCACCTTGCTAGACATTGGGACTACATGATGTGATCTTGCTTGAGAGTTTGATGCCCATTCTATCTAGGGGCATCCTTTAAACATACTTATTGATCTTGAAAAAAATTCAAAAAAAATTCATATATGATGCTGAAAAAATCTTAAAAAGCATATAAAGTTTTGAAAAAAATACAAAAAAATATAAAAAAGCAAGAATTCAAAAAATTCAAAAAAAAAGAAAAAGTGCCTTGGTGAAAACCTGGAAATAGGCGCCTTGATAGTAAAAAACACAAAAAATTGAAAAATAAATATCAAAAAATCTGTCAAGTGGTGAAAACCTAGAAACAGGTGCTACTTAAAGACATTGCACCCTTGTCTTTTAGCATGCATCCTCGATACTTAGCCTTTCTCCATCATGCCTTGACCTTGTTGCCTTGGTTTGGAATTGGTCTTTGTCTTTGTCTAGGGGGCATAACTGTGTTAGCTTTAGTCTCTAGGATGCGTTGGTCTTTAGGACATCTTGCAAACAGTGTTTCTCAATAGTCCCCAAACAGTGTTTTTTAACACTACCCTAGCGTCAAGTTTTTCTCAACACTTATCAGTTATCCTACCCTATAGTTTAGCATGATATGATATTTCCACTAGCAGATGTGATACTCAAATATTGATTCTATGACCTACACACACACACACTTAAACACTTGACTCGCTGAGACTTGTTTGACTTTGTTTTACTTGTGTGTTGTCTATGATGATTTCTTTGATGAGTGTTCTCTTCCTATGATATTTTTTGATGATGCATAGCTAGAAGATTGAGGGCATGAGGACATGTTTTATTGATTTTTCTGCTTGTGGGTGTATTTTGTTGGTCCTAATTATCATTAGCATTTATGCTTGATCCACTTGACACCTAGGCTCTACAAGGTATTATCCCTGACTATTTTATTGGAGTGCATGCTTATAGCCATCTTGACCTTCTTATGTCCTAATGCAAGCATAATCTTGCTATAGCAAACTTAGGTAATCTCACTACACTAGTCATCTTGACCTACATGTCTTTGGTGCCTAGGTGGGATTTCCACATATCTATCTGATATAGATCATATTCATATACCCATAGTTATACTAGTGTGTATTGTATGATCTTGTGATGCTACCAATAAAGCTTGATGATGATTATTAGATGTCTATTGGCATTGTGACCTTGCAAGTCAACCACTTTTCATAGTAGCTTGCATTCCTAGGTTCATGATAGTTTAATTTTTGCACCTTGCATATGGAGAGAGCTCTCCCTTTATCTTTCACAGACTGGTCGGTCAACTGTACTCACCTTTTCTTTTCTCAATCATGTCTTTTACTCCTTATCTTTCACATCACATCCTTTTCAATGACCTTTTTCACCCCTTTTATAGCATTTTGACTTTTTGACCTAATTTTCAAAACACCTCAAAATTGCATGAAAATTGTACCCCTAGCTAATTTCGACATCCTAGATCCATTCTCGGACTTGAAATTGAAATCTGAGTTAATCTTTATAGTCAAAATTGCATTTCAAATTTTCTCCTTCTTTTGCACAGTTGGCTGACCTTTTGAGGCCTGATCCTTCGATCTTCGTTGGGGCACCTTTATTTCTTCACCCCCATCTCTTTCAACCTCCTAGTCTTTCCTTCATTTTCACTCGCTTCATCTCTCTGAGGTTTGACTTCATTTTTCTCCTATATCTTTTTCAGTCAAACTAAGTCAAACTGGGGCATGTCTTCATTGCTTGATGGTTATCCTATCATGTTTCATCTTCGATTATGATTTCTAGTGCTTTGAATCAGGTTTATCACTTTGTTTTTTCTCCTCTACCTGATTTCTATTTTGATTCGGAGGGGGTAGTACCTATTAGCTTTAATCTTTGATTCAACTTTATCATTCAATTCAACCTGAGATTCTTATTTTGAGACTTGATCATCACTTAACCGTAATGGTTTTGGTCTTGTCTTTCGATTCCTATCTCTTATTTTGAGACTTGACTATCACTTAACAGCAATGGTGTTGGTCTTGTCTTTCAGCCAGTTTATTTTTGTCTTGGCGTGTTCCCAGAATGATCACACGTCTAGATTGTTTTGTGATCCCAAATCGATCTCACATTTCAATTCTTCTTTGACCACATGTGTTCCCAGAATGATCACACATTATTCAAAGAGGGGAAAATGTATGCACCCTAAAATGGTCGCCTAGACTTTGGGCCCCCATTCAGCAGTTTATCAAATCCTTGAATCGATATTTTTAAAAATTAGCATTTTTAGCTTTATATCAATTTCCTTGATCAAGTCTTATTTTATCACTTTCGATTATTTCCCTTGGGCTAACCATTTTATCCTAAGCTTTTATTTAATTAAAAGGAATATTTCCTCCCCTTTTAATAAATAAAAAGCCCCCACTTTTCCTCTTATCCTAAGTTGCACAAATAAAGCATTATTCCTATTTTATAAAAAGAAGAAAAAATATTTTTTATCTCATATGGACACAAAAGTCAACTCTTATTTTCTCATTAGAAGATATTTGTGCACATGGATTTCTCCTCTTTTATGCTCCACCCTTGATTAATACTTTTGCCTCTTAATCTCTATCATTCGTTGTTTCTCACTTCCTATAAAAGAAGAGCTCTCTTCCTCATTTTCATAATCAATCTTTTTATGCTAATGTTATGCTGCAGGTTTTTTAGGTCACTTTGGAGCTTTTGAAGATTTGGAGCATTCTTGGCTTTTGCATCTACATGCTATTCTAGTTTCATTTCTTGCATTCTAGTTTCATTTGTAATGGCATTCCTAGCTTCATATTTAGCTTAGATTACTTTATCTAGTCTAATTATGAAGGATTTGTAACACTTGCATCTTTCCTTTCATAGTTTAGTTTGTACTTTCATTTTCATAGCTTAGCTTGCACCTCTCATTTCTAGCTTGCATATTCATCTTAATCTAGTTTGCATTTGCATTTCATAGTGATTCTTGGAGATATTGGCATTCTTGCCCTTGTCTTCATTTGAATCTCTCATTGTGTGGTTGACTAGCAAGGTCATTAGCTTAATAGCTCTAGCTGAGAGGAAATTTTAAATAATCTTGCAACTCCATACATAGAGAGCTCTATGTCACTTTCTAAGGTATCCCATTCATGGATTCCCTTGGATATAATGACTTGGAGAAGTGCACCATTTGAGTGTGTATAGAAATCATCTAAGATACAACCAAATGTTTTTTTTGTGGCTCTTTCCGGCTAGTATGCTCTTTTTAACCAAGACTATTGTAAATTTCTTATAATTAATAAATAAATAGTTTAGTAGATCTTACCACTTTTACCAAAAAAAAACATTATATAGTATCTATGAAATTAATTAATTATGAAATCATTTAAATCGTAAAGACAAAGTCACAACTAAATTTCATTATATAATCTACAAAATAGATTTATAATAAATTTAAACTTCTTAATTGAATAGAAAAATTCTTTAAGAATTATATTTGAGAAATAAATATTTTTTTTTATTAAATATTTTAAAGAAAAATGAAGATTCTTAGTGCTTATAAGAGCTAGAAATTAACATATGGACACTCTTCAAAGAAATATTAATCTAATACATGTATTGACATGTATAACATTGATGCTTGATAGAAATAATCATATATATAGATGGTCTTCTTTTTTCATTGAATGCTAAATGTTTTGAGATTGGATCTTGAACTTGTCAAAGCACATGTAGGTAAATTAATATTTATAAAAATCCATGCTTCCCACTAAATGCCTTGGCATAGATATCTATGATATAATCAAACAAGCATCCTATTGAAGATGTAATGAGTATAAATTAAGAAATTCTTTCACAAAATACTTTGGTTGTTTCATATTCGTGCTTTCATATCTATCATTAACAAAACCAAGATATGATGCATTTTAATTTTTCCTCCAAGAAGTGATGGGTCATATTATATATGTGAGTAGTAACATGTCCAATTTAACAATTTCTTTGCATCTCTTGATTTATGACACCCTAATGATGGATCATATAATGTGATTTAAAATATTGATGCTAAAAATAGACCTACAATCTAAACTAGAAGCCAGTCAATTCCAATTCTACTTGAACTCTATATAATTTTTTTTTGTTTGTAATAATTTATTTAGAAAAAAAGTATAAATGTTCAAAATAATTTGTTAGTATCTAAACCCTTATTAACATTGGATAAAGGAATTAGAAGCATGTATATTAGAAAGAAAACATTGATAAATAGACACCATATACTATTTAAGTATAGCTTTACAAGATGCACAAAAAGAACATTAATAAAAATAGATTTCATTCATTTAACATATTTTTGATTAACATATATCAATATGAGTAAAACAAAATATAAATCTAAATATGAAAAAATACCAAATAGATACACTTGCGAATAAAGTACTCAATAATTGGATAGAGCATAGCAATAACCTTTTTTCTTGTTGTTTGTTCTTCTCTAAATATGGTCTTATCAACTACAATAATCACAACAAGATGCCCACTTTTGAAAAATAAGGCTTTCAAACTTCACATTCAGATTATGCAATGCCATCTCAAAGGTACCGCTAAATCACATGGCATGGGACTTATAGTAGATTTGGTGAATGTAGTTAAAGTATTTGAAGAGATAGAAGAAAATCTTGTAGCCCTCACTATGATTGCAAGGAATTCTTTAGGGCATGTTTGGTTGCTGGAATTAACCTGGAATAGGAAAATTGACATAAGTTAATTCCAATTTTAGTCCAAAATGAGAATTAATCTGATTCCAGGTTTTGAGAGGAATCAAATTAATTCTCATATTGGACCAAAATTGGAATTAACTTATGCCAATTTTCCTATTCCCATTTTCCTATTCCAAGTTAATTCCAATAACTAAAGTGGGTTTTTTGAAAAGACTTTTGAAAATATCAAGAACATGCAATGGCAGACTTGGAAGAAAAATTATTTTGCCTCTATCCTATTGAATAGTGATGTAAAAAAGGAACTTTTGAATCAAACATAGACATATATCCAAGCTTAATGGTTGTGGATTTATTGTTTACGTCCCTATTATCATTAGAATACTCATGTAGATATGTATGCAAAGAGTGGAAATCAAAATAGGGCATGCAAATTTTTTGGAAGCACGTCTCATAGAGATGTGTGCAAGTACACACTAGACTCATGGTATTATTGAATGCAACTAGTGCATAGGTTTTTTTCGAGGAAAATTAGATTTGATAATAAGAATTTTGGAAAATTTCAAAAAACTTATATTTATACCAAAATTCTAAAATTGTGCATCACACCAAGATGGAAATATCAACAAAAGAGGTCAAAAAAATTACAAAAGGCCTCAAAATAAAATACAAACACAATGATCCATACTAAGCATGACAAGAATAAACACTGCTCAAACCAATCTCAAGCAGAAGGACAAAGAGAATTCAAAATCATCTACCTGACAATTTGAATAGGTGACAAAAGTGGTAATAATCACCACAAGGAATGATGATTAGGCTAGGTCTAGAAAGATTCGACCTTAATCCAGTAGACAGTCAAAATCATCCCATACTGCGAGTTCCATTAATTACTAATTATTCTCCATTAATTAAATAATTCTTTAATTACTCATTTTAAATCCTTCTAAATCTAATTTTTACATCATTTAATCATTTCTCTAATATTAATTAAATAATTAATATTATTTGATTAATTAATCTTAACTAAATAGTCTTACTATTTAATTAAATTCAATCTCTAAAATCCCATGATTTAAATAATCACCTTTAATTATTTAAATTAGCTAATAATTCCTCTAATTAAATTAATTTCTAACATTAATTTAATTTAATATCATTTTTCATTTAATTTAATTTCTAATTAATTTTATTTAATTTTATGTTTCTCAAAAAAGAATTTATAACTCAATTCAAATCTTTAAATCTCTCAAAAAAAATAAAAACATCAAACTCTTGAGTTCTAAAAATCTTGAAAATGCAAAAATCCTCTTTAAATAAAAATTCATCTTTAAATAAAAAAATCAAGTTTAAATAAGAAATAAATTTTAGAAATTCGTTATTCTCAAAATCATAAAATTCTCCCCAATCCTCATCTTCTCTTCCTTTGAGTTCAATTTAGAAGTAATCCTCTTTAAACAAAAAAATATCTTTAAATAACAAACAAACAATTTTAAATAAGAAATGAATTTTGGAAATTCATTATTCTCAAATTTAGAAAAATCTCCTCAATCCTCATCTTATCTTCTTTTTATTCTAAATGAACTCTCTACTTTTGAGGTCAATTTGGAAGTAAGCTTCATCTTTGAAAGGTTATCCAAAATCTTTTAGTTCCTAATTATCGCATTTGTTAGTTCTAATTTTCTCAATTCAATCTTGACCTCTCATCCAATCGTAAATATCTATATGAACCCCCTTCAATCTCAATTGAAGGATCCCAAAAACTTTGAATATCATTGATCTTATGGAAGTTTTCATCTAGAAATCAAGTAATCACTTAGCAATTAATTCTTGAATCTCTAATTCGAAATGCTACTAGAATCATTTTTTAGTACCATCCATAAATTCCAACATAGTGTAGAGAAGCAATGGAGGGAATCGAGTTAAGTGTTGGTAACTGTATTTGATTGTTTCATTTTTAGTTGTGTATTTATATATGATTTTATTTTATTTTTATATGGAAAATATTTATTACATTAATTTACTTTGATTAGTTTGGTGCTAAGTTAACCTACTTTTTTGAGTCTATGAAGAATTCCTACATACATTTGATGAACTTAATGTGATCATGCTAAAAAATATGATAATTTTTTCTTCAATTTTGGATGGAGGTTTTCCTTGTTGATTTGTTGTTGCATGCAGGATTTGAGAGTCTAACTTGTGATCTATGCAAGGTTTCTTGTCTTATACATGAAATTGTTCATAATTTTTTAATTTTCATTTCTTTTGATGAATTGATACAATGGATTTGAAATGAACAACTTGTGTGTAGCCTAATTAGATGGATAAGTGAGATAAAATAGCACAGTCTAATTTGGTGGATTAATAAACCTAACAATTTTCACCTAATTTTAATTAAGAAGGAAAAGCACAATAATTTTTATAATTTTGTCACATTTCCTTTCTTAATGGGCTAATGAATAAGAAATTTCATATAATATGCCTAATTAAGACATTAATTGCATTAATTTCTTTTTTTCTTGCACGCCATTCATTTTTGTTTGCATGTTGCTTTTTTTTTACTTGAATGTCATTCTTTTTTGTTTACATGTTTTTTTTAATTGCATATCTTTCCTTTCTTCTCGCATGTCATTATTTTTTGTTTTCATGTTTCTTTTTTATTGCATGTCTTCCTCTTTTGCTTGCATGCCATTTCTATTGATTGTGTTTAATTCCTTTTAATTGCATGTCTTTCTAACTAATTTCTAAGATTAGTATTTTGAGGTTACTAATCTGGCTATTTTTACCTTGTGGCTTTCTAGAGAAAAGAAATCGCTTGTCAAAGACCCCCATTTTTTCCTTAATCATTTTCATGCAAGTTGGGGGAAATAACTTAAAACTATTGATGAATATTGGTTACAAGGGTAGCTTAATTGTCTTTTCCTACTTTCCTTTTCAAATATTCAGTTTTCAACTTTAAAATGAACATGTTCTTTCTATACATAGTTCATGTTGTCATATTTTTTATGCATTTTGAAAACCTAAATACTAGATGAGCTCTGTACCCTAGTTTGCATTATTATGTGATCTAGATTAAGATTTGTGTTCATTTATTGCAAGTACAAGAAAAAGGAAAGATAAATAACTGAATCTGAGATTACATGTCATATCCTGAATATGTTGTATAGAAAAGAAAGAACTGAAAATAAAACATTCATATGAGCTCACACATGTTGTGAGCATAGCAAATGTAGGAGTTGCATAAATGAGTGCAAATATATAGAATATAAGAAGCTAGATGCTAGGGTACCAGACATTGCCTAGTAGTGAGAGTTGATCTTCTGTGTGCCTGGTGTGCTCCACTGATCCTGAACCTGCAGAGAGAGATGAAAAAGGGGTTAGATCCAATGTATCTAAGCAATGAATGGTGCCACGACATCTATAAACATGCATACGTGTACTCAGTCATGCACCACTGGCACGGGCTATGCTTAGGGCATGTGCATCAAGGAGCCTCTGGAAATAAATGAAATACCATTGTTTTTACTAATGTGTTTGTTCCATGTGCAAATGAATGATGATGCCCTATAATGTGGGCTCTCTTGGGAGAATCTCATTTTCTTGGAGAGAGACCACATCACAGGTCAAGAACATCCATAATCAATAGTGTGACATTCAGTGGATGGTAGTATCAGTGAGACATAAAGCCAAATCAAATGGAGCCTGGAAACAGGGCATGAACCAGATCCAAGAGGCATTCATCATAGCATTTTAAGATGGCATGGTTAAAGAATAGAACAGAGCACTTGCATTACAGAGGGGCTACATGGCATCTAGTTTGAATAGAGCTATTGGCAAAGTACACAAATTTATGAATTAGATGGGGCACTCTACTTCATAGGTGTTCACAGGGCATTCATCATTAGCATAAACAAGGTACATAAAGATCCACATGTTCAAAGAAAATATAACACATTGGTGTTTCAAGTTAAAACTCAATGCAAAAAATTATGGCATTTCAATCTGCATTCTGTAATAATATGAATGTAATAATCTACATTATGTGCCAATTGAAAGGGAAAGATAGCATGGCATGATGATAAGAATCCACAATGACCTAAAAATGAATCAAAGCTAGTAACAAAGCATTATAATCAATGGGCACAAAATGTAAATATCCTTCATGTATAGGAGTTAGTGCATGAGAAACCTGATGCTAATAATGAAAATCAAGGATACATGTGTATATGTGCCTCTGAGAGTACACAACATGATCAACCAGCAATATGGAGGGAGTGACAAGCACAACCAACATCAGCAATGTGCGTGGCATACCCTAGCAGATATTTCTCGGGCTTATGCAATGCAGAGTATAGGCAATTAACAGTGCCATAGCTTGAGGTATGAGCTTCAAAGTTCACAAGCCTGAATTGAAACACAAACAATAGTTTCAAACATGTAATTTCAAGGAAATCAAAAGTAAATACAGCTAATTGACACCCTCAATGAACACCATATGGTTCTTAGGCATTTTCAACAAATGATACCCTCACCGGCATTGAATATAAGGGGCAGTAATGCACCTTCAATACATTTGGGTTTTAGATTATCAAAGCATAGTTCAAAAACAATACAAATGCAAATGGGAAGCAATACAATATAGTTTACAAGGAAATAGCAGAGTGATGCCCTCAATAAACAAGTGCAAACAGTTCTCGGGCTTTCCAATAGGATACCAAATATATGCAATATGGTAGTGCCCTAACCATGTTATCAAGCTATGTATTAGTAATAGTCAATCATGCCCTAGGCTGAAACAGAGACAACCATTTCATTGTTACCATAGTATAAAACTGAGCCCTAGCTTTCGCTATCGGGCCATAAGACCAAGCACAAGATACAACAATGCCACCAAATTGCAAAAGCCAGGGAGGGTATCGTGCATTTTCAAATAGAGAAAGCAATGTAAAAGATAGAGAATACTAAAAAGTATATACCCACGATGCATAATCAAATGCAAAAATATAAAGAACAATACCCTCGAGATGCAAGTGCAAGGTCAAACAATTGCAATGATGCAAATTACAGTGCCTACCTCATCTTTTTCCGCTTTCGGTATGTGTTGTTTCTCATTCCACAAAGGAAAGTTTCCATTGAGGACTGCAATGAGTTTAGCATGTTTCCAGTTGCTGAGTTGCAAGGCAATGATTGGAGAGGATGCCATTTCACTCAAGGGTTTCCATAATAGCTTGTTTTCTTTTTGTCTCCCCTTTTAGGGTTGAGAATTATTCAACTCCCTCTGCTAAATTTTTCTCGGGCATGGGTCATTTTAATGTAAAGATATTAATATAGTTATCTCTTTTTAGAGATAAATATATTAATTATTTTGATAGGTGCTCAAGCATAGTGGTCAATCTTGACTTAAGAGATAAGTATTATATCAAAATCATGTATTTCAGCATGGGGGGGGCTATTTACTTTTGTTTTTTAGAATATTTGTGCCATGTGGATTGTAATACGATGTAAATATTTTAAATTTTCTCCTCTTTGTGAGTTGAGATCATCTTTAAAATATAGTTAGAATCCACTTGAGTTTAGTAAAGGGGAAATATTTTAATTGTGATAAGTTATTGTAAGGGCCTCATTGTAAGATATTTGACATATGGTGTTTTATAAGCCTTGTCAGAATATCATTTATTTTGCATGACATAGTGGGTGATGGGCTTTCCTTTGGCTAGCTATTTTTTAGAGACCACACTTTTTCTGTCCCCCTATATTATCAGTAATTGGGCATCCAAATTTTAGAATGGCAGGATCATGGGATCATGGCTGAGGCTTTTCTATTCTTGGTGAGGTGGGGTTGATGGAAGATTCTATAGATTTCCTATATATGCCTCTCACCTTTGGTTATTGAAGCTAGTTCTTCCTTCCCTCATTCTCATGAGGTTAATGTTGTAGCTCTTTGAGAAGCAATCTGATATTGTAGCTCCTTTTGTTCTAGATAATAGCAAAATTGTTCCCTTCTTTTTCTACAGTTTGTGAGTTGGTTGATGAACTAAGTGTTATGTATTGTGATTTATTTTGATCTTTTACATGATAGTCTGTTCATTTAATTATTTTGCAAGTATTAGTTTTCTTGGAGGTTTTCAAATCTGTGTGCATCTAACTGTGTTGAGTTGTGAAAATTATCTTTCCTTCTCATTCACATTCAGCACCTGATTGTTTTTCTAAAAAATAAAATCAGATTTGGAAGAGTTGTGGAGTTCTTGTTATGTGTTGGGGTTATATTGTGAGTTTGTTTTTAGTTTGTGGATCTATTCAGTTTGGTGAATCACCTAAGTTAGATTTAGTTATTTCTAGTTTTATGCAGTCTCTCTATCCCTTTCCCTTCAAAGTTAGTACAGTTCAGGTGATACAAACGGGGAAGCCGGCCCTTAATTCAGAGGTTTATTCTTAGTGAAGCAGTCCCACATCCTAAGAGCATTCCCATGTTTCACGAGATTGCTAGGTTCTATACTTAGCCATCACGGCTGCAATCCCTAGTGACAACAGTTTTTGGCACACCCGGTGGGACCTTGTTTCCCATCATTCACTAGGATTTTGGTGTGATCCTTAGTGCAATCAGCCTTTTAGAGGTGGTTTGTTTCTAGCACCATGGTGACTCTATGTGAAATCTACTGGTTTTTAGCAGTTTAGTGCTGAAAAGTTTCAGAAAATATGTTTTATCAGCTCATTTGATGAGCAATCATGTCAGTTCCTAATGCATATTCTCTCTATCACCCCCCATATCATGAAAATCCTACCTATGTTGCAGCATTTGCAGCATATAATCAAAATGGCCCACAAACAACAAATTTCCAGCATGCACTACCATACCCTCCCACCCAACATCAAGCACCCTGGCAACATTCCTATCAACCGCCCTATGAAGATCACCATTAAAATCCTCAGAATCAGCCTAATACCACTTTAGAATCAAACTACATATCCTCTATTTTGACAATTTTTTAGGAGAATATGAGCTCTTTCATGACAGACTATGCAGAGATGGTGACTGAGAAGGAAGAGCTCTCAAGGTAGCTACATAACCAGATAGCAGTTCATGAACAAATCCTTGAGGAGAAGGACAATCTGATCTTGACACAAGAGAGGGTTTATAAGAATAGTCTTGAAGATCATCAAGAATTCATAAGGAGCATCTATGAGACAGCTACAAAGGAGGAGGATCTCCCAAAAAAGTTAGCAGAAAAAGATGAATTTCATGATCATGAGCAGGAAACACTTGCCAAAAAGATTGTAGAAAAGGATAAATTGATTGAGGATCTATTGGCACGAGTATTGAGGCAAGGAGATCAAGAAGTCACTACTTCCCTAATGTAAGACATCTCACCAGATCCATCTGAGAGCAATGCAAATATAATGCAGTCTTGGAGACCCTCATGGACCATGTTTCTGGGTTACGAGATGCCAGCTCTTTTTAAGGAGGAGATCCAGGAGGAGATGCCTTATGTTGCTAAAGAGAACCTAGAAGCTTTGCAGACCAGACAGGAGACTCACAAGGTTCAAATCCCAAGTTTCTTTCCTGGTAAGTCCACTAGCACTCCTATTGAAATTCCAAACTTTAGGATTTCTCCTTTAGTTCAGAATCTTAGTCAGTAGGACCCTAATCTCCATGCATGTTTAGAGCCTATTCATGACCCTATCTCAGATTTCCAACCAATTCATCCTACTCCTATAGAGAAGACACCTATGAGTTTTGACTTCCTATATGATGGTGAGCTTGCCCTGCAGCAGATTAAGCCCTATGACCCAATTCCTGAAGAGCCCTCTACACCTCATGAAATTTCTATAAACCAGGAAGAAGATGAATCTTATCCTTCGAATGTTATTTTCCATGATGAGGATGAGGAACAAGTAAGTTTGACTCATGTTGAGAAAGTTGAGCAGCCAGATTATGATCAGGAAGCAAATGAAGGTGAGAGTCTAGCTGATTTGTTTGAAGAGATGCCTTCTTATATTGAACCAGATGAGATAGTTCAGGACCCACTAATTGAGTTCAGTGATTGTGATAAGGAAGATGATATAGTTTCAATTAACTTAGGACAACAAGATGATTTTGATTTGATAATTGATGTTTTCTGGTCAAATTTTGTTGATGTTCCCTTTCTTCCTAAGAAAGATAATGGCTTGCATGTTCTTGAAGAAAAGATTGTTGTTCAGGATGTTAATGCTGCCCTAGTTGTAGAATTAGTACCTATTTTCAATAAAGAGGTGGATGAGTGTCAAGAGTCTCGCTCTTTGGACTATGAGGAGGAGGGGCCAGTTCTGGTTAAAGACTTGTTGCAGCTTGATAGCTTGGATAAGTTGTTGGTTGTTCAAATTGATGAAGAGGATGATCCTCTAATTGCAGAAGAAGAATTGTTGTGGCAGATGATCATGGAAGAGTAGAATTCTATTTGTAAGGTGCAGGAGAGGCCTGGTTTTATGCTCTCTAGGGGTTGTCCTATTAGGTATCTAGCTGAGATGGGGTCAGGCAGGTCATCTTTACTTAATGATTTGGTGGGAGGTGATATCAAGAGTTCATTAATTAGTGAACCTAAGCCCATTTAGACTTATGAGATTCCTTGGGAAGGCAGTGCCTATGATGTGGTTGAGGTGAGTTACCTAGACTACAAGTATCAAAGGTTGATATCTCAAATAGTTTAGTATATTTTTGTATTCCTTATTCTTCCTATTGGCATTAAAAGTGAAAAGTATAACATTTTGAGAAGAATGGGGAGTTATTTTAACAATCTAGTTAATGGATTTGTTTGACTAGTCTGCTAAGACTGGTTAGAGTAGGGTAGGGTAGGAGTTTGGTTTCTTGTTTCCCCTAAGTGCCTCAGCATAGTTGTTTTCAGTTAGTTGAGTTTTAGTTGGTAATAAGCCTGATTAGTTACTAGGCAGTTGTTTCAGTGTTGGAAGGAAGGGAGTTGTTTTGGTTGTAGGTTCAGTTCTGTGGCTTAAGGACTCTATTGCCCAATGGATCTATCAAGCAGCTGGTCTATTGCTTAGCAGGCAAGCACTCCATAGAGGTTGCCATAATGTTGTCATATTTTTGACACATTTTGAAAACCTAATTACTAGATGAGCTTTGTACCCTAGTTTGCATTATTATGTGATCTAGATTAAGATTTGTGTTCATTTATTGCAAGTACATGAAAAGGAAAGATAAATAACTGAATCTGAGATTACATGTCATATCCTAAATATGCTGTATAGAAAGGAAAGAACTGAAAAGAAAACATTCATATGAGCTCACACATGCCATGAGCATAGCAACTGCAGGAGTTGCATAAATGAGTGCAAATATACAAAATATAAGAAGCTAGATGCTGGGGTACCAGACATTGCCTGGTAGTGAGAGTTGATCTTCTGTGTGCCCGGTGTGCTCCAGTGATCCTGAACTTGCAGAGAGAGATAAAAAAGGGGTTAGATCCAATGGATCTAAGCAATGAATGGTGCCACAACATCTATAAACATGCATACGTGTACTCAGTCATGCACCTCTAGCATGGGCTATGCTCAGGGCATGTGCATCAAGGAGCCTCTGGAAATAAATGAAATACCATTGTTTTTACTAATGTGTTTGTTCCATGTGCAGATGAATGATGATGCCCTATAATGTGGGCTCTCTTGGAAGAATCTCATTTTCCTAGAGAGAGACCACATCATAGGTCAAGAACATCCATAATCAATAGTGTGACATTCAGTGGATGGTAGTATCAGTGAGACATAAAGCCAAATCAAATGGAGCATGGTGAAACAGGGCATGAACCAGATCCAAGAGGCATTCATCACAACATTTTAAGATGGCATGGTTAAAGAACATAACAGAGCACTGGCATTATAGAGGGGCTACATGGCATCTAGTTTGAACAGAGCTGTTGGCACAGTACACAAATCTATGAATTAGGTGGGGCACTCTACTTCATAGGTGTTGATAGGGCATTCGTCATCAGCATAAACAAGGTAGATAAAGATCCATATGTTCAAAGAAAATATAACACATTGGTGTTTCAAGTTAAAACTCAATGCAAAACATTATGGCATTTCAATCTGCATTTTGTAATAATATGAATGTAATAATCTACATTATGTGCCAATTGAAAGGGAAAGATAGCATGGCATGATGATAAGAATCCACAATAACCTAAAAATGAATCAGAGCTAGTAACAGAGCATGATAATCAATGGGCACAAAATGTAAATATCCTTCATGTATAGGAGTTAGTGCATGAGCAACCTGATTCTAATAATGAAAATCAAGGATACAGGTGTATATGTGCCTCTGAGAGTACACAGCATGATCAAACCTACAAACTCTCATGGTAATCAACAATGACAACAGTGATACAATGAATGTGCCAAAAGTAATAAAGATATGGTAACCAGTAATATGCTTGTAGCAATGCTCTTAACCATGTTTAGATGCATGTATAGCAATGAACATCAGATTACAATCAACATAGTTCCCAAGCTATTCAAAATAGAGGAGACACAATGACCCATGATGCATCTACAGTAGGCACAAGCACCAAAATATTAGTGGGAGTATCAGCATAACATAGCAGTGAGCTAAAATTATACATGGCAATGTCTGGTTCAGCACCTTCATAATGTAACAGTGATCAATGCTCGGGCTATAGAAATAACAAACATGCACTCAATGCCCTTGGTTATCAACCAATGATAATATCAGATACAATAGAGAAAAAAAATTTTGCAATGCCCTAGCCGGAATAGAGATAGCAAGTTCAATACTCCCTTTTTGTGTGTAGGCCAGGAATGAAGTTAATCAACAAATACATTCAGCGTCAAAAAATAGAGAGAAAAACAACTTTAGGGGCCTTCAACAGCATATACACAATAGAGAAATTGAATTCAACTATGCTCTAACATTAGTCAACCAGCAATATGGAGGGAGTGACAAGCACAACCAACATCAGCAATGTGCATGCCATACCCTAGCAGATATTTCTCGGGCTTATGCAATGCAGAGTATAGGCAATTAACAGTGCCATAGCTTGAGGTATGAGCTTCAAAGTTCACAAGCCTGAATTGAAACACAAACAACAGTTTCAAACATGTAATTTCAAGGAAATCAAAAGCAAATATAGCTAATTGACGCCCTCAATGAACACCATATGGTTCTTAGGCATTTTCAACAAATGATACCCTCATCGGCATTGAATATAAGGGGCGGTAATGCACCTTCAATACTCTCAGGTTTTAGATTATCAAAGCATAGTTCACAAACAATACAAATGCAAATGGGTGGCAATACAATGCAGTTTGCAAGGAAATAGCAGAGTGATGCCCTCGTTAAACAAGTTCAAACAGTTCTCGGGCTTTCCAACAGGTTACCAAATATATGCAATATGGTAGTGCCCTAACCATGTTATCGGGCTATGTATTAGTAACACTCAATCATGCCCTAGGCTGAAACAGAGACAACCATTTCATTGTTACCATAGTATAAAACTGAGCCCTAGCTTTCGCTATCAGGCCATAAGACCAAGCACAAGATACAACAATGCCACCAGATTGCAAAAGCCAGGGAGGGTACCATGCATCTTCAAATAGAGAAAGCAATGTAAAAGATAGAGAATACTAAAAAGTATATACCCGTGATGCATAATCAAATGTAAACACAAAAAGAACAATACCCTCGAGATGCAAGTGCAAGGTCAAACAATTGCAATGATGCAAATTACAGTGCCTACCTCATCTTTTGCCACTTTTGGTATGTGTTGTTTCTCATTCTGGAAAGGAAAGTTGCCATCGAGGATTGTAGTGAGTTTAGCATGTTGCCAGTTGCTGAGTTGCAAAGCAATGATTGCAGAGGATGCCATTTCGGTCAAGGGTTTCCATAATAGCTTGTTTTCTTTTTGTCTCCCCTTTTAGGGTTGAGAATTATTCAACTCCCTTTACTAAATTTTTCTCAAGCATGGGTCATTTTAATGTAAAGATATTAATATAGTTATCTCTTTTTAGAGATAAATATATTAATTATTTTGATAGGTGCTCAAGCATAGTGGTCAATCTTGACTTAAGAGATAAGTATTATATCAAAATCATGTATTTCAGCATTGGGGAGGCTATTGAATTTTGTTTTTTAGAATATTTGTGCCATGTGGATTGTAATAAGATGTAAATATTTTAAATTTTCTCCTCTTTGTGAGTTGAGATCATCTTTAAAATATAGTTAGAATCCACTTGAGTTTAGTAAAGGGGAAATATTTTAATTATGATAAGTTATTGCAAGGGCCTCATTGTAAGATATTTGACATATGGCATTTTATAAGCCTTGTTAGATTATCATTTATTTTGCATGATATAGTGGGTGATGGGCTTTCCTTTGACTAGCTATTTTTTAGAGACCCCACTTTTTCTGTCCCCCTATATTCTCAAGAATTGGGCATCCGAATTTCAAAATGGCAGGATCATGGGATCATGGCTGAGGCTTTTCTATTCTTGACGAGGCGGGGTTGATGGCAGATTCTACAAATTTCTTATATATGCCTCTCACCTTTGGTGATTGAAGCTAGTTCTTCCTTCCCTCATTCTCATGAGGTTAATGTTGTAGCTCTTTGAGAAGCAATCTGATATTGTAGCTCCTTTTGTTCCAGATAATAGCAAAATTGTTCCCTTCTTTTTCTACAGTTTGTGAGTTGGTTGATGAACTAAGTGTTATGTATTGTGATTGATTTTGATCCTTTACATGATAGTGTGTTCATTTAATTATTTTGCAAGCATTGGTTTTCTTGGAGGTTTTCAAATCTGTGTGCATCTAACTGTGTTGAGTTGTGAAAATTATCTTTCCTTCTCATTCACATTCAACACCTGATTGTTTTTCTAAAAAATAAAATCAGATTTGGAAGAGTTGTGGAGTTCTTGTTATGTGCTGGGGTTATATTGTGAGTTTTTTTTCAGTTTGTGGATCTATTCATTTTGGTGAATCACCTAAGTTAGATTTAGTTATTTCTAGTTTTATGCAGTCTCTCTATCCCTTTCCCTTCAAAGTTAGTACAGTTTAGGTGATACAAACGGGGAAGTCGGCCCTTAATCTAGAGGTTTATTCTCAGTGAAGCAGTCCCACATCCTGAGAGTATTCCCATGTTTCACGGGATTGCTAGGTTCTATACTTAGCCATCACGGGTGCAATCCCTAGTGACAACAATTCAATTGGCACATTAATAATTGAATAGAGATCTTGTGTATTTTGCATGCTTGTGCATGCGTACAGTGGTCCTATTGCTAACAAACACTATCCTCTCCATTGGATCTTGTGGTCCTAGGGGCAAGAGAGAAGTGTTAGAGACACTCAATTTTCATTTTTTGAGAGTGACCTTTTGTGGAAAAAATGTACTCAACCCAAAGGATGACCCAAGCTATAATAGATAAATCTAATCACTTTTGAACCTCTATATATGAAATATGATTGTGATTAATGTTATAGTCAATTGGTGTGAATTTGTTATACCAGTCAAAATTTCCCTCATTATCTGTGTGAAGTGTTAAAATCTTTTATTGAAAGATGCCAAACACCTTGATTTAAAAGGCTTAGTAGAGATCTCCTTTCTACTCATTTTTAGAATTGATGTTACTATACATGATTAAATATTATATTTTTTAT
Source organism: Chamaecyparis obtusa (assembly GCA_027943335.1). Classification (NCBI taxonomy): domain Eukaryota; kingdom Viridiplantae; phylum Streptophyta; class Pinopsida; order Cupressales; family Cupressaceae; genus Chamaecyparis; species Chamaecyparis obtusa. Next base: position 349,205 of record BSBK01004696.1, on the reverse strand, counting down.
GAATAACAGCCATATTTAGTAATATAAAATGTAAGGTACCACTATTCACAAAAAAATATAGGAAGATGTAGGATCACCCTCATGACTAAAATGAACAACACTAAAAGAACAAAAAACATATGAATCTAATCTCTTCATCCATACATGAGCCATATAAGTCTAGCTTTCATACTAGTTTTGGCTAGTGGTTTATACAAAATTTGTTTTGACTTTTTTAATTTATAAACATAAGAAATATTTGACTATATTTTCTCACCTAGATCTAGAAATCCCCTAAACCTATACTTGATGAATGATCAAAGATAAAACTATCATAACGAAGTTAATACTGATAAATGAGAGTTTTTGTTCAAGGGAAGTAATTGGTGACTTTCTTATTTTTCAAGTTGGGTTGTTTTAAAATTTGTTTTTTTATTTAGTCCTATAAAATAATATATGTCATGCATAAGCTTCTTTTAAAAATTAAAATCTTGTGATATTTCTATGAGGATTTAAGTAGATGTGGTTTTTTTGGTTAAACTCATTGACCCATGTTTCATGAGTAGTGGTTCACATGAACCCATCTCTAATTAGAATGAATGGAACATTTAATAATAGTTGAATCTAGGTGATGGTTGTAATCACCTAAAATTGGTCTAGTAGAACTTGAGCCCCCCTCTCGATCAAATCATCTATTTACTAGACATAATTGTGCACAATAACCCTTAAAATCCCATTTGCATAATTGAATAAAAAATCAAAAATCTTATATCAAGCTTGCATATTTATTTAATTTCTAAAACCTTACTTTTAATATAAAATCTCTACACTTTTTTTAAAAGAGCACATTCACATATGTGCACCCACTTAATGTTGATTAATTAACAATTGAAATGGATTTGTGCTTACAAATGCTATTTTGTCTTATTCTAGCTAACATCTATTTTTTCCTCTTTATCTTCACCACTCATCTCTACCTAACCTTGCATCTCCTTTTATCTACTTTTTCCTCTTCATATTAGCCACTCATTCTTTTGCCTCTTAATCTCCACCCTCCATTGTTGAGGCAATTCCTTTAAATGGAAGCTCTTTCTTGGCTCAAGGGTTCCATCTTGTTGTGTTGGCATTATTGCATCTTAATTTATAATCTTGTTTTCTCTCTTAGATTTGAATTCTTAAGATCTTAGATCTCTCATTTCTTAGCTTAGCTTCATTTCTACAATAATATTGCATTATAAATCTAGTTTATTTCTTGCATTGCTTCAATAGATTTAACTCTTGCATTCTCATTCTATCATACTAGTTTGTTGCATATATTTGTAGCTTAATGTGTCATTATTATCTTGCATTCTTGCATCTTAGCTTCATTTATTGCACTTCAATCATCTATTTTGGAGTAGTCAAGTCACTAATCCTCTATGCCAATTTGATAAGCATCATGAGAAGGATTAAACTCACTTCAACTAGGAAACTATAAGCCAGTTCTTGAGATCTCCTCTTCCATAGATTTTCTTAAGTGTAATGGTTCATAGAAGTGTTTCACACTTTTGATCAAACATATTTGGTGCCCATCATGGGGCTTGACATCTATTTTTAGATCCATTTCTTGCACTTTCGATTCTTTTCTATCGCAGGTTCGTTATTTTTATTTTTCTAGGCTAAAGAATCATATGACATTTCTTACTATACCTAGGTGGCATTCAAGTATACTGTCAGTAAATTGTTTTAATTTTCTGGAGTATCATTTCGCCTTTTAGAGAAATGTCACCTGCTTTATAGAGAAATATTTCCTAGACTTTATAAGGTATATCGTATCATTCAGAAATGTTGTTCTTCTTCTATACAGTATATCGTATGATTTTTTGATAGTAAGATTAATTGTCTCCTAAAAATAAATTCTATCACGGTCCAAGTTTTATCTGAGATTACTTAATTTTATTGCATTTTTAAATTTTGTGATCTTCTAACAGTGACTAACAAGTGATCTTGCAGAGTTATTGCTTCTATTTGCATACGCTTTTTATGCTCTAACTTGTGGTTTTGTATGATTTTCTTGTCAAAGAGATCAATTCCTTCATGACTACTAATTATTTGTGATGTAGGACGCTTTCCAAAGACTTTATCTTGAAACTAATAATGCTATTTGTCTTGTAGGTTTCCTTGGAGATATGAATTAAATTTGTGTTTGCTTACATTTGATTTCTAGGCATCTAGCTTAACTAGAAGGCTTCTTTTTTGTGATTGGTTGGGTAGTAGGAGAGTATGCCCATTTCCTTCTAGGAAAATTAGAAATATTGACCTACTTAGTTTATCACTTGCAATTAGTCTTGGGTAAATGAATGTGTACTTAATTTTTTTGGGAGACACTATAGAGTAGGAGAGTATGCTCTTTTCCTCATGGAAAATTAGAAATCTAAACCTCCACTAGATATCCATTTGCTTTCTTGCATTTACCTTTAGAGGGCCTAACAAGAGAGCAATATTTAGGGAATGACCCAAGTGGGGAACAAGCAAAGCCAACTAACTCCTCCCCACTATTATCAAAATCTTCTTTCAATCCAAAGATAGAAGACTTGGCTACTTTCTATTCCTAATGCTTCTTCATGTGTAGGGACTAGTTGCCTAAATCTTGCTAAGAAATACTACACTTGATCGGGTGCTTGTATTCCTTCTTGGTCTAAATCTTGTTTACAAGACTACAAGAGAAGTACGTTCACTTTGTATAGGGATGAGATGTCTAAATCTTTCTTCTAAGACTATGGATCTTGGGTCCTTGTAGGGTTATAGGCCTTAATTTCTCTTGTGAAACTACAAGGGATGGCCATGAATGAAGATCTTTACTAAATACCTTAGGTCTTATAAGCTATGCTTTTGGTCGTGTGGCTTCCTTTGTGCAAGGATTGATCGAAGTGCAATTTACTAGGATCATCGCTAGACACTCACCATATTTACTCCCTTGGATGAAAATACATGACAAAGACAACACCAATTTGTGTGAGGCAATGGGGTATCAAGTTGTCATACATAGGTATCTACCTGAAGCTTGGACTCCTTATGGAAATTTATCTTTATTCTATATATCTTACACTTTTTCACTTTGGACAAGTGAACACTCTTACTTACCTAGCTTGAACATTGATGTAACCTAATTTTATTTAGAAACCAATACCATAGAAAATCCATGAAAACAAAGATGATTTTAGAATCCACAATTATTCATTATTCCTTCAACTGTCCTCTCTGTCTTACAATAACATAAAAACACTAATTTAACCAAATTCAAAATTACCATTTTTTGTAGATTTTCACAAAATATATTTTTGCCATTTTTGATAATTTTGAAAATGAATCCTAAAAAATTATTTTTTCCCTAAAGCTTCCCTAAACTAAGATAAGAAGAATTTCCAACTAATCTTCGAAAGTAGAAACAAGATTTTAAAGTTATTACAAAAAACAACTTCCTAAAAACTAATAAAAAATACTAAAAGCCAATTTTGGATGCCTAAAAAATTTTTTTGGCTCCCAAAAAAGTGTCGAAATGGCTCCATACCAAGCTAAGCTTTGTTGGAAATACAAATGGTATCTCCTGAGGAATCTACCTGTAAAATTTGAGCTAAAAGGGATAACTGAATCAAAAGTTATGACTATCAAAAGCCCCTGCATCATTCTCCTTTGGTTCAAGAGAATGCAGCTCCTGCAAGTTCATGTCCTCAAACTTTTGCAATTTTTCTAGATCCAACTTCTTCAATTCCCACTCTGTGACCCATGTACTATCTTATGGAGCTAATCCTTTCCATTTTACTAGATACCTTTTGTATTCTCCTTGGCGAGTATGAACAGTTTTCCTGTCTAAGACTTGTGCAACCTCTTCCTTCTTCTTTTTTTTCTTCTGGAAATCATCTACTGCCAATTCATTTCATCCTCACTACCTGTAGCATGGTCTTGGCCATGGAAGGTATATAATTCAAAGACATTAAAAATAAGAGAGATATCAAGACCAGAAAGTAAATCTACCTCATAGGCATTGTCATTGATTTTCTTGTGAATTGTACATGGACCAATTTTCTTATATTTGAGCTTATGTTATGTCCCTATAGGAAATATCTCCTTTTCTAAATAGACCATCACTAGATCACTTGCATTGAAAACCTGATGCCTCCTACTAGCATTTGTCACAACATTGTACCTCTCATTACTTTCCTGCAACTTTTTCCTTACTTCTGTCTACAACTGGTGCAGATGTTCTACAAATGCTTATCCATCATCATTAATTCTATCACCCAGTGGAAATTATACCAGATCTAGGACTCCCTGAGGATTCCTACAGTAAATAACCTAAAATGGTGATTTTCCAGTGGATCTATTCACTAAACTATTATAGGAAAATTCATCCTAGGATAATTCCAAATCCCATTATTTTGGTTTCTCCCTTACAATACACCTCAACATATTTTTGAAAATTTAATTGACCACTTTTATTTTCCCACCTATTTGTGGGTGATAGGCACTACTAAACTATAACATTGTTCCCATCTTCTTCCATAAACTTTGCCAAAAATAACTGAGGAACTTGGTATCTCGATCAGAAGCGATGATTTTTGGAACACCATACAATCTAACAATCTCTGAAAAGAATAAGTCTGCCACCCTGGTAGCATCACTAGTTTTCTTACAAGAAATGAAATGAACCATTTTTTATAATCTATCAAAAACAATAAAAATAGAATCTTTACCTCGTTGTGTGTTTTGCAACCCCAATACAAAGCCCATGCTCAAATTTGTCCACAGTTCTACTGGTACATACAATGGCATATACAATCCTATATTTTGTGAGTGCTCTTTCACCAGTTGACAAATTTTGCATCTCTCCAAAAATCTTGCTATGTCTCACTTCATCTTTGGCCAATAGTACTTATCTATTACCAAGTCTATTTTTTTTTATCTTTCCCAAAGTGTCTAGCCATACCACTACTATGAAATTCTCTAATGATATTTTTCCTCATTGAGCCAATAGGAATGCATAACTATTTTCCCTTGAATAAGTAGCCATCCTGCAAAATATATTCATCTTGAATGTTCTCCATTTGTTCAGGTGCTAGAATTTTCAACTGGTCCACAACATCCTAGAAATCAGTGTCAGACTCATACAATTCATTTATTGCTTCAAAACCAATTACTCGAGTCTCCATGGTGGTCAAAAATACTACATGCCTACTCAAGGCATCTCGGACTTGGTTTTTCTTCCCTGATTTATGCTTCAAAACAAATTGAAACCTTATAGAAAACATACCTACTTTGCATGTCTACAATTCAATTTCTTTTGTGTGTTCAAATATTTTAAGGCAATATGGTTTGTAAACATCAAAAACTCCTTGGGTACCAGGTAATGTTTCCAATGTCTCAAATCTTGCACAATTGCATAGAAATCAGTGTCCTAAGTTGAATAATTCTTCCTTGCATCATTTAACTTTTCACTTAAAAAAAAAGGATTTACCTATTTGGCTAAGCACAACTCCAATTCCTACATGTGAGGCATCACAGTCCACCTCAAACACTTTATCAAAATATGGTAAAGCTAGTATAGGGGCTTCATTGACCTTCTTCTCTAGATTCTAGAAACTTTCATCAACTTCTTTTGTCCACAAAAATTCCTTACCCTTGGTGCAATCATTTATGGGGGCTACAATTCTACTAAAATTATGAATGAACTTTCTATAGAAAGTAGCTAACCCATGTAAGCTCCTCACCTCTATATATGTTCTTTATATGTTCTTCCTTTCTTTTGATAAATATTAAGATATCCACAAAATACACAACAAATTTACCAATGCAGGGTCGTAACACAGTATTCATCAGCCTCATAAAAATGCTAGGTGCATTTTATAAGAGAAATAGCATGACCATCCATTCATACACACCATCTATGGTTTTGAAATTTGTCTTCCATTGATCTCCTTCTTGGATACAATTAGATAATAATACCCACTTTGTAGATCAATCTTGGTAAAACATGTTGCTCCTGTAAGGACATCCATCATGTCATCAAGACAAGGTATAGGAAAGTAATACCTGATGGTTAACCTATTGATTTCTTGACTATCTATACACATCCTCCATGTGCCATCCTTCTTTGGGGTTAGTAATGGTGGTACTGCACATGGGCTCATAATTTCTTGTACTAGACCTTTCCTTACAAGTTTTGTCACTTGTTTATTTAGTTTAGCATGTTGTGTCAAGCTCATCCTATAAGCTTCTTGATTGGGAAGACTTAATCCTGGAATAATATCAATATTATGTTGGATATCTCTCTTTGGTGTAAAACCATCAAGTAATTCCTCTAAAATAACATCAAATAATTCTTCCAATATCATAGCTGCTTCCTATGGTATTGATAGTTCTTCCACTTCTCCTTTCCTCACTACCAATATGTAAAAACACCATGTCACTTTTAGTTCTTTGACAAGCTCATTTTCATATAGAAAATTCTCACCCTTCCCAAAATCCTTTAGAGGCAACAATATGATTTTGGATTTATCATTCCAAAAGGTACATGTATTCTTTGCACCATCATGAATGAATTTCCTATCAAACTTCCAAGGCCTTCCTAACAAAATATGACATGCATCCATCAGAATGACAACACACCATACCTCATCTTTGTAGATATTTCCTATGGAAAATGTAACAAGACACCTCTTATCTATTGTAACTTCATTTCCCTTCTTAAACCATGGAATATGGTAGGGATGAGGATGCCTTTCACACTGAAAATTCAATTTGTGTACCATTTATTTGGAAAGCGTATTCTCACAACTACCTCCATCAACAATTACTTGACATACCTTTCCCCTTGAAGTACACCTTCTACAGAATATGTAAGTCCTAAGCTATGCATCATCATGGGAATTTTCCTCCACCTTTTCTTTTTTTTGGAATTATCATTGTCCTCCTTATCATGAGAGTTTCCCCTACATCTGGAGTTACCTCTTCTTCTTCTCCTTCAGCCTAAACTTGAACTAGATTCAACCTAGGTGGTCCCCTTTGATTCCAATCTTACATGTTATGATTATAACACTCAAAGGCCTTGTGGCCTTCTTCTCCACATCTGAAACAAGTAAAAGGTTTTGTTTGACCTTTACATCCTCTACCACTACCATAACCTCTACCTCGCTGGAACCCCCTTCCTCTTTGTTGATTTGATGGAGCCTCGTGAGTTTCTTCTTGGGTTTCTACTCTGTGGGATGATTCTCCTCGATCATAACTTGAACCTCCACATGACGGGGATGATGTGCCCCTCCTTACTCCTCTATTCCTTTGAAAATATTGTTGGCTCTCCTTTTTTTCTTCTTTCAAGGCAAGCCGGTATGCCTCTTTCATGCTAGTGATTCGGTGCATGCTTTATTCATCTTGAATAGATAATTTCAACCCATTAACATACCTCGCAGCCATATTCTCATTATTTTTATCGGGATCCACTCAAATGGATAGTTTTTAGAACTCATTTGTATAGTCTTCTAAAATAGATAGATTTTTCTTCAAATTTTGGAAATTTTGAAAGAGGGTTTGTGTGTAATCTACAGGTAGAAATTTATCTTTCATTTTCTTCTCCACTTTCTCCCATGTCCTTATTTTATTCTTTCCCTTTTGGGTTATTTCCTTCTACAAGTTGTTTACCTTCTTTCCCTTTTAGCTTTGTGTAGACAAATTTTACCTTCTTTTCCTCTGTCATATGTTTCCATCAAAGAACTTCCCTATGTTGTTTAGCCAATCTATCAATTCCTCTAGTTTAAGATTACCTGTATAGTCAGATACTTCCACTTTAATGATGCCATTTCTTCCCTCTAGTGCCCTCAACATCCTTTCTTTAAAAGATAGTTCATTTTCTTCCTCTCCCTCTTCTTCATCTTTCGCATGTTATTCAGTTTCGCTTCCATTATTTTCTTCATCATCCGAAGTCTTAGCTCTTGATTAGAATGTCTTTCTATAAGTTCTTCAACTTGTCTTTGGAGCATTTGCATGTCCCTTTGCATCTTCATGTTACCTCTTCCTCGACCTCTCCCAGCCATCTTCCTGCTCTGATACCAAATGATGTAACCCAATTTTATTCAGAAACCATCATAGAAAATACATGAAAACAAAGATGATTTTAGAATCCATAATTATTCATTATTCCTTAAACTATCCTCTCTATCTTACAAAAACATAAAAACACTAATTTAAACAAATTTTAAATTACCATTTTTGGCAGATTTTCATACAAATCCATTTTTTGCCATTTTTGGTAATTTTGAAAATAACTCCTAAAAACTAATTTTTCCCCTAAAGCTTCCCTAAATGAAGATAAGAAGAATTTCCAACTAACTTCAAAATTAGAAACAAGATTTCGAAGTTATTACAAAAAATAAGTTTCTAAAAACTCATAAAAATTACTAAAAGCCAATTTTGGAGGCCTAAGTGAACTTTTTGGCTCCTGAAAAAGTGTTGAAATGGCCCCCTACTAAGTTGAGCTTTGTTAACAATCCAAATGGCATCTTCTAAGGAATCTACCCATAAAATTTCAGCCAAAATGGATAACCAAGTCAAAAGTTATGACTATTAGAATCCCCTGCATCAAACATCAAGTCATCATAAGTCATCCTATTTGGATTTTGACAACCTTCTTTCATGCCAGTCAAAACTAGATCTTAGATTCGTGAAGTAAAAAAACTCAAAGTTATCTTTGACAATTCAACTAATGAAGGTCTTGTACCTTGGATTTTCAAACCCTTTAATAATATCTCTAGCGAATCTACTCTATCCTCTCGTAGCTTGACACATAGTATTTCTTACACTCCAACCATAGATGAAATAAACAAGAGGATTGAGGAATTCCTAAAACAACTAAGTGACAAATAATTTGGACAATAAAACCAAGAGAATCACGACTCTAGATATGGCTCTCATGATAACTCTCAACACACTAGACATGGGACACATGACTTACAAGGCGGTGATTTAGATAATGAGCTAGCTGAGGAAGATATCTTGCAATTTCAACAATATGAATGCTTACAAAATCTTACGAAGATGACTCTAAGTAAAAAAAAAATATCAATACTTCTTGCACCTGGCCTCACAAGGAGTTAAACTACCCCACAAATTTGACATTGATAATCTCATCAAGAAAGAAGAACCATCTTAAATGGAAATCATGAGGAGACATATGGAATAAATGATGAAACATATACAATTCTTAGAAAAGAAGAAAGAACAACCAAGGACATCTTTTTCACATGAGGCTATATACTCATTTCCCTTTGATAAAGATCCATACATGCCTCATTTTCCTTGCAAAGTTGAATTTCCTAAATATGAAAAATATGATGGTAGCAGTGATCATCATGATCACATTAGGGAGTTTTACAAACTTAGCATGGAATTATTTCATGAACCCACCTATCCTATGAGACTCTTCCGTAGGATTATTAATGGTCAAGCTATGGAGTGGTTCACTAAACTATCCCCCCCTCTCAAATAATTTGACCAACTAGTGCAATAATTTATTCAACAATACTCCTATAACATCCAACATGCTATCACCATGCTTGATCTTTGCAACATAAAATAACATCAAGGTGAATCCTTTGTGGTCTTTCTTCAATGATTGTAGAATCTATACTCACACTACCCTTGAAATATTCTTGAGACTAAAAAAATTGACATATTTGTCAATTCTCTAGTTCCTGAAATGAATTATGCATTACATATGCAAACTCACACTTCATTTGATAAACTATTTGAATCATCTATTCGCATAGATGATGTTCTTTTCCATCAGGGAAATGTCACTCTTCAATCCAAAGAGCACAAGTCCTCTTCTAACAACCAGCTTTCAATTTGTCTACTATTGGAAAAGATAAAACTAGTAATCCTTGGGTTTTTAAGCCCAAGAGGAACTTCACTCCTCTTGGAGAATCACTTGAAAATTATTTGAAGACTCTCTTTAATAAAAAGATCATTACCTTTCCTGATAACTCAAGACCTTATGATCTTGAGATAATGCCCAAATTGTGGACTGATAACCACTATTGTGATTATCATTGCAAAAAAAGGCCATTAGAATAAAGAATGAATGAAACTTAAGAATCTTATCTAGGATCTAATTGACAATGAGAATATTGTGGTTGATTCCCCACAAGTGAACAATGATCATAAGGCTTTTATGGAGCCTTTCCCTAAATTTGAGAAAGAGGAATCTTCTAAGGAAAAGGATAACAAGGTTTCCTACACCTATTCTAATAAGCACAATGTGATCAACATTCTTGAATATTTTGATTATACTAAAGGGAAAGCTAAAATTGAATCATCTAATGTGGAAACCAGCCCTCAAGTGAAAGCCACTCCATCAGGAGAAGGTTCATCTTCCTCCTCTGCTCCTAAGAATATATCAACCACAACAACTCAACTAGCTACCCTATCAACTACACTAGATCTTAATCATGTTTACCAACTTTTGAAAACTTCATCTCAAATCTCAATACTTGAGCTACTTGACAGATCTCCTGCTCATAAGAAGATCCTTGATCAAGCCCTTCTTGCAGCTAATGTACCTAAGGAACTAGATGTTGATAAGTTCCTATCCATGGTCAGTCAACTTTCTTCACCTCCTTATCTAACTTTGTTCTAAAAAAGATGACACGTTTATCACTCATCCTCATAATCATCCCCTCCACGTTATATTCTCTATCAATCAATATAGAGTCAAGCATATTTTTATAGATGGAGGCACGAGTTTGGACATTTGTATTTTCAGTCTAGTTAAAACTTTGTTTCTCAAAGTATGTTGTTTATCTTAGATGCTTTTCTAAAGGTTTGGGAGTCTTACCTATTTGGGTAGGTCATGTTCAATAGGACAATATCTATTAGGTCCTAGATATTCCTTTGGCATATAATATACTTTTGGGTCCTCTGTGGATCCATGCAATGCAAGTTGTTCCTTTTACATACCATCACTACATTAAATTCCCTCATGATGGAATTGAGATTACTATTCTTGCAGACTCAACATATGTCTATAACAATCCTAAATAGTGAGATCAAATGGTTCTTTACAATAAAGAAGGATCACCTCCTAAGAAATCAAAAGAGAAAGGAAAATCACCTCTATCAAACTATGGGAAAAGAATATTGGTTAGACCCACTGGTATGGGAACCTATCCAGTGGACACTTTTCCTGTTTCTTCTAAATATTATGGTAAATCATCTCCATTAGTTACAACACCTATTATTCATCAAGGTACTAGAATGATTAAGGCTACCATGCCCCTAGAGCTAGAAATGGATGAAAGATCTACCTCACTCTACAAGAGTAAAGAACCTAAACAAAGAGACAAACATACCAAAATCTCACCTAAAAAATATGGTATGAGCTATCAAATTATGCAAAATATGGGACATGATGGAAGAAGTCCTCTTTGAAAATGAAAATTTCCTCATGAACCTTTACATGTCAAATCCTAAAATCCTAAAGATAAAATTGGTGTTGGCTATTATGAACATAAAATTGACAAACCAAGTAGAAAAACTCATGCATATGAGGATTTAGATGATGGTGAAGAAGAAAAAATATAGCCTATGACATATGAAAGGCTCTTGCACATTCATATTTCTAATCCAGACTATCAAGGAAAGCCTTATTTGCCTTCTCAAGATCCTCAAGAGCATGAACCTGGTCATCACTGGGAGGATCTCATCCAAACTACTAATAAAACTCCCGCTAGTACTACGAATAATACTATCATTGGTCTTGCTTGAGTAGCTCGAGGAGCATGGAAAACTAGTATGTAACTACTTCTTATGTCCTTAGATCATCATGAAATCATCATAAATATGGTAGGAATTCAATTTTAGCATATGCATAGAATGGTAGATTATCTATATATATTATTATAATTTGTATTTTAGGAACACAAATCTGAAATTTAAGGATCTTTTTATGCATATGAATAATGATTCACATTTGATTAAAATGTGCATATGATAAGAAACAATCTTGTTATGCATATGCATATTGTTTCTTTTTTGATGAAATTATACAAAATAAGTGAATAGTGAGCATTTGATACAATTGCGCAATTAAACAAGTTTTACTGGCTAAGTAGGTTTGACAAAGCATGTGAAAGGCCAACATAAACATTTGTTTGATTTTAGGATGATCTCATTGTGTAATGTCATCTAAAAGATATATTCCTACCTAGTTCATGCAAGGTAATTTATCATAGTTAGTTCATGTTATTCTTGCTTTTGTAGGGTTGTGGCATACAAATTTTATGGCCAAGCTCAAGGCTAATATAGGGATAGTAGAGACATAGGATGAGAGATGGCATAACTATGAGGATAACTCATTTTCCTTTATTATAGGAGAGGCATGTCTGAAATTGTAGAATTTGTAGAGGATTCTAAGGATTTTTATCATAGGAGGTCTTATGGTAGATGATTACTTTAGTGACAAGAATGTTCTATGACCTATGTATGGTGCTCTGGGGCTATATATGAATAGAGGAGAGTTTAGCTAGAGAGAGATTCTCACTTACTATACACCATTATTATGTTGGATAATGTTATTGGGGGACTAATATATCATGAGAAATTAGTGTTATGGTCATGTAAATCATTAATAGGTTGAGAGTGAACATTAGAAAGAATGATTATGGATGATAAATAATATATATAGGTTCCTTTCTTATTATCCTCATTATATCATGATTTACATTAGGTTGTGTACTTAGTGAAGAAAATCCCTCAGTGGGAGAGGTTGTTGGCAAAATGGTCAGTGCTCCCCTTGGGATTTGTGAAATGACTTAACCACCTCCTATTTCTTCTATAAGTCTAGTGGTTGTATCAGGCATTAATAGGTTGATCTTTTGGTGCAATGACAACCACTACTTGTAACAATTGGTATCAAAGCTTGGTCATAGGTTTAAGTCCCCTTGAGTAACCCTGAGGGGGAGATTGTTGGCAAAATGGTCAACACTCCCCTCAGGATTTGCAATGTGGCTTAACTACCTCCTGTGTCTTCTATAAGTCTAGTGGTTGTATGAGGCATTAATATGTCAATATTTTGTTGCAATGGAAACCAATACTTGTAATAGAGGTAATATTACATATTTGGTCATACAAGTATATTTAAGTATTGAGACCGGTATGTATGAGGTATGTTCATATGTATAGTACTATTACATCCCAACTTAAGCTAGATGAGATGAAGTGTTTGCCAAATATTATTGATTGGATAGAATCAAATATTTAGATATCTTATTTAGAGTTAGGGCTAGGAGGCTGATGATGCTGAGGTTCCTTAATTATTTTACATTAATTTCTTAATTGGTCAATTCTAATATGTTTCAAGAGACATATAGCACACAAAATTCCATGATAATTTTGTTGGCAACAAGGTGCTTCTTAGGGTTCAAGATATTTTTCTAGGACACCATGAGAGGTATAGTTTTGTGTTTTATCTTTTCAATATGATGTGGTATCATTAGAGTTTAGAGAATTGGTATTGACTCCTTGAAATATATCTACAAAGATGTTATGGATGCCAAATCTAGAGTAGGAAAACTGAACTATTGCGAAGGATGGTAAAAAATATCAAGGAATCAATTACCTCCTCTTTAATTTGAGTAAAACTTTAAGGTCTTTAGAACTCTACATTGTTTGCTAGGGATAAGAAAGTGTGTGAAATTTGAAAATTCTAAGATAGATAAAAGTGTGTGAAATCATGTGATGGTACAATAGATAAAAAAATGTTTTGAATATAAGAATTGAAAGTGCTAGTATCTAAGACCGTTTGGTAAGATTTTTTTCTCTCTATTCAATATGTGTGTGCAGGTCAATGATGAAAAAGTAGTGAACAAGTATCCTCTAGATATGAAACATAAAGAAACTCTTTCACTACATCTAGAGAATCTATTGATCTAATTCAATGTTCATCATTCAAATAAAAAATAGAACAATAGGTGCCCATATATATCTTCTAGTGACCAATTATTAAAGCTTGGAGACCTATATGGCTTTGACACTTTTCGCATGACTATATTTTATTCCTAGATTCAAAGATTGTTTGGGATTTTTAGAGAGGTCTGCATAAATATGCTACGAATCTATAGCTCTCACATCGAAAATGTCACTCTCCTTGTAAGGAAGATTATAAAGAATACAGGATATAATAAGAGTAATCACAAATGAATTGAATGTTCATATTTAAAATTAATCTTTAGATAATTTACATCCATAAACCTTTGTGAATGAAAATCAACTTACATGAATAGAGTACATTTTAACATTAACCATTTGAAACATCACCAAGACTTTTTTTTTTTTTTTAAATGACTTAGACCACTAAATAAACTTTAACGATAATAAAATAATAAGAAAACCAAAAATCATGTTTATGGTAAGACACTGATGGACCTTCAAATATCATAAACCCTAACCCAAAATATTGAATAGACGAGCACAAATAGTAAATGTTTAATGTCAAACCAATCTTAAGATCATAGGGAAAAATATAATAGGAGAAAGTCAAAATGACTAGGTGAGAGGGGAATATAAAAATTTAGAAACCACCAATATTGATCCTCCCTTGTTGGACCATAAAATTCTAAGAAATTTTGAATCCATGCTTAAGCATTGGGCACATTTAGCCTCAAGAATGACATTCTTAGCTGGTAAATTTGAAAAACGTAGTGAGAGTGAATAGTTAAAACTTAATATTGTCTCATCGCGCTATAGTAGTCAAGTGATAATTGTCACATACTTTAGCTACCTTATTTTTTCACTCTTACGCAAAAGTTTGTTATAACTACTTTTCTTTTATGGTTGATAACATATTAATTAATTGTAAGAAATAAATAAAGTAATTTTTATGGATAAGCTTTTTTTTGGTTGACATAAACAAGAGATGTAAAGACAGGGTTGTTGATTTAATTTATTAATTTTTATTTTTTTTGGTAAAAGGCAAGATATCTGAACTTTGTATCCAAATTAATTTTTAATATATTTATTTTTGCATATTTTATTATTATTTTTTATCATTAATAATATTATATTTTATTAATGAAGAAAGAGTACATAAAGCTTCAAATTATAGGCACCTTACATCAACCATTACTAACCCCTCAAGAAACATCTACCCAACTACCATATTTTGTCTCTTTACAATCCTCAAACATCTACTTTTCCCTACCTTTACAATGAAAATTTTTAATAATCATTCATAACAACAAGACCCTTGTTAGGCCAATTCTTTCATTACATTGCACTACCAGGCATCATATTAAAACATTTTGTCTCAAACATTTCTTGGCACTCCATCCTTGTCTCTATAACTCTACATATTTAGTCCTTGAGCTTTCCCAACCATTGTCCCTTTCTCCTTGTCTACATCATTGTAATCATCCTTCAAAACATGGCTTTCCTAACAAATTTGAAAACCCCACAACCACATTCAAAATTCTATTCAAAATTGTAACAACCTATATCACCATCCACCTCACATTACATTTATGGTTTCAATTCTTCTATTTCTCTTACTTATTCTAATCCTCAACACTTTTAGTAGAAAATCCTTTTCTTTAGCTTCCTGCACCTCCTCAAAATCTCTAATGGCACCTATCAACTTCACCCATACAAAAGAAAACTTCCTTCTATAAGCTCTCTTGTCCACTTTACCAAACCAACAGACAAAGGGAACACATCCAAACATTTTTGGCCTCCTCCTCCTCTTCAAAGCACTCTGAGTAATTAAACTTGACTCTAGGGTTTTCCTATTCTAGAATGAACTCCAAACCCAATAACATATCCTTCTCAACTAGGGTTTTTACAACCCAATCAAATTTTATTTTATTTTCTGCTAGCTCCAACCCCCATGTCACCACCATGGAAATAACATCTACATTCACCCTCCATTTCTTTTTCCTCCCCATAAATTATTCTTCCAATAACTCATGAATGACATTGATAATTATTTCATCTTTATATTTCACTAAGCCATAAATCCTTTCTTTCCTTTCCAGGCCTTTAATACCTTTTCTATGTTTCTTTGTGTCTACTATAGTTGTTGCCTCCATCTTTACATAGGGCCACTTTCTAACTACTCCCTTCTTATTCTTCAATTTTGTTTCCTCACTGTTTCCCTTATTCTTAGGTTACACTACACCATACTATCTCCTTCCGCACACATAAAAATCAACACCTCACCTTTTCCACTTTTAAATCTCCAGGCATGGCTCCTTTAAGCATAATTTGAATTTTGTAATCGTAAATAATACTCTTTGGGTAGTGTGCACAACAATAATTACCTTTCACCGCACACATTTTGAGTCTTTTCCAATAGCTTTAAAGATTAATAGAATATTAAAGAATCCTCTCCATAACTACTTCATCAAATGATGATAGTGTCCATCATTAATCAACATAGTAACAAGTATTTCAAACCAAATTTCATTCTTTCGATCAGACATTCATTCGTCTCATTATAGGTGGTAAACCAATCTGATAAGACATCCCCTTCCATATTACCTTCACATTTTATATAGCTAATTATAAAACTTTCAAAGGTGTTTAAAAATGACCAAATTTGTTCAACAATATTCTTTTGGATGTCATGCCTCTATCTATTTTTTATCCATGCGTTAACAATTATCATTGAATCTCCTTCGAAGTGCACTTTCTTCATTTTAGCAATTTTTACCAAATGTAAAGCTAGCAATGCAGCCTAAGCTTCTGCCATATTATGTATTCCATCGAGTAGCCTTTGTGTACTTATTGCCAAAGTATTCCCTTTCCAATCTCTCATAATTTCTCTTGCACTAGAGAGCCTTGGCTTACCTTTGGTAGCCCAATCAAAATTTAATTTAATCCATTCCTCCTATGGCTATTCCTATATAACAATTTTTTGCTTGAGTCCTTTTTTATCTTTCTTGGATACATTACTTCTCAATCTTATCTTAATTCCTAGCCAATTTTCCTAAATATGTCTATCCATGTCAAAGTATAAGGAGTTGTAGGAGTAAGTATTTTTGTTGTTGCACTTATCACCTCTTTAATTGAATTGTTGATTCTTAATTTTACCCTTGCCGCACTAGTACATTTGACCCACTTTTTAGACCAACATTTCCTACCAAGCTATAAAATGATTTTCCATGGTCAGTTATAGAAGGAAAAAATTGATTTTTTTTAAAATCTATTCCTATGTTGGTCGAAATTTCGATGCTAAAGAGTGGTCATAATTCCAACTGACACGGGAATATAAGTTAAGAAAAAAGTCACATTTCTTTCATATATCCCGCCTACCGACACATTTCATTTTGGCATAGTGGTGCATCATCCTTGGCATAATTGTAAGCCTAGGAACACTGCCCCTTGAAAAACCTCGAGTAATCGGTAGGTCCACAAGTGTTTTTAGACACTCCACTACAACATTATTCTGGCGTCCAGTCACCTTCAGATTGGAGGGGCACTGAGAATTGATGTCGGTGAGGCATGAAATTATACCATTGCAATTAGGGTTTTTAGAAGTGTGGGTCATGGAAAGAGGCACATTGAAGCTATTTATGAGAGAGATGTCGTAGAAGTCCAGATTCATGTACTGGTTGAGGGCATATTCAGCCAGGGTCACTGGCACCTAGCCGTAGCCTTGGCAACTGAGCATGCCATATATCCATGAGAAAAGGAGTGCTGAAGGAGGCGGTATAAGTTTGGAAGTTTCACTAGATCAACACTGCGCACCTATATGCAAGTAAGTTTGAACCAGTGGTAACATTAGATATGAAAGTGCGGACCAGTGAGCAATAAAATCTTTATTTTATGCTATTTTATTTATCTTTGGAGTCTTTTATTGCTTGGTTTGGTTTGTTAACGAGTTAGCAGGTTTTACTTGTTCCATTTCAAACCATTTTTTAATGAACTCTACTATGATTTGAAAATTTGTATGCCTGGTGTTAATTCTTATGTTTATCCGGTTGTAACAGTCTTAAGTTTTTGTTAATATATGGAAATTTGGCTCAAACAAGGGGTCTATTTGAAGGTTTGAATCCTCTTAGATTGGTCTTCTAATGGTGAATCAAGTTTTTGTTAGGCCTAGAAGTGATTGGAAACAACACATTTTAAAAGCCCTAGAAACAAGCATTTGGAGAGACAAATTTGGGGATTTATCCTCTGGCGCCCTTCCCTACATCCAAATGATTTTTTATCAAAATTAAAGGACATATCTCCATAGCATAAATATGTAGAGTCAAAACAAGGAGCACTAATTTATTCACCACACTAAACACCACTCTCCTAGCTCCAGGCTGAAATATTGCCTCAATTTATACATGAAGATAGGCTAATTGGACCCTCAAATAGATCCGACTAGGATCCCCTTGTTTGGGAAAACCATATAATATTTCCAAGAATCTCACTAACTCATTACATCCTCAACCGTCTGGCACCTTCTATCATCCAAATTTGGTCTGCCATCGAACCTCAAGAAAACACAATACACATTTTAAAAATTATAATTTTTGGTCATCCTAAACATAAACAAGAGGGAAAGTAATTACCTTTACTTTGCATTTTCATCGAAGTCAAAATAAAAAACTACCTAACAAGGAATCCCTCACTTGGGGTGCTAAGGTGCTCAATTGTCTACCATTATTATAGAGAATCATATGGAGATCACACATCCCCCTAAAAATTACCAAGCCATGGTTTACATGGAAGGATCTCTAAGGCCAATATGCATATTCCCCATATATCAAAACCCAATAACTTTGGTGATATGCATGTCATTGAGTCTAGTGCAATAGAAGTGAATTCGTGTGTTTTAAGAAAAGAATCAAAAGATAAATGTAACATCCTTCAATAGTTTTGTGTATTCAAACATCCACTGGTCTATTCACTTTAAAAAATTCAACTCATATGGATGAATCTATGTTTTATCCTTTTACTTACTGTAATATGTAATAAAATGTAATGTGGGAAAAGTGATATGAAGGGAGAGGAAATGGGAAATGTAATGTATTGAATGTATAGGGGAATATAGGATCTATCTCTAATCCAAATTCCTAAAGGAGAGATCCAAATTGATCAATCACAAGGTAGTGACCAATGCATAAATTAATCAATCTATGAAGAATATGAAGAAAGGAGAAAAACCCTATGGTCCGTTATAGTAAATATACACTTAAAAAATAAAAATTATTGAAGACAAATACTCACCTCAAAATAGGGTAAATCTAGAAAGGACTATTTTTTTATGTTTGTGTACGGTTTCAGAAAATTCTGCAACTGGATCCGGCCTATAAATGCAAGGGTAGAGAAAACCTAGAAAAATTTTGTGCTTCGGAGAAATTTTAACCCTGACCTTAAGATTGGGGTAAGATCTTACCCCGGGGTACAATCTTGACCCCTAGTGAAAGTTGACCTTGACCTAAAATAGCTCCGACGGAAATTTTGTTCATGGATCTCAGAATTTCACCAAAAAAGGTATCTAGATTTGTACTGATATTCATTGTCCCGCACCTACACTTGCAAGAAAAATGGTTTTGTTGTTTGGATGAGGGGTTTGCCTTGGTCAAAACCTAGTTTGGAATCAACCTTGAAATGTAATTGAAATTGCAAAATATAAACAAAGAAAATTGAACTATTCACCTTGCTTATGTTTAAATCCTTGTGGATGATTTGAATCCTTGAATCCACAAGTATGGATGCTCCAAATGAATGAATAATTATATGTAGGATGTCTCAAATCAATTTCATTAGATCTTCAACACTAATCTTGAATAGATCTTGGAATAGGAAGAAGCTTGAATTAATGTGAATGGAGAAATCTTCAACAAGAGGGCTCCAAAGAGATTGAATCCTTCAATGGCTAACAATGGATCTCCTTGATGAATTCTTGAATGCTTTCTTTCTTGAATTCTTGAATGCTTGAATGCTTGATTTCTTTCTCATGAAAAGTAGATGTTCATGAAGTTTCTTAGTGATTGATGGATGTGAAAATGAAGGAGGAAGGCTTCCTTTTATAGTGATCTAGGGCACAAAATTATAGAGGGGCCAACATAGGGGAATTAAATTTCAATTAAGCCCTAACCCCTAGAAATGGAATTAAATTAAATATAATTTAAGATTTTACTATTTCAAAATCCGAAACAGTCGACCTGGAAGCAGGAAAATAAAAAATTCCAAAGCCCGACATCCCGAAACCTCTGGAATTCAAAAATTGGACCCAGGATCAGGGTCGAGGTCGACTCTGCCCTAGGTCAAAGTTGAGGTTGACTATGACTTAGGTTAGAGTTGAGGTTGACCTTGAACCAGAAGGTTGACCTTGACCCTGAGGTCATAGATCTCAAATTCATAGGACCAAGTGCCAGAAACAAGCAGGAAATAGGTGGAGAGAAGCAGAACAGAGGGAAAAAGCTATATCTATTCAAATACCTATTCAAAGCACTTGACATGACCCCGTACCACTTAATCAGAGGGCTAAACCTATGCTAAATGGAAATGCTTCCATTTTTCGATGATACACTTACAAAAAATTCAATTGAAATGTCAAACATGTAGTAAAAATTCACTGGTCTGTTTAACATACAGTGAAAATTTATAAGTCTTGCTTGGTTTTTGATAGCCATCCAATGTCTATATTGTAAACACATCAGAAAGAACACCTGATCATATTCATGTTAAAATGGATAAAAATTTTCCTTTGGTCCAATTTTTTATTATAGTTCTATGATATTCAAGTTATATGATTACCAACCAATAAAAGGACCAAAAGATTGTTAAGCATTGCACAATTTCTGACTGCCCTCCAAATTATATATTGAAGACATATGAGTTAATTCATCTGTACATTATAGGATGGAATTAGTCTCATAAAATGGTGCAGAAGTACCCAGATAACAACACTCAGAGGAAAATGCATAAGGCAGGAATCATGGATATTCTGGTGTGAAGAAAAAACAACTCGCCTTTAAGATTACGAAGATAAATATTACCCAAGTTAAATTTTCCTTCTCAAGGTCGGGCCACTGGAAAGAGCACATATAAATCCTATCCATATTTACAAGCATCATAATTCAAAAAAATGAGAACATCTCTTCTCAATCAAGCAGTATGGTGGTCAGTCCCTCACCTTCACCCGATTCCTGTTGAAAGCTTTGTATTGGAAACTTAAATCTTAGTGAATTGGTCATCTTTTTAATGCTCACATAAGCCCTACCTATAGAATGATTACACCCATCAATCCAAGGGTACATATTATCTTATACTTCATCTATATAAACTCACACTTGTACATGCAATACATCAAAGCCTTGTCCTCTGATGTTTGAATCAGCTTCCATAGCTTAGATATATCATGAATTTTTTATAATGGGTTTGCCATTTCCTTGTAGCAGTGACTCTAAACCTGCACTAAGAGCATTACCTTGCTTACCTTGTGGTTCTCTCTGATTATCCCAATCCAATTGGAGGAACTTAAACTTTTCTATAAGGTCTAAACTACCATTTACTTATTTCTCACTACATGAAAGCACAAAGAATTGTACTAGAAAATCTTGGATCTTCATGTATTATATATTCTTTCTTCTCTGATCTTCCCGAGTTGGGAATCTTTCTGTGAATGGATCGATGCTTTCTAATGATAAGATTCATAACCTATCTTTCCAAAATATTATCAGTTTCACAAGCTTCTATTGTACTAGAGTTAATGTGTATCATTGCATCATTATGCATTTGATTGCATATTTCTTCTCTTGACTACAAATTTATCTATCATGTAGTTTTCCCATCACTGTTCTTGGAAGCTTCATTTACCTTGTATCACTTCTAAGGCTTCCTTTCCCTATTTCATGATAGTCAATGCAACTGTTTTGCATATTTCTTCTCTTTATCATGATAACATGTATCCTTGTGCATATTACTAAAGGTACTCTTTATGACTATGTCTATTCATTGCCTAACATGTGTTCAGATCTCTATTTTCCTCTACAAGTGAATAGATCTTATCTCTTGATAGTGAATATTGCCTTTAAGAAGTGAGAAAAATGCTTCAAGAAGAATCAATCAGTCTTTATACATATATCCTGACTACTAGCACATTTCGTTTTATTTCATTTTGGCATAGTCCATGAGCAAAGGAGTCCTTCAACTTATTAAAATTCATATCGATGTGTCTAGGATCCATGCCCTCTCTCCATCCAAGTCATTAGAATCTAAGATGAAGCACTGTAAGATGCCTTTCATATCGAAAGCTATCATTGCCTCTAATGATTTTAGATGGCACAATCTCTTCGGTGACATCCCAAGTACATACTTTATAGAACTCCCAACAATTCTTAAACATACTTTACCTGATATGATGAATTCTTAAACAATTAAGGTTGGAGTAGACATAGTTATCATAGTTTTTTGTGTGGTACAAGGAAGATTTGGCTAGGTCAAATTTTCCTTCTTGCTAACAGTCTACGGAATTAGACCTTTATTAAGAATTCATCATATCAGATAAAGTATGTTTAAAATTTTTTGGGACTGGTCCTTTGACATACTGGATTTAATTCATAAATTCAAACTTTGAGAAAATAGAGTTTTTAATGTTTCTCCTACCTTTTCTCAATGTTTTTCAAATTCAGATCAGAGAAGGAGATGAATGGAAGACTTCTTTCGAGACAAAGGAAGGACTGTATGAGTGGTTAGTCATGCCTTTTGGGCTAACCAATGCACTGAGCACTTTCGTGTGGCTCATGAACAAGGTTCTAAAAGAATTTCTAGGTAAGTTTGTCATTGTTTACCTAGATGATATTTTGATCTTTAGTAAGACATTGGAGGAGCATATGATGCATATTCGTATGGTGTTTGAGAAGTTAAGAGAAGAAAATTTGTTGACTAATTTATAGAAGTGTAGTTTTGTGAAGAAAGTGTTAGTGTATTTGGGATTTTAAGTTTCAGAAGAAGGTCTAAAAATGGACCAGAGAAAGTGTAGGCTATCCTTGAATGGCCTACTCCAAGGAGTGCAACTAAGGTAAGATCTTTTCATGGTTTGTCTAGATTTTATAGAAAGTTTATAAAAAAATTTAGCAGTATTTGTGGACCCTTGATAGAAACAATGAGAGGGGATAGAAAAGAGTTTAAGTGGACTAATGGGGTAGATAAAAATTTTAAATTGTTGAAATAGAAAGTTACAGAACAACCTATTTTAGCACTTCCATAATTTACTAAGGTGTTTCAAATAAATTATGATACTAGTGGTACTGCAATAGGAGCTATTAGTATAGAAGTTGAGAAGTCCAACTTCATAGTTTGCCAAGAACACCTGCATGCAAATAACCTGTTGCTGAAAGGAAACCAAAGAGACAAAAGAAAGGGCTTGAAAAATCTCAGTAGTGTGAGAGAAATTTTATTCCAAGATAATGAAAAAAGAATTATAAGGTTCAACCTATAAAGGTGAACAAAACCCTAAAACTAGAAAAGCTAGGTTGCATATTATAATTAATAAAATATTAATTATAATGTACCTAAGAGATAGCTTAAGTAAAAAAGAGTAATAAAACTAACTAATTACTCTAACCCCCCCCCCCCCCCCCCCCCTTAAGTGAAGCTCAAAAGGTAAGCTAACCTAGCATAGCTATGAAAGTAGGAAATGGGTCCCGGCAACAAGGCCTGATCACGTACCCAATACAAGGAAATCTCTGTAAACCGGAGACAAAGGAGAAAACCCAGTGGGAAAAGCTCCTCTCCAAAAAGAGATATAAAAGCAAGCAAAAGAAAAAAAATAAATTCAAGAGACTCTCTCAAATCCATAAGTACAATGCATGCTGCCAACCCCTCGTGAGAGAGGGTCAAGGCTCCAAAGCCCCCCCAAAATGAGAGAACCCTTGGATCAATGAAGAAACCACCATGAGGCCAATACAAAGGAGTGAAAGGAAGTGAGAACTGAAGAGGTAACCTCAAAAGACGAGGTGTCACCGAAAGGCTAAGCTGATGCTCAAAGCAGTAGACATGAGGATCTTGAAAGGGAACCCCCAATGTAGGTGGTATGACAGGTGTGCTAACACTGTCAGGAGAGAGGAGATGAGTGTCCTCTATAGAATCCTCAACAATTGCACCTGGTGGCTTGATGAATGGAGCTAGAGGGTCTAGCAGTGTTGAAGAAGAGTCCTGCTGAATAGAAGAAACCCCAACAAGATGAGGTGAGGTAGTCACAAAAGTGGTCTCAAGAACAACACAAAGGTTCAAGTGACCTAACTGTCCCACATGATGCTCTCGCATAAGAGGAGAGTTGTGCTCTGATAATGGACATGGTGGACCAAAGTTTTAGAAGGTGTAGAGATAGGAGGAATGATCAACTATCCTTGTAGTAATAATGCCACCTGTCACACTATCCTAGATGAAGACTAAATCTGGTGTGAACTCAACTGTCTTCCCTGACCCACTGAGTGTAATCTGATAAATCGAGAGGAGATTTGTAGATAGAGAGGGAACATATAATACATCATTGAATGTGCGATCCTGAATGCCTATAGAACCTATCCCATAGACTGGCATAACATTGTTATTCCCCATGAGAATGTGAGGAATAGGAGAATCCTCAATAGAAGAGAAGATCTGTGGAGAAGATGCCATATGGTGAGAATCACCTGAATCCAGTATCCAAGGGACCTATGAAGGGGATGCAACAGAAGCCCGTAATGCATGACCCTATCCAAAATCCTATCCAGATGTTGAAGATGAGGTAGAAGACTGAAAAGTAGACCCCTGTGAGGTGGAAGAGGATGGAGAGGAAATAGTGCACTTCTGAAGGAGAGCTTGCAAATCTGCAATCTGTTTCTCACAACCATCAAATCTCTTCTAAAAACAATGTGACTCATCATGAGGCCCCTTCTGACAATAGGAGCATGTAGGGCTCTCAGTCCTCTATTTCTCCTTCTTATAAGAAGATGGTGGGCTAGTAGAGTATTGAGAAGAGGAATTAGATGTCTGCTTTAGCTTCTGCTTCTATGTATCCTGAGGTGTCTTGGCAAGCAATGCCCGTGACTATGAACCTATAAGTGAATCCATCTGATTGAGCTTAGACTGCTCACGAGTCAACCTACCACAGAAGGTCTCAAAAGAGGGCATAGCATGTCGTGCACCTAGTGCATCCATAGTGGAGTAGAAGGTAGAAGTGAAAATTTTATAAGGGTCGTGAAGCTTTGAGAGTATTAGAAAGATACACTCATCATCTGACTTCATCTTTCCAGAAACCTGTAAAATAGATCGAAGAGACTTGAACTTCATCAAGAAGTCCTCAATGCTGGTGAATGATTCAAGTACCAAGGAGGTGAACTCTGCATCTATCTAGAGAACCCTAAACTGATTCATTGTGCCAAACAAGGTGGAAAACTTGTTCCACATATTCCTGGGTGTGGTCAAACCATCCAGGTGGAACAACAACCCATCTGAAATGTTTATTGCAATGAGGCCCATTGCCTCATCTATCCTATTTCTCAGCATAAGAGCCTCATAAGGCCTCTGTAGAACTGGTTGAGTCTCATCGAGGCATGACCATAGCCCCTTTGCCATAAACAATCTGGTCATCTGTCCTTTTCAGGTGTGGTAGTTGTGTGGTGTCAGCCGAGCCACAGAGGGGTCCGACATTGAGAGAAGAAGTAGACAGAAGTAGAAGGGTCTTTTGTGAAGTAAATAATAGAAAGAAAGAACACCCCCCCATAATGTATAAATCTAACCCTCGTACAGCAGGTAATCAATTATTGAGAGCACAAAAAATGAGAAGAAAACCTAGACGCCAGATGCAAAGAGGGAGGAAATTGAAGCTTCTACTTCAATGCCAAAAATAAAAACTCAAATGGCTGAATCAGCAAATCAAACCAATACCATTGTCTTTGGCTCGGAAAGATCTTTTCGACAATATTTCATTTTTCAAAAATAGACACTGTATGCACAAGTTACAGCCAAGAAACCAACTACACCTCTAAAGAAGAGCTCTCTGGAAAAAACCAGTCACTGGAAAAAATTTGACGATCGTATGACCGTCAAATGACTGTCAGGCGAAAAAATAATCTGGTCACCAGAAAATTTGAAATTTCACAAGAAAATGAAAAATTGGTCACTGTAAAATGAAAAACTAGCGGTGACGTCAGTAGTGATGTCACCGCTATTGCTGGCGGTTGGTGAGTGACACCGGGGCGGCGCTGGGGTGATGCGGAGGTCAGTCGATGAAGCCTGGGCCAGGTGGGGGTGGCACTGGGGTGGCACGATGATGGCGCGGGGGCACAGGGGCCGGTGGGCGGTGTAGGGCGGGGCGGGGGTGGCACTGAGGTGGCGCGATAGGGGCGCGGTGGCGGTGTGCATAGAGAAGGAGCGTTGCAGCATGAATTTTGATGATTTTTTAAATTTTTTTCATTTTTCATTTTTTTCATTTTTAAAATAGGGCTTTTTGGGCTTTTTGGATGCAACCGTGAGGTTGGTTTTTGCCAAGAACGCCTGCATGCAAATAACCTGTTACTGAAAGGAAACCAAAAAGACAAAAGCAAGGACTTGGAAAATCTTATCGTTGTGAGAGAAATTGTATTCCAAGATAATGAAAAAATAATTACAAGGTTCAACCTATAAAGGTCAACAAAACTCTAAAACTAGAAAAGCTAGGTTGCACATTATAATTAATAAAGATATTAATTATAATGTACCTAAGAGATTGCTTAAGTAAAAAATAGTAATAAAACTAACTAATTACTCTAACAGTTAAGAGCCAAGAAGGTAAACATGTTTCTTATTTCAGTGAGAAGTTAAATGATGCCAAGAGAAAATATCATGTTTATGAAAAAGAATTTTATGCTATAGTTTAGGCATTGAAGAAGTGGAGACACTCTTTGCTTCCTAAAGAGTTTGTTTTGTATACTAATCATCAAGCTTTGCAATATTTGAATAGTCAAGGAAATTTGAATCAAAGGCATTTGAAATGGGTTGAGTTTTTGCAAAGTTATACATTTGTTTTGAAACATAGGAGTGGAATGTCTAACAAGTTTGTAGATGCGCTTAGCAGAAGGCAACTATTGCTGATACAAATGAAGATTGAGGTGGTTGGGTTCAAGGAACTCAAGAATTTGTATCCAAAGGATCTAGATTTTGGAGAAGCTTGGAAAGCTTATACAAAACCTATTACTCTAGACATAACGAAATGGTTGGATTTCATCATCTAGGATTGTATGCTATTCAGAGGGAGTCATTTTTGCATTCCACGAAGTTCTATGAGGGAGAATCTCATCAAGGAGAAGCATAGTGGAGGATTGGCTGGATATTTTGGTCATGATAAAACCCTTGCTTTGGTTAGTGAGAATTATTGTTGGCCATTGTTGTAGCAAGATGTCAAGAAGTTTGTACAGAGTTGTAGAGTATGTCAGATGGAGAAATGAGTGAAGCAAAATACAAGGTTGTATCAACCATTACCTATACCAGAGAAGCTATGAGTGGATATCAGTATCGACTTTGTTCTTAGTTTACCAAGGACTCAGTGGGGACATGGCTCAATTTTTGTGGTGGTTGATAGATTTTTGAAGATGGCACATTTTATTCCCTGCAACAAGACCAATGATGTAGTTCATGTGGCAGAATTATTTTTCAAAGAAGTGGTGAGACTACATGGTTTTCTAAAGAGTATAGTTTTGAATCGGGATACTAAGTTTTTTTGATATTTGTGGCACACATTGTGGAAGAAGTTAAAGATAGATTTAAAGTTTAGTTCATCATATCATCCATAGAATGATGGACAAATAGAGGTGGTGAATAGGAGTTTGGGGAATTCGCTGAGATGTTTGGTTAGACATAAGAAAATAGGCTGGGATTTGATTTTACCACAAGCAAAATTTTCATACAATAATTTTGTCAACATGAGCATTGGTAAATCACCATTCCAGATTGTATATTGAAGTATTCCTATAAATGCATCTAAGTTAAGGAAGATAAATAAAGTAGAAATAAGTAGTGTTGAAGCTAAGAATTTTGCAGAACATTTGAAGAACATCCATGAGGAATTGAGGAAGCACATTACAAAGATGAATGTGTAGTATAAGGCTAAGGAAGATGAGAAAAGAAGGCATAAGAAATTTCAGGTTGGCAATGAAGTTATGCTTCATTTGCATAGGGAGAGATTTCCAGTTGGTACATATAACAAGCTAAAAATGAAGAGGTTTAGCCATGTAAGAGACTAAAGAAGCATGATTCTGGAAATGCCTATAAGGTCAATTTTCATACAAAGTTGAATATTTTACTAGTATTTAACATTTTAGATTTGATAGAGTATCATGAAGCAGGTATTGAAGATGAGATCACAACAACACAGTGGAGTATTCTAGCAACTAGTCCTGATACCAAGGAGATTGAGGACATACTAGATAGTTGTGTTGGAAGAAGCACAAGGAATAGGACCTATGAAGAATATCTAGTCAAAAGGAAAGGATGACCTATTGAAGATTCATCATAGCTAATAAAGGAGGAGGTTAACCATCTTGGTTTCCCTCTTTACACTTGAGTCATGACAGGGTCACTTTTAAAATTACCTCTGGTGTCTGATGCAAGAGCATCCTGGGTGTAAGAGCAATCTTGCACCACCCAAAAATAATTTTGGTTTCTTTTCAATAAGGGCTATCTTGTTCAGAGCTGCTATTTTTGGAAATTTACTATTTTTAGTACATAAACTTTGAACTCAATTTTGAAGGCTTTAGAGGTCCTGAATGAGGTCAAAACTTTAGGTGTTGTAGAGCACTTTGTGCCCTTTTTGAAATGGGGTCATCCTAGTCAACTGGGTCAATGGGTGATGACTTATGGTCTTCAAAAGTTGGGTCATCTAAAATGGTCGAAAATATTTTTTCTTAAAAATTTATGTTTGGCTTTCAAAAGTTGTTTTGAGCTGACTCCGATGTAATAAATTGAAAATAAAATAATTCTAAGTTTGGTCGGCCTTAGAGGCTAAAATTCTAGAACCTTCCCAGGCGGTGGAAAATTTCTTATATAAGGAAGGCCTGTAGTGTTGTCTAGGGAAGTTTAGAGTAGTTCAGAGTAGTTCTCAGTAATAATTCAAGGCTTTGTCCTACAAAATATTGTAAGGGAAAATGCCCATGTGGCTTTTCATATTGTAATTTTGAAATTTGTAATTCCACATTTGTTTAGATAATAAGAAGCCCATTTTTTGTTCTTGCAATTTGTTGTTTCTCTGTTTCTATTATGTGTTTGTGGTATTAAGGGGAGAACCCTTCATCAAGTTAGGAATATTCCTTGAGGCCATTTATGATGTTGGATCCTCAAGATATAGGAGATAGAGGTCCTAAGAAGTAGGTTGAAGGCATAAAGTAAAGATGCCAAAAGTTGTTAGAAGTTTTCATGACAACATTTGCAATAATGGTAAATGTTGCATGCATCTCAGTTACCTTGGATCCCCTTAAAGATAGGAAGTGGGAGATCGGCCAACATGCCCTAAAAACATGGAAATGAAATATAAAGTAATGTAAGGCTCAAATCTTGAAGTCATTCATGCATTGTAGTAGTTTGTGAATATTGAATAGAGCTCTGCAATTTTGTTTTGGGAGGAACCCAAGCTATTTGATGTGACAATGACATGTGATGGATTGAAAGTCTCAATTAATTTATTGTTTAGTGTTATTTAGATATTTTTTAGAGTTTTTCATTGAAGATTCAAGTTTATTTGAAGTTGTTTAAGGTCTTGTATAAATTGTTTTTCATTTAGTAGTCTTCCTGGTCCTATCTTGACCAGTCTGTCATTTTGTGGCTCCTCCATGAAAAATAACCTTGGGATCTTCCTAAGGGTGGTTGGATATGAAAGGGGAGTCATTAGCCTATAAATATCTAGGATTAGGAGTCATGAGCATATGGATAGGCATTTTTACTACTAAGCCCTATGCGAGTAGATAGTGCCCGGTTAGAGGTTTAGAATAGAAGAACTGAAGATTTCTTGTAGGGTATGAAAGTACTGTATGGCACAGGTATAGTTCTAGGTAGGGTAAAGTCATATCCTAACATGATATGAGGATTGAGTTCATACCAATTCATTAGACTAATTTTTGAGTGAGAAAATAGTGAGATCCTATTAAATAGGCCTTTTAGCCTTATTAGTCCTAGTCTATAGGAACCCTGTGTACAGAGGGTCTAGGGGTTGAAAACCTTTAGAATCTTTCATAAAATCAAAAAGGGTATCCTAATATGGGATTAGATTTTTAGGTTTCTTGGAAAGGTTTTTGAAGAATTGACAAAAGGTCCCTACAAAAAGCTACAAGGAAATAGGCCTAATTAGGCCTCCTCAAGGTGAAACCTTGAACCCAGTAAGGAAAGGCTTGAAGATCCTTTCAAATGGATTCAAATGAGAATAAATGGAATGTTTTCAAGATGATGGACACCCCTGTAATGAAATTTGGAGTTTGTGAAGAGATGGCACTTAGATCCTTCTAAGTGTGGGAAAAGAAGTGAAGTATCTACATGGTGTTAGTCCTTCAAGGTGAAGCACAAGTTGATTGGCTCTTGGAGAGGAGCTTGAGAAGGCCTTAGTTAATCATCTAAGCCTTTGGGAAGATCCTAGAGAAGTTTAGAATCCTAGAAGAGACAAGCTAGGTCTCTTGGTAGATGTGAAAGCAAGCCTTGGAACACTTTAATCATATTTGTATCAGAGCTTGAATTAATCGGGTTTATGGTTGATGTTTCAGCCTACTGAATTAGTAGGAGAGAATACACCAGTTGGATTAGTGAAAGATAAAACTATGGTGACTAATGTTGAGTTAGACAAGAAGGTAGAAGAACAAGAAGAGGACAATCAGTTGTTAAGAGAAAGATTGGCCCAAATGGAGTAGCTTTTGGGTGAAGTCCAAGAAAAAATGGATAAGGTCAAAGATAAAATTGATCAAAAGGAAGAAGCATAAGCAAGGGAGAAGAAATTAGAGTTCGAGGAGGAAGCTCCAACACCTGACCATGTTATTCTTGATGAACCCTTATTAAAAGCACTAAAGGCTTTGAGTGGCAAAGCTTTGGACGGTGTGCCACTATTCAATGGACAAATGGATCCAAATTCAATTATGGATTGGATAGACAGCATTGAGAAAAATTTTGAATGTGATGGTATCTCTGAGTCCCAAAAAGTTATGGTGACCAAATCAAGGTTGAGAGATTCAGCTCTCACATTGTGGAAGTTTGAGCAAACTAAGAGAGAAAAGGATGAAAAGGGTCATATAGTTTCATGGAAGGGCATGGCAACTAAACTAAAGAAGACCTACCTTCCTGATGACTATGAAGTGAAGCTATAAAGGAGGAAACACAATCTTCAACAAAAAGACCTAGATGTCCAATCATACACTGAGGAGTTCCAAAAGTTATGCTTAAGATCAAAAGTAGTTGAAGATGAAAGCATTAAGCTTGAAAGGTACTTGAATGGCCTCAAATGGTCTATTCAAGAATAAATGAGTTTAGTGAACTTCAAAACCATCTGCCAATGTTATCAAATGGCCTTGAAAATATTAGAGAAGGGAAAAAGAAAACAAGACAAAACCTCCAAAGGTAGAGGTAAAGGCAAGGATAGTAGACGACAAAGAGGTGGCTATGGTGGGAGGAGTTCTGAATCAAAGGCTTAAGGAGAAATCAAATTCAAAATAGTAGAAAGAAGGAAGCTCTAGTGGATGTGGTAGAGGAAGGAGCTCTAGCTTTAGAGGAAGAAGTGGTGGACAAGGAGGAAGAGTCAACTACTTTGCCAATATGAAATGCTACCATTGCAACCAAATGGGACACCCTACCGATAGGTGTCCAAATAAGGGTAGTTCTTCTCAAGGAGGTGATAAGAGGACTAATCTAGTCCATGATAAGAAAAATGTAGCAGAAAAACATACTAAAGTACCATTAAATTCAAAGGAAGTTGAGAACCTCATGATGAGGAGAACTTTGATCAAGGAGCTGGTAAAGGAAGAGCCAAGCAAAAGGAGGTCTTTGTTTAGGATAAAGTGCAAGATGATCAGCAAATTATGTAGAGTTATCATTGACATGGGGTCTACTAACAATATTGTGTCAGAGGAAGCAGTCTGCAAGCTAAAGTTGACAATGATACCCCACACCAATCCTTACAAGGTCACATAGCTCAATAAAGGCCAACATGTGTTAGTGAATGAAAAAGCATAGGTTGAGTTCTCCATTGGAAGGTACAAATACAAAGTTTTTTGTGATGTGTTACCTATGGATGCATGTCATTTCCTCCTAGGTAGACCATGGCAATTTGACTGCCAAGCTATACATGATGTAGGAAATAATTCCTATTCTTTCAAGAAGGACAATATGACTTTTAGAATTCAGTCACTATTACAGGATACAAAGGTGAAGACATCAGGTCCTAATGTGCTCATGGTTGGTGAAAAAGAGTTCTTAGAAGCTATGGAAGAAGGTAAAGGAGTTGTCTTTGCATTGGTGCTAAGACCAAAAGAGATAGATAAAGGCAAGGTTACTAAGATGATAGAGTTACCAAAGGAGTTACAAAGCATGTTGCAGACTTCTGAAGGAGCTACCCCTCCCAATAAAGCAACCTACAAGATGACCCCTCAACAAAATGAGGATATTTCTAGAGAAATACAAAAACTCCTAAAAAATGGTCTTATTAGAAAGAGTATTAGTCCATGTGTAGTACCCACTGTCCTTGCACCTAAGAAAGGAGGAACTTGGAGGCTTTTTACTGATTCAAGGGATATTAATGGGATAACCATAAGGTATAGTTTCCCTATCCCTAGGATTGAAGACCTAATGGATTGTCTAGGTGAAGCTAAGTACTATAGCAAGATAGAATTAAAGAGTGGCTATCATCGAATAAGAATACATGAAGGAGATGACTAGAAATAGCCTTCAAGAGCAATGAAGGTTTGTATGAATGGCTTTTCATGCCATTTGGATTATCCAATGCCCCCTCCATATTCATGAGGCTCATGAATGAAGTCCTCAAAGACTACATTGGCAAGTTTTTAGTACAATATCTAGACAATATAGTGATTTATAGCAAAAGAAGAGGTGAGCATCTAGAACACCTTGATATAGTTTTCAAGAAGCTACATGATGAGAAGTTGATGATCAACTTGGAGAAGTGTGAGTTCACCAAAATAGAGCTCTGGTACCTTGGATTTGTTCTACTACATGGCAATCTAAAAATAGATGAAAGTAAAGTGGAGGCTATCATGAATTGGCCTAATCTAAGGACACCAATAGGGGTAAGAAGTTTTTATGGCCTTTCTCAATAATATAAGAAGTTCAAAAGGCAATTTAGTGGTATTTATGATCCTATGTTGGATAATATCAAAGGAGGTATGAAAATTAAGTTTGTATGAAATGAGAATGCTAACAAAAGCTTTGAGTTGTTGAAGGAAAAGATAGCTAACTAGCCTTTTTTAGTCTTGCCAAGCTTTGAGAATATTTTGACCATTGAGTGTGATGCTAGCAATGTGGCTATTGGAGTTGTTTTAAGCCAAGAGGGTAGACCGGTGGCTTTCCATTCAGAAAAGTTAAGTGAAGCCAAGAAGAATTACTCTTCTTATGACCTTGAGATGTATGGATTGGTTCAGGCTTTAAGAAAAGGGACGCACTATTTGCTTCCCAAGGAATTCATAGTGTATTCAGAGAACCAAGCACTTAGTTTCCTGAATTCACAAGAGAAGTTGAGTCACAAGCACATGAAGTGGGTTGAATACCTACAAGCTTATACCTTTAATATCAAGCACAAGAAAGGAGTACTCAATAAAGTGGTAGATGCATCGTCTGGAAGATCTCTCACTATCCAAGAGATTCAGTTGAAGAGCATGGGGATAGATCACTTCAAGGATCTATATGCTGATGATGAAGATTTTGCTGACATTTATAAGGTATGTGCTGAATACAAGAATCATTTGCAT
This sequence comes from Chamaecyparis obtusa, assembly GCA_027943335.1. NCBI lineage: Eukaryota > Viridiplantae > Streptophyta > Pinopsida > Cupressales > Cupressaceae > Chamaecyparis > Chamaecyparis obtusa. The sequence continues at coordinate 315,291 of BSBK01004696.1, read as the reverse complement.
AGTAAGTATGTTGAATATAATTTTCAAAGTGATCTCTTGTTTAAAGGGAATCAATTATGTGTTCCTAAAGGTTCTATTAGAGAGAATTTGATACAAGAAAATCATAATGGTGCTTTGAGTGGTCACTTTTGGATCACTAAGGCCTAAGAACTTGTTCAAAGGTTCTATTATTGGACAATAATGAATCTTGATGTTAGGAGGTATGTGGAAAAATTTATAGTGTGTCAAAAGTCTAAGGGTACTTCTTCAAATGTAGGCCTATATCAACCACTACCTATTCCTACTAGGCCATGGGAATGCTTGAGTATGGATTTTGTAGTTCGGTTACCCAAGATGAGACAATGCATGGATAGTGTTTATGTAGTTGTGGAAAGATTCAGTAAGATGGCTCACTTTGTGCCATGTAAGACAACTAATGATGCTAGTCAAATAGCCTCTCTCTTCTTCAAAGAGATAGTAAGAATCCATGGGTTACCAAGGAGTATGGTCAAGAATGGGATAAGTTGATTAGGCAAGTTGAATATGCCTACAATGAAACTATAAACAGATCAACAGTGAAGACTCCCTTTGAAATAATCTATGGTTTACATCATAGAGGAGTCTATGAGTTAAGAGACTTGAAGGATGGAGTGAAGGGAAGTGGCTATGCTGATGACTTTGCATATGCAATGCAAGAGATCCATGAGATAGTTTAGAAGAATTTGATAGAGAATACCATCAAACACAAGACCAAGATGGATGAGAGTAGAAGAGAAGTTTAGTTCAATGTGGGAGACTTGGTTATGGTGCATCTTAACAAATCTAGACTTCAAGAGGGATTCCCCCACAAATTTTAGATGAGGAGGATAGGTCCCTGTCCTATCTTTGCAAAGTATGGTAACAATGCATTTAGAGTGGAGCTACTGGAGGACAATGGACTATCCCTTGTTCTCAACATAGCAGACTTGGTTCATTATAAAGGACCAACACTAGACATGGATCAAATCCTCTATGAAGTGATCAGAGATGTTGAAGATCTCAACCTACCTACCATTGCAGTCAAACAAGTTGATAGTATACAGGATACTAGGGTCTACACGAGGAGTAGAACTAAGGAGTACAAAGACCACTTGATCAAGAGACATGGTCAAATAGATGTTGATGCAGTGTGGGTTAAAGAATCCAAGCTTAAGAAGATGGGGATTGATCCTACTCTACTCAATCCAAGGGTGGATTGAACTCTTTTCTTTTGGGGAGGATGGTGCAGGAGCACACCTAGGGTAACCTCCATAGTTAATATGTTTTGTCTTGTATCTTAATTTGGCCAATTTAGATTAGTGTGAGTTTGATTTAGACCTTAGAAGGTCATTTCTATTGTGGGCTAGGTGAGTTAGTCATTAGGAATAAGGTCACCAAAATAGCCATTGTTAGTAGTTTTTTATTTCTTAGTATTAGAAGCTTAAAGTTTGAGTTTGAGTCTTCAATGTGTCTTAAACACATGAATGAGGTTAGGAAGATGCCTTGAGGCCATTTATGATGTTGGATCCTTGAGATATAGGAGATAGTGGTCATAAGAAGTAGGATGAAGGCATAAAGTAAAGATGCCAAAAGTTGTTAGAAGTTGTCATGACAACATTTGTAATAATGGCAAATGTTGCATGCAACTCAGTTACCTTGGATCCCCTTAAAGATAGAAAGTGGGAGATCAACCAACAAGCCCCAAAAATATGGAAATGACAACTAATGTAATATAAGGCTCGAATCTCAAAGTAATTCATAAATTGTAATAGTTTATGAATATTGAATAGAGCTCTGCAATTTTATTTTGGGAGGAACCCAAGCTATTTAATAAGACAGTGACATGTGATGGATTGAAAGTCTCGATTTAGTGATTGTTTAGTGTTCTTTAGATAGTTTTGAGAGTTTTTCATTTAATATTCAAGTTGATTTGAAGTTTCTTAAGGTCTTGTATAAATTGTTTTTGATTTAGTAGTCTTCCTGGTCCTATCCTGACCAGTCTGTCATTTCATGGCTCCCCCATGAAAACTAACCATGGAATCTTCCTAAGGGTGGTTAGATATGAAAGGGGAGTCATTAGCCTGTATATATCGAGGATTAGGAGTCATGAGCAGATGGATAGCTATTTTTACTACTAAGCCCTAGGCAAGCAGATAGTGCCCAGTTAGAAGTTTAGAATAGAAGAATTGAAGATTTCTTACAGGGTATGAAAGTAATGTACGACACAGGTACAAGTCCAAGTAGGGTATATTCTTATCCTAACATGCTATGAGGATTGAGTTCATACCAATGCATTAGATTAATTTTTGAGTGAGAAAATAGTGAGATCCTAGTAAATGGGCCTTTTAGCCCTATTAGTTCTAGTTTGTAGGAACCCTCTATACGAAGGGTCTAGGGGTCCAAAACCTTTAGAATCTTTGATAAAATCCAAAGGGTATCCTAATATGGGATTATATTTTTAGGTTGTTTGGAAATTTTTTGCAAGAATTGAAAAAAGACCCCTACAAAAGGCTACAAGGAAATAGGCCTAATTAGGCCTCCTCAAGGTGAAACCTTGAACCCGGTAAGGAAAGGCTTGAAGAACCTTTCAAATGGATTAAAATGGGAAAAAATGGAATTTTTTCAAGATGATGGACACTCCTGCAATGAAATTTGATTAGATCTGAGAGAGGAGCTTACGAAGGCCTTAGATAATCATCTAAGCCTTTGGGAAGATCCGAGAAAAGTTTAGGATCCTAGAAGAGACAAGCTAGGTCTCTTGGTAGATGTGCAAGCAAGCCTTGGAACACTTTCATCAAAATATTGATGACAGAAAAAGTAAAAGTGGTGGAGCATTCTTTCTAGGAAAGAGATTAGTCTCATGGACAAGATAGAAATAGAATTACATTTCCCAATCTACAGCAGAGGATGACTATGTAGAAGTAGCAGTAAATTGTTCAAATTTAGAATGGATCAAGAAATTATTACAAGGTATGAAGGAAGAAATCACTTAGCCAGTTGTTATTTTTTGTGATAACACAAGTGCTATTAATATATAAAAGAATCTAGTGAGGCACACTAAAACTAAGGATATTTCTATCAAGTATCATTACTTGAGAGAATTAGTTCAAGACAAAGAAGTGAGATTGAATATGTGAATACAAAGGAATAATTAGAAGATATATTCACAAAAGCTTTACCTAAAGATTCTCATGAATATATTAGTGGTAAATTAGGGTGATTACCCTAAATAAGGCTACCTAGTAACATAGGAGCACTCCATCAAATGTTCTACACAGAACATTTGACAAATTGATGCAGAAGACGTCACACTTTAGGAGTTTCCTAGAGTTGTGAGAAGTAAAGCAGAGATATTAATCAATCATAAGAAAGATGACAAAGGGAGTATAAAGCATACAGAACTAAAAAGAAGACACCTACATGGTAAATATGTAAGTGATAGATACACAATTTGGCATTGTTGTCAAAGAGGGGAAAGATTCAATGAAAACAAAGAGATTTAGAGAATCAAAGAAATACATGAAGAGTTGAGATACAACATTGAAGGAGAAGATTCAATGAAATCTGAGGGAGAGATACAAAAGATATTCAGAGGGAGTAATTGAGTAAGCGGTTTGAAAAAGAAAAATTTGTGAATCATAATGAAGCTAAGGATATTGATAAAAATCTAATGCACTGTGATTTTGGACTATTTGGTAACTCATGTGTTATTCATATGGTGTTTCCATCAATGCCAAAGAGGGAGATTGTTGAAAACTGTGATTGAAAAAATTATCACATTGTCATTGATGTCAAACCTTAACTGGTAACATAATTTCTATCTAGGAGAGTACCATATCTTTTGATTGATGAAGAGTATTTGATAAGAGAAGATAACAAGAGGACCTAAGAAAAGGTTGAGTTATGTGATACTTCAATGGGTACTTAATTAGTTGGAAAATTGACAAGGTAATGTGTTGTTTATCTAGTAAGAAGAAAGACTGTAAATATAGGCTTAACCAAGAAAAATTGAAGATATCTAGTTTAAGACGAGTGATGTTAGTGTCGACCGAGCACTAGTATATGCTGAGTAAATCTAGTATTGATCGAACATCAGTAATTATCGAGAAAAGATAGTGTTTTCTGAGGAAGACAGTTTTTAGTGATGACTGAGATACATAGTGATGACCAAGGAGATGAACACAGTATTGACCTAGTGTCATTAATTTAAATTTGGATAAATAATTGAGGATCCTAGTCGATATAGTTGAATTCTTGGGATATGTAAAATGTGTTGACATTATTAATGAATTTTTTGGAGCATTTAATGCATGGTAAATCATTTTCTATGGATTCAAAGAGAAGTTTGGAGATGTATCTAGAAGGAAAAGATGAAGATCATAATGATGGAAGGATTCAATGAATCTGACCTAAACCTGAGATCTACGAAGGAGATGAAGCAGAAACAAATTGATCTACCTAATCAAATAGGTATAAGGATGACCTAATTGTGAGGTTATATAGAGTGAAGAAGAGGTTTATGTTATTGACTGATAAGTCTAAGTAGAAGGCTAAAGATGAAGTTGTGAAGAGCTAAAAAGAGTTGTGGTGATTTCTTTCAGAAGAGAATTCTGAGCAGATTAGAGATGGAGATAGAAATGAAGGTCAGTCAGTAAATTAGCATATGCGTGAAGTGGATTTGTATTTTAACAGTATCAAAACCTACTATTACTTTCTAACCATTGTATCAGTCTAAATCCTTTAATCAAGGTTGACCTAACAGTCAGTGTATAAATCCTTTAATCAAGGTGGCATTCTAATGGAATGTTCTTAAGTCCCTAACCAGGCCAGTTTTGATAGAGTGTTTAAATCCTTTAACAGGGTCACACCTAACAGTGTGTATATAAACCTTTAACCAGTTTGGCTTCTCTCAGAGCTCACTTTAGAAGAGTAAAAATGAGTAGCATGTTACAAAGTATTTTTTCCCAAATTGGGTTTCCAATATAAATCCTACTGTTATATATGTGTGAATGATTTTGATGTGAATATTGTTGAAATATTTATATTTTGCAAGTTATTTACTTTTGGATAGTGGACTACATGTTATATGTTTCTGATATATGCTATAGAGACTGAGTTGAATTACTAATTAGATCTGAGCTTGTTGAAGTATTGAAAAGTTCAATTGGTACATCTAGACCTGAGGATAACTGATTCACCCCCCTCTTAGTTATTCTAAAATCATTCTAACAATAAAATACCTAATTAAACAAGGACAAATTTATGTTGATAATGAAAACCAAGAGAAATTACAAATCACACCACCTTCAAGGATCCTTTGAAAAATCACAATAAAGGGAAGGCCCCCATGTCTGATAAATAGTAAAATAACTAGGCCAACTATACCTATTCCTCATATGATAATGTGATAACGAAATTGAAACTATTAGCATAAAAGATAACAACTCTAACTATGCAGTAATGCCATGCCGGTCAAAGGTTTTCCTACAAGGGGAACCTTCAATATATGCTTCACAATTAACTTTTTTTGCACCCCCAAATCCATAGTATAATATATTGGATCATCTCAAGCATATGCTTGCTCAAATATCTATTTGTGAACTCTTAAGCATATCCCCACAACTTAAAAAATCTTCAAACCAACCACTCTGAAATGTAGTTGTCCTAAGGGAAGCAACTCATGAAAACTGCCAACACTGGTCAACTATATTGGTTCTAACAAAAATGCAACAATCAAAGACTATGATGTGCCTCAATATAACCCTCTACATAATGACCCTTTACATTTTATAGTGTGAGTGGATAAAAATATAATTTGAAGGGTCCTCATAGATGGTTGAGCTAGACTAAACATGTTTACTTTGAAAATTATAAAATTCTTGGAGTACTTGGAGTCAAGTGTTGATTTTACAAGAATGAAAAACATAAGATCCTATGGTGGTGAAGAAAGATCTTCAAAAGGAATCATTACATTTCCAATAAAAGTAGGACTAGTAGCAAAAAGTAATGCAATCCAAATCCTAGACCTAGAACTAGGATACAACATTCTACTCATATGACATTAGATACATTAAAGGTAGGTTGTACCTTTCACACATCATCAATGCATAAAATTTCCTCATCAAGGCATGTAAATAATAATTGAAGGAGATTCTGATCTATTTGAGCATTGTAATAACTTAAGGGTAGTACAGAAAACAAAGTGCTAGTAAATCAAGAAGAAAGTGTACCGTGCACCTCTAATTCAATCCCCAAAACCACACTAAGGATGGAGATAAAAATATTAGTCCAAGAAAGAGGATGTGGTGAATATCACTATGCCAAACATTTCACCATTACTAACGTACCTCTATCTCCTAGGTCATATGGTTGACCTAAACCTATTACAATAATAGAAATAACATAATCGGTAAGCTTCTAGTGTCCACCCTCCCCAAAAGTCATCAAGTGGTGGGATCTAAGTGAAGAAACCTTTTTTTAATCAAGATATCAATGTTTGGATATACAGAGACTCACAAGAAACAATATTAACTAGTTTAATTACCACTTGCTCAATATGGGCATGGATTCAAAATGTTGTAACTATTGGATATACTAGAACCAGAGGCCTAGAAGAAAAAAAAAAGAGTAGTCAAACTTTCTTTACCACCTACCTAAAGAAATAGATGAGGAATCAGATACGATCAATCCCAATCAAGCATTATCATCCATGAAATCTCTAAAAACTAATAGGAGGTTGTTGAGACAAATATGGGGAGATAAAATGGACATACCCAGATCAAAAATATACATCAAAATTTTTTTCCGCAAGAAATGGAAATCATAGACACCCAATTGATTCTTGAGCAGGAAGCCTTATCATATGTTGAAGAAGAGATACCTTATGAGCATAAACTCTAGATCAATTCTAGTGAGTATGACTGGGATACTCCTTGAACCTCTATCAACACAACCATAACTTAAACATTTGACCAAATTAACCTAGAAAATGAACCTTATGTAAATAATAAACTCGATATATGTTCCTTGATTGATCCATCTACCTCCCATTCCCATCTTGTCAGAACTATCACTGCAGTTTCCTTTTCCCAAATTCAGTCTCAACCTATAGTTCAAGACCTATGTCTAGTCCACCTAGAACTAATTGATTGGGACCAAGAAGGATGCCTTGACATAGAATTATTAGATAACACTAAATTCATTGATTAATTCTTGGGGTTTCAAGGAGGCATACTATCAGGAGATCAAAAAAAGGATACTGCATGGATGTAGATAGGTTAGCATGTTAACTACACCTGATGGTGATGATGATGAAGACAGAGATCAAAGGTATACAATATTTTAGAAGGATTATATTAGTTGTTATTTTTTCATTGATGTCAAGGAAGTGATTTCTGGTTTATATTGAGTTTCCATATCATTTAGAGTATGATATAAGTTGAGTGGAAAAAGAGGAAGTGAAAAGTTGTAAAGTTGAAGAACTTAAACGAGAAACTAATATAGATCAGACAATGATAAGGTTATAATGGTTTATTATTTTCTTCTTTACATTTGATGATATCAATTCGGTAAAGGAGATTGGACAAGTGAGAAAGTTAGAAAGTTAGAAAGTTGACAAGGAAATGAAACAATTTAGTTACCGAGCAAGAAGATTTATTTGGTAAAAGGAAAGTAATTTTGGTAAAGAGAAAGGAAACCAAGACACCAAGTAGAATGATTTAGTTACCGAGTGAAGCAAACACAATTTTAGCTGAAGGAAAAGGAGTTAGCCACTGAGCAAGGAACATTATAAATTAAATACAAGGATCAAAATGATATTTAATGATGAGCCACTGTGATGTGGAAAATTCTATGGATGAAGGGAGTTAGTTAAAGAGATGCACTCTTAGGAAAATTCAAGTTAATGATCTATGGTCAAGATTTAAGTGACAAAAGGTGAAGGTAAAAGTTCCAAGAAATATTCAATTTCTGAGGTGATGATAAAAACTTTTACCTAGTTCCAAATTTATTGAATCGGTTCAATAGGATTATCTGACAGATGAGAATAAAGAGAGGAAAACATAATAAAGGAGATTAAGAGGAAAAACAAATTCTATATAATAGATGAAATTTAATGGAAAACAAGCTAGAAAGTTCAAGAGTGGATGTGTAACCGACTAATGCAGTGAAGAAGAAAATTGTATAGCTCTTTAAAACTTTCTTGAGCTGGAGAAGCAATCAGTTTTAAGACCATTTTTTGAAATGAAAGGATGCAACAAGTATTTTAAACATCATGAAAACATATCTTTAGACTAAACTTCTATTGTAATAACATATGATTATATTGTTCAATATCTCACTTCATAGAACACACAAATTTTATAAAATCATATAGCTATTTACAAATCTCTAGAGCTATAGAAGAAACATATCAAAAAATGTTTTCAACATCAAGAAAATATTATATCTATTGATTGGACTACTTTTGTAGTAACTTATGGTTATATTTTTCAGTAAGTCACTTCGTAAAACATAGAAATTTTATAAAATCATAAAACTGTCTAGAACTCGAGTCTTGAGAGTGATTAATAAAATGCAAACCATAAAATATATAGACAAGTAGATAATAAGTAGGAGAAGAAAGACAATAACATTTTCTACATAATTTTTTTACCAAAAAGTACAAAAATATACATACTATGATAAATAGTCATAATTTTGACCACAACAGTAAATGCTATGTTGAAAAAAATTGATATCTATATCAGACAAAACCAAATAGGAGTCCAAATCCTTTTAAGCACAAATTTGTCAAAAGTTCACAGTAGTGACCAAAAATAAACGATTTCAAATGAAATATTTTATTGCTAAAAAATTAATAGTCATTTAAAGTGTGAGAGATCTCACATTTCTACTACATTTTAAATGCAAAATAAAGAAAAATCTATATTCTAGTAGAGTGGCCAAATCAAAAGATTTAACATCTACTTTGTACTAGTGTGGCCAAATTAAAAACAGTAAACAAATTTTTTATAAAGTATAATAGTGGGAAGATGACATACCTTTATTGCTATCCATGATTTGACTATCTTGACTGTAAGAAGAAAAGTCACAAATTAAATTGAATTAGAAACATTTTTGTATTACCCTAATTTTGTAAAGAATAACTTTTTTTATTTTTATAAGAAAGGAAAAAATTTAAATACAATTTTTTTTGAAGAAATAGTCCATAAATCAGTTAACATAAGATATGAAGTATATATTTTAACTTGGTTGAAGCCATCAATCTAATTCCTTTCCTTTATGAACACCTTTCCACTGTATTGTGAGAAACCACTGACTTGAGATGAAATTCTTAGCTTAAATGGAAAATAGAATACTAGTGTTTATATAGCTTTTTCAGCTATCTAATATTCTGTGATTAAATTTATTCCGCACTTCATAGTCAACTCATCAATTATTTTCTATAAATGCTTGTCCAATGTGTAAACATTAATTCCAATTCATCACATGTAAATGTTATTTCCAATACAACAAATTTTTGCCTAAAGTACTTCCATGCAATCATTCTTTAATATAAAACCTAGTCATCACACATTAAATATTAGTTACAATATCAACTCTTTGTTAAAAAAAGAAAAGTCTTTTTATGTAGCTAAATAAAATCCATCACAATTTTACTCTTGATGAGTGGTGTAGTTGGCTAAAGCTTTGGATTCTTCCAATCTGATTATTGAGGTTAGCTCTATGTAGCTAGGCTTATCAAATGATGGTGGCCTTTGGGTTGTTATTGTCTTCCTGAAATAAATTAGTCTTTCTCCAAGAGAGGTCGAGAACAGATTATCCAAAAAAAACCCAAAAGAAGAAAAACTCAATGAAATTGTCAATCTACTATATCTACATTGTGTAAACAATAGATATTTTAAAACTAAGATGCAAATTATTTAATACAATACATAACTCACATTCATGCCTATTAATTCAAAACATAACCTTTCCATTAAAACAACCATATTCCATAATAAAAAATTTGAAAATTTTAAACTGAGAAATCCACAAAAATATAAAAACATGATGCTTTTAAGAATGTAGAAAATTAACATGATTACAAAAGTTTTACAATAGAGCGAATCTTGAAATTAGGTCATTCATATCACGATTAAGAATTGGGAAGCTTAGCTTCAAATCGGGCAACCTTTGAAAACCAGGTATAGATGATAAATTCAAGGTGATAACCATCTCATAGTTTGGTTAGTTGGTTCTTGGAGTTAGGGTTTGAATGCTTAGTTAATAATATTTGAAGATTTATTTACACTTGTAGTAAAATATAAACCTTTATTCTCAAAATAAAATTGAAGAAAATTTGTTTATAGAATTGTATTTTATATTTTAATAGAGCATCAAATTATAGGTGCTAGATTTTTAAGATGGGCCATTTATGCCCCACTTCAAGGGTAGTATGAGACAAAATAAATCTCACATTAAAGTATATCAATGTATAAGCACAACCTTATAAATGCCAAGGAGTGAGAGAAACATCAAGCCCCCAAGTTACGTAAGTCTTCAACAAATCCAAAACCAAGATAAAATAAACATCACTCAAAAGAGAGAAAAAAGATATAGAGGAAGGCACAAACAATAGCCTTGTAAAGTATTTCCTTACTATGGATCATGCAAAGCCTAGAAAGTTGTCATGTTATTATAGTTAACCCATCAAAACAAACAGATTATTCCTTAAGGAAATAATTATCTCTAAATTAATGGATCCTCAAAAGGTGACTAGTCATAAGAAAATAATTATCTCTGAAAAGATCTAGAAAAGAAGGATTAGTCCTTAAGGAAAGCATTTTATCCATTAAGGAATATGCTAAATTATTCATTAGGGTATGATAATAAAAATGTAAATGAAAGGAAAGTATTGTCTCTTTAAATCTATTTGCATAAGAGACTTTGTGTGTGTGTGTGTGTGCACGCAAAATGTGAAATAAGGGGTGAAGTGTATCCCCCCATATCAAAGAAACTACAAATGCCTTAATGGGATAAATATATTTAATGTAGTGAACATGCACCAACAAGAGGTATTTGAACCACTATGAGATGACTCCATCAAAGAACAAACCAAGGTAAATGAATACATGATAAAAGAGAGCACAAAAGGGATCTACTAACTCTAGCGTTAGTACGATCATATGATAACTCGTGTATGTAAGAATTATATCAAAATGAACTATCATCATTCTTTAAAGCTAGTAGGACTAAAAGCAGAATGGAAGAATATCACATAATCTAGTTATGTAGATGAGTCATTTAGGACTAGCATCATTGAGACCAAAAAGAATAGGTAGATACCCTTTTGCATCATCGACAATTAGAAAACACAAAGGCACATTTATGAATGCTGGCACATGCATGACATAAAATGTAATAACATGTTGAAGAAATAAGATACAAATAAAGGATTTTCATATGATTTTGATTCCTTTATCACCTTGCATCATCAAAACATTAAGGATCATCTAAATTAATGTAAAAATATATATAACAAGAAATATATAATGGGAGAAGCACATTACAACAAGAAAGAACAAAGAATCTACTATTCAAGAGCAGCTAGTCAAGCATATCACTTGGCCCCATTTCAATCTATAGTGTTTTGGAAGGTGAGAAACACACAAGAGGAGAAACCATCAAGCATGGAAGATGGACCAATATTCATTTCCAAATATGAACCATATTGTAAATATGGGTCACTTTGTTTATTACTACGTATAAGAGATAATTATTCTACAAAATAATGATAAAAATTAATAAACTCATATATTATCAAAATATAGTGTATTTAGTGTGTCAACACCATAAGTGTATTGGGGATTATTTAAAAGTTCATGAAAGTGGAAATGAATTAGGAGAAATATCACCTTATTCTTGAGAAGTTATTCCTATGCTTCAACAGATGGAACATTGTCAAGGAATTCAAGTGAAGTAGGCTCGAGACAAGGTTAAGCTCATGATTATTGGACAAGAATAGGAATTAGATGGAGATCGGGAGGGGCATGATGGGTTGTAAATTATATTGTAGTTTCATCTTGGGGTGCTCATCTTCTTATCTCGTCCAATATTATAGTTGCTCTTTTTATCTCTTAAATGCCCTTTGGATTTATACTAGGGTATGCACAATTGTTTATAGTTAGTCTTAATGGACATCTTAACTAGTTTTGGGCAATAAAGGTATATATTTAAAATAGAGGTTATTTGTAATTTTTGTCATATATTGTATATGTCTAGAGATGTATTAGAGCATATGTTTTATTTTAAATCTCATTCCACTCTATTGAATTAGTCTCAGGATCTTTCCACTAGGTAGTGGTCCTCGACAATTGGTATTAGTTCATTTTTTAGTATCAATTGGTCCTTCATCGAAGTATCCTTGGGATCACTCTATAAATGATATTTCTAAATATTTAATATCAATAAAATAATAGGCTATAGCCTTTTACTTTTAAAAAAACACAAATTAATGAATCTTTACATTTTTTAACAAAATAATAAAAAATATCAAAATTTAAAATTTAAATATTTATATTATTTAAAAATAATATTTATGAATTTATTATTATTATTTTATATTACAAAATCAAACAAGAATAATGAGAAAAATATGTTTGCAGTTTTAAATGTTGTGTTGGGGAATAATTAATATTATAAAAAAACTTAAAATCTTAATAATGTTCAACAAGGAGATATAATTATTGAGCTAAATGTTAAGTGCATGCTCCACCAATCAAATTTTAGAGTTAGAATGATCATCTTTTATATTCAATTTTTAGTTTTATACCTTTGTTCTTGTGGCTTGTAAATTTCACAAAAAAAAAATAGCACTATAAGAAAAATAAATCAAAATTCTAATATGTTAACAATTCAAAACATAAAAATGTCAAGATATACAATTGTTGAGATAAGTTACAATTATATATGTACATAAATTTGAAAATAATTGACATAGAAATTTATGTTTATATTAGAATATTCAAATAACAGTAAAAATTATAAAATTTTCAGATTATATTTATGATAAAAAAATTATATTAAAACTATCTAAGTAAATGACTAAGATCAATTTTTCCTTTTAAATCTCCATGGATTGAGGAAAAGAAAACACAAGCTCGATAAATATTTAAGTAGTTACACTTCTTATTGTATTTGATTTAAAAAAAAAAACATTAACCTTAATGTCTATAAGTAATAGTATACTAATTTTTTAATTATTATGTTTTATATAGTTATAGTAGAAGTAATAACTTTTTATAACTAATAGTAATAAAAGTAATAAATATAAAGAATGAGAATAATTATTTTAATTAGGACAATTATTTAATTATAAATTTAAAGTTAACCAATAGTTTAAAAATAGAAATTTGGTTAGTAAATAAATTATTTGTAAAATATTAATTTAAGAAGAAGGAACAATTTTAATAATATTTTATATAGTTCATATAAATTATGTCAAATCATATTATTTAGTATTTTAAAATATAACTTATAATTATTTATTATAAATAATAGATATTATTATCACTAATTCATAAGTTAATTAATATAAAATATATAATGAAAAAGTTAAGTTTATTAATATTTAGATTATAATTATAATTTATGTTATATAATCTAAATATATAACATCTAATTATAATACATATAAAAAAATTTATTATTCAATTTAATAAACATATAGTTAATAAATAATCTATATCGAAAACCATGCATTTATATTATAAGATATTTTTAAAAATAAATATGAATTATTTTAAGGGCATGGTAAAGTATTTGCCCCTATAATATTGCGTGGAAAATTGTAATAGAGGTAGTGCTTCCACAAAATCCGTGTATAAGAGGCTAAATTTTTAAGCCAATAGAAGAGCTGTAAATTAATTTTGTTGAATTATAAACATAAAAAATGTACATGTATACTATAGAAATTATTAATTTTGTAACTAATTTGATAAAAATAATAATTTTAATTGGTAGAAATGAGATTTTTTAATCACTAGTTAATGGAAGAGATCCAAAAAGGAATACAATAGTACTTGCCTAGATCAATTTTTCCTTTTAAATCTCCATGGATTGTGGAAGAGAAATTAGAAGCTCAATAAATAATTAAGTAGTTACACTCCTTATTCGATTTGATAGAAGAAAAACTAATGAAGGGTGCTCCCCTTAATACCACAAGCACATAACAAAAATAGAGAAACAACAACAATAATATGCAAGAACAGAAAATTGGCTTCTTATTATCTCCACAAATGTGGAATTACAAACTTTCAGAATTACAATATGCAAAGCCACATGGGCATTCTCTTACAATATTCTGTAGGACAAAGCCTCGAATCAATACCCAGATCTACTACCCCGAATTCCTTAGACAACACTACGGGCCCTCTTTATATAGGCAATTTCCACCACCCGAGAAGGTTCTAGAAATTTAGCATTTAGGGCCGACCAAACTTAGAATTATTTTATTTTACAATTTGTTACATCAAAGTCGGCTCAAAATGAGTTTTGAAACTCAAATAGAAATTTTGAAGAAAAATTATTTTCTGCCATTTCAGGTGACCCAACTTCTGAAGACCATAAGTCATCGCCCGTTGACCTGATTGGCTATTATAACCCCATTCTGAAAATGCCACGAAGTGCTCTACAAGCCCGACCAATATAAAATGCCCGTCACCCAAATTTTCAACCTCATTTGGGGCCTCTAAAGCTTTCAAAACTGAGTTCGAAGTTTCTGTACCCTGCTGCCAATACCGAAAATTTTCAATATCTTCAAAACTACACCTGATCTAGCCATGAAACTTTGCTGGCAGACTGATATGACTGAGATGAACCTCCATATGTAAAATCAGACATTCCAAGACCGTAAGACCAACTTACTAAAAATAGCAAGTTTCCATAAATAGCAACTCTGCACAAGATAGCCCTTATTGAATACAAAAACAAAAATATTTTTGGGTGATGCAAGATTGCTCTTACACCCAGGATGCTCCTGCATTAGACACCCGGGGTAATTTGATAAGTGACCCTGTCACGACTCAGGTGTGCAGAGGAAAACCAAGACGGTTTACCTCCTCCTTTGTTAGCCATGATGAATCCTCAACAGGTCATCCTTTCCATTTGACCAAATACTCTTCATATGTCCTGTTCCTTGTGCTTCTGCCAACATGACTGTCCAGTATGTCGTCAATCTCCTTGATATCTGAACCGGTTGCTGGAATACTCCACAATGCTGCTGCAACCTCATCTTCAACACCTCCTTCATGATACTCTGTCAAATTTGAAATGTTAAACACTGGTGAAATATTTAGGTCAGTAGGCAATCCTACCTCATATGCATTTCCTGAATCATGCTCCTTCAGTATCTTACATGGTCCAAACTTCTTCATTTTCAACTTGTTATATGTACCAATTGGAAACCGTTCCTTCCGCAAATGAACCGTGACTTCATCCCCAACTTGAAATTCCTTATGCCTCTTTTTCTCATCTGCCTTAGTCTTATACTGTACATTCATCTTGGTAATATGCTTCCTCACCTCCTCATGGATGTTCTTCAAATGTTCTGCAAAATCCTCAGCTTTAGCACTACTGATTTCTCCTTTATCTATCTTTCTCAACTCAGATGCATTTCTTGGACTACTTCCATATACAATCTGGAATGGTGATTTACTAGTGCTCTTGTTGACAGAATTATTATAGGCAAATTCTACCTGTGGTAAAATCAAATCCCATTCTATTGGCTTATCTCCAACCAAACATCTCAGTAGATTTTCCAAACTTCTATTCACCACCTCTGTCTATCCATCAGTCTGTGGATGATGTGATGAACTGAACCTCAAATCTATCTTCAACTTCTTCCACAATGTTCACCAGAAATATCCAACAAACTTAGTATCTCGATCTGAAACTATGGTCTTTGGCAAACCATGTAGTCTGACCACTTCTCTGAAAAACAATTCTACTACATGAACAACATCATTAGACTTCTTGCAGGGAATGAAATGTGTCATCTTCAAAAATTTGTCAACTACTACAAAAATTGAATCATGTCCCCGCTGTGTCCTCGGTAAACCAAGAACAAAGTCCATACTGATATGCTCCCAAGGCTTCTCTGGTATAGGTAATGGCTGATACAACCTTGTATTTTGCTTCACTCCTTTCGCCATCTGACATACTCTGCAACTCTGTACAAACTTCTTCACATCTTGCTGCAATTGTGGCTAATAATAATTCTCACCAACCAAAGTAAGAGTTTTATCACGACCAAAATGTCCAGCCAATCCTCCACTATGCTTCTCCTTGATGAGATTCTCCCTCATAGAACTTCATGGAATGCACAACTGACTCCCTCTGAATAGCATATCATCTTGGATGATAAAATCCAGCCATTTCGTCCTATCTAGAGTAACAGGTTCTGTACAAGCTTTCCAAGCTTCACCAAAATCAGGATCCTCTCGATACAAATTCCTGAGTTCCTTGAACCCAACCACTTCAATCTGCATCTCTGTCAGCAATAGTTGCCTTCTGCTAAGAGCATCTACAACTCTATTAGACTTTCCACTCCCGTGTTTCAAAACAAATGTATAACTCTGCAAAAACTCAACCCATTTCAAATGCCTCTGATTCAACTTTCCTTGACTATTTAAATATTGCAACGCTTGATGATCAGTATACAAAACAAACTCCTTAGGAAGCAGATAATGTATCCACTTCTTTAATGCCTGTACTATAGCATAAAATTTTTAATCATAGATAGAATATTTTCTCTTGGCATTATTTAACTTCTCACTGAAATAAGCAACAGGTTTACCTTCTTGGCTCATAATAGCTCCTATTGCAGTACCACTAGCATCACAATCTACTTGAAACACTTTATTAAAATCTAGAAGTGCTAAAATAGGTTGTTCTGTAACTTTTTGTTTCAACAATTTAAAACTCTTTTCTACCCTATTAGTCCACTTAAACTCTTTTCTATCCCCTCTGATTGTTTCAGTCAAGGGTCCATAAATACTGCTAAAATTTTTGATAAAATTTTTGTAAAAGCTAGCCAAACCATGAAAAGATCTTACCTCAGTAGCACTCATTGGATTAGGCCATTCAAAGATAGTCTGCACCTTCTCTGGGTCCATTTTTAGACCTTCTGCTGAAACTACAAATCCCAAATACACTAACTCTTTCTTCACAAAACTGTGCTTCTTCAAATTAATCAACAATTTCTCATCTCTCAACTTCTCAAACACCATACGAATATGCATCATATGTTCCTCCAATGTCTTGCTAAAAATCAAAATATAATCTAGGTAAACAATGACAAACTTACCCAAAAATTCTTTCAGAACCTCGTTCATGAGCCGCATGAAAGTTCACAGTACATTGGTTAGCCCAAAAGGTATGACTAACCACTCATACAGTCCTTCCTTTGTCTTGAAGGTAGTCTTCCATTCATCTCCTTCTTTGATCCGAATCTAGTGATATCCACTCTTCAGATCTATCTTTGAGAAATACACAGCCCCACTCAAACAATTCATAATATCATCGATTCGTGGCAATGGAAACCTATACTTGATTGTGATCTTGTTTATTGCTCTGGAATCTGTACACATCCTCCACTCTCCATTCTTTTTTGGTGCTAATACCGCTGGTACAGCATAGGGACTCAGACTCTCTCAAATCAACCCCTTCTGCAATAACTCATGTACTTGTCTGTTGAACTCTTCACTTTCTACTGGTGTCATTTTGTGTGCTGCCTTGTTTGGAAAACTAGCTCCTGGAATCAAATCCATCTGATGACTGATCTTCCTTACTGGTGGTAATCCATCAGGTACATTATCAGATACAATATCCTGAAACTCATTCAATAAATCTACAACCTCTACAGGTACATCCTCTACTTCTTCTTTACCAACTTTTGGAATTAAAGCAAAACACACATGCTCATGTCTCATACCATCTAGGAATTTTCTTCCATCAACAAATGTTATTCTTGCATTACCACATACCTTTTCTTTGGTCTCCTTCAATGGCTTTAGCTTATGTCGCACTCCATCCTTTGTCAGGGAATAGGTATTCGCACGACCATCATGTACAGCACATCTGTCAAACTGCCACGGTCTACCCAACAACATATGACATGCATCCATAGAGATGATATCACATAGTACTTCATCTTGGTACCCACCGATCTTGAACTTTACCAAGCACTATTCACTGACCATGACCTTGTGGTCATCCTACACCCAGGCAATCTGATATGGATGTGGGTGTTTCTATCTCTTGAGCTTCAACTTTGTCACCATCTCTTCTGACACCAAATTGTCAGTGCTTCCTCCTTTGTTTAAGTTCATTCTCACCACTCAGCAAGACTCTTCTATTAATTAGCGTTTCTCCTCTTTTAGCATCTTTAGAATTTGATGATCGAGCATCTTCATCTACATGTGCAACTCTGGCCTGACCTTCATTTCTCCTGTCTATTCTGTCTTGGCACTGAGGACATTCAAATACCCTATGACCTTCTTCTCCATAGTGAAAACATGTTCCACGGAAGCCTCCTCTTCCAGATCCTTGTCCTCTTCCCCTTCCTCTCTGATCTCTATTACTCTGATCTTGGAAATGATTGGAATTATTTTCTCTCAGATTCTGACTACTACTGGCCTCATCCTTCTTTTTTGGATCTTCATTTTGGCCACCATATAACCGTCCACCAGATCTTCCACCACGACCTCTTCCATTTTGTCTGCTCTCAAACTTCTTGTTCAGCTTTTCTTTTAATTTTAGGGCAAACTGGTATGCCTCCTCAATACTATTCATTCGAACCAGATTCAACTCCTCCTGAATGCTTGGCCTTAACCCATTAAGGTATCAGGCAACTTTCTCCTTATCAGCTTCTGCATAGCCTATTATAATGAGGAGTCGATAGAACTCCTCTGTATACTCCTGAACAGATCTTCCTGCTTACTTCAAACTTTGCATTTTCTTTAGTAGGTCAAGCTCATAATCAACAAGAATGAACTATCGCTTCAATTTATCCACCATCTGATCCCATCTTGTGATTGTATCTTTCCCTCTTCTATTTCGCTCCAATTGAATTTCTCGCCACCAAATGTTCGCATGACCTTTCAATCTGGCCTTCGCAAATTTGACCCTATCAGGATCCTCAACATCTTCATACTGAAAATATTCCTCACATTCATTGATCCAGTCGATCAATTCCTCTGGGTTAAGATTTTCAGAAAATGTAGGAACCTCAATCTTAGGTCTTTTCCCAATCTTGGAAATCGCCCGAAAAAGTCTTTCTTCCTCTTGGTTCACAATTTTAGCTTCTCCTTCTTGATATTCTTCTTCGACTTCATCCTCGCTTTCATCTCTAACATTTGTGTGTGTGAAAATTGTACCTGATCTATAGACACAACACTTCAGTAAAACATTAGAGGTTAGCTATAATCAAAATCGTGCAAAATTGAAATCTAATCTAACCAAGCGATTTACTGCCTTCTAATAGGTGCGAGATTGATGTTCTTAGATTGTAATCGAGATCAGTGACCTAGACGACACCTAAATGAAGGATTTGAATGCAATTGATCTAGATATGAAATATGAATGTAATTAATCTATTTTTTTTTTGGATTTTCTATGCAATAAGAATGATAAAAACTGATATGAATCTATGCTAATATGAAAATTGATATGCAATGCTAATCTAGAAATGATATGATATGAGAATGAAGATTCTAACAATAATATGAAAGCTATAAATTTGAAATTGATCTCACAAAGCTTCGAATCCTCAAATTTATCTTTCAAGTTCCAATTGTGCAAATTCTCCAAATCTGATATGCTATGATTCCTGTAGAGTAAGTTTGCAATTTTGCGAGATGATTTGGGATGAGCTGAAGCCTTAATTTATAGAAATCCTGGGCTTTGGAGGTGCATGAAAAAAACCATAAATCACTCAAATAACTCAGGTTGATTTTTGAGTTATTTTTAAATAAAAGATAATTAACTCACAAAAACATGCAAAAGCTAAGTTTTAACTCAAAATAGAGTTTAGCTTTAATTGATAATTGATAGTTGTCTGCTTTTCTTGATTCTGCACATGGATAATTATGAATTAATTTAATAATAAAGTGATTTATTCTCAACTTAACTGCTTTTTGAAATAAAATAATTAATTTATGGGTTAATTAACTATTTTACCAAACTTTTATTAAAAATTATATTATTAAATAATGACAACATGCTTTAATTAATTAAATAAGAATTTAATCAATTATTCATAGGAATTTTGATTTATTGTCAAAATTAAATAATATAATTAATAATAGATAGAATTAAATTTAATTAAACAATTAAGTGACAAATATTAAATCTAATTAATTAAATATGCAAAATATTTAATTAATCAAATTTTAGGATAAATGTGATTTATTGCCAAATAATTATAAAATTAAAGATAATTATGATGATTAGGAATATTACTAGGAATATTCCCCGATGTAGAATTTAAGATAATCAATTATGATTCGATGATGTTTAGATGTGCCTTAGATTAGGACTTTGATGTCAATTTCATTCGATTTGTCGATGTAGGACGTTAATGAACATATAGCCCATTTTTAGGATATTACATTTTGCCCCTCTTTGAATTACTGTGCGAAGCACAGTGGTTCAAAGAAAGTCTGTGTTTGATAGAGATATGAAACTGATTCGAAATTAATAATTGATATGAGATAGAAGCTGATTGAAAGATTTGATATGGAGATAATAGGTCCTGAATGACCAAAGATAATGTTCACTGTAGCAGCGATGAACCGAGGATTGTGAAAAAAATGTCAAAACACTTGATTCCAAACCTTAGGATTGCTAAGAAGTGAGTGACCGATTCTAGACTCGATTGTCTTAGTAGAACTAGTAGGTATCACATCCGAATCCTTCAGTTGCCGAAGAACCAAAGAAAGAACACTATGATCTGATGGTTGCAAAAATTGATATAGTTTACAAGATTAGGAGAATACCAGATTGATATGGATTGACGAATCTGATATGCCCCAAGTGATGATAGATTTGCCCCGAGTGATGAGGTCTTTTGATGAATCAATAACTAGACGTGATTGTTTGTCTTGATCATTGATGAAAGATATTGATAAAAATTGATTTACAGACTTTGAATGATGTGCAATACCATGCCCCCTTCGGGATTAAAATTGAAATCTGACAAGAAATGTCAGTGTTATAGTTTAGAAGCATGTTAATTGATTTAAGAAGTGGTTATATACGTCCAAGAATGCATTCTGCATCGTTTGGAGGTCCTGGAGACCGAATTTGACTAGGTTTGACCATGAGTTGACCATGGTTGACCAAGTTGAAATTTTGATAGTTTGATGAAAGCTAATCAGTTAAGTTGAATTATGGGTTTCTGTGAAGATTGAAGGTCGATTATGCAAGTAGTTAATAATATGAATGATCTCAAATTTGAATTTTGATCCCGAAAAAGGATTCTACTTGTTGCTTCATTGGAGGAACCTTCGTGTGGGATTCAGCTCTTGTTAGATTGGAAGAGGTGATTGAAGAATTGTTTAAGCATTGAAGTTCGTTTAGTCATTGTGAGATCATGCAAAGATTGAAAAATGCAAAGAAGCATGCAATATGAAATGCAACCTAAGACCTAGGACCTAGTCACTGATCATATGTCGATTTGTTATCATCATTGAACTTTTTGGTAACTGGATAAATCAATACAATGCCCACTAGCTATGAAACCATAGACATATGAATATCAATTTGTATGCACAAGAATCAATACAACCCCCACTGGTCAAACAACCATGGACATATGAATATTGATTTTATTTTTGGAATGTCGGATTAGATATAAGCACCAAGGCATAAACGCTAGGATGACCTGAATATCATGTCCATTTTGATATAGCAATTTGTATAAGCATCAAAACATAAATGTCATGATGACTTGAATACGCCTTGCATTTAACATACACATCAAACAATCAAAAGATCATTCTAAATCCAGTGTGAATTACCCGTAGTGACCCTTTATCGTTCACCTCCTTAGGCAAGATCGTGTTTCACAGTAGGAGAAAGAATTTACTTCAAAAAGATAATAGTTAGATCAAATGTCCTTGAATTTTTTGAGTATCAATGGTCGAGGTACGCATGACCATCCAATTCGAGATAGAGACTCTTATAGTTGGACACCATTTCAATCCGGAATTTCCAAAGTTGTTAGATTTTCACATACAAGCAGAAGACAAAGAAAAGATTATGCCCCTAGTCATCACTCTCTAAATCCTATAAAGGACATCATCGAAGAGCTCGAAGGGACACAATATGCAAAAATCTCAATGCGAATCAGTAAGCATACAAGGAGATAAAAGCATGTAAAAAGCATAGATTGTTTTCAGTTGAGTTTTGATGTTTGATTGTGTTGTCGTAGATGCAAAATCTTTTCTGGAGATGAGACTAACTGACTGACTCACATGAAGCTTCAAAGGACTTTGACTAGATATGATCTGTCTAAGATACATGGGAGACCATAGGACATGACATTGATTGCCCCCAAGTGTTAAACATTGATAGGATACAGACGCTTGAGCTGGTTGGTGTACAGACCGACTTATTTAAAACTGGAAATGTTTGAAACAAACCAGGAGATATGTACAAACTAAAGCAAGACTGAAAGCTTGGAAAGACCAAGATTGTGTTGATAGATGAAGCATTTTGAACAAGTGGTGCCCGTTTGCCAACTTTTCACCATCTTGGTAGAGATTCTATTTTTGCTACCAAGGTGCCTGTTTCCAGGTTTTCACCAAGGCACTTTTTTTTTTTTCATTTTTTTTTTATATTTTTGATATTTTTTTGTGAATCATCAAGGCGCCTATTGCTAGGTTTTCACCAAGATGTTCATTTTTTCAAGACTTTTTCTGATTTTTATAATTTTTTCAGGACATTTTACCATAGACTAAATGCCTTAGGCGTAGAATTTCTTCAGATGGAGAACGTTGATTGGTTCTCGAAGCTGTTCACCTTCAGTCGTGGAGAGTTGATAGGCACCAGAGCCAAAAGTAGCAGTGATGACAAAGGGACCTAGCCAGTTGGGTTCGAACTTTCCCTTGCGTTCTCGATGGGATTGATTTTTAGGATTTTCTCTCAAGACTAGATCACCAACCTGAAATTCTCTATGTCTGACTTTCTTGTTGTAGCCTCTAGACATTCTCTTCTGATATACTCTGAGATGATCATACGTTGCTTGTCTATGCTCATCTAGTAGTTCTAGTTCTTGCAACCTAGACACTCTGTAGTCATCATCAGTTACTAGACCATGCATTCTGATTCAGAGTGATGGGATTTCAACCTCAAAAGGCAATACCACTTCAGACCCATAAACTAAAGCCAAAGGTGTAGCCACAATACTTGTTCTAACACTGGTTTTGATACTAGTTCTGCTACTTCTGATACTTATTCTGATAATGGTTCCGACACTTGTTCTGATACTTGTTCTAATACTTGGTTCTAATACTTGTTCTGATACTGGGTATACTTGATAGCATCTTTTTCCATTGCAAACTCCCAAGTAAGATTATATCGTGTAGTCCCAATGTCTAGCAAGGTGGAGAACAAGAGGGATTGGCAAGCTGGTGGAAGAGATGGAAGACAAGAGAATGAAAGCTAATGAAGGGAAGAAATCCTCAAGGGCAAACTCCTCAAGAATACCCAAGCTAGGGAAAAATTATCATATAAAGCATATTTGGATAAGTAGTGAAAGGCTAGTATACGATAAGTCACAAAAGCGTAGTGTAAGAGCAGGAAGAATGCAATCCAAAGGAGTAGACATGTCAAGAGGCTTCATAGCACTGTGTTTTACTCTTTCTTTCTTTTTTTATTAGATCAAGACCAAAGGGGAAAAGGATAGTGATAGGCGAAAATGAATGGAGGAAGATGGATATGAAGGCTAAACATGGAAGGAATGAAAGCAAGATCATCGTAAAATAGCTCACAAAATAGCCAAATGTTCATGTATAGGTCAACCTTGTCAAGATCAAAGAGAGAAGGTGAGATGGATGAAATATGTAGAAGAACTACACATGATGCCTGATTGTCAGGTTTTCATCATGGTACTTATCCAAGGTGCCACAAGGGAGTGGTTTTCACCATAGGATGAATTTATTTCTCTTTACTTTTGCTACCAAGGTGCCTGTTTCCAGGTTTTCAACAAGGCACATTTTCAATTTTTTTTCATTTTTTTATTTTTTTTGGGAAGAAGGCAAGCTTTTTAGATAATGCTTCTTGAAAGGATAAACCATGATATGCCAAGGATTCCAATGATATGCTCAAAGATGCTGATAGGGAAAGGAAGATGGAAGAGAAAAATGGACGATAAGGTTCTATGTAAAGCGAGTGAGGTTGGAAGATAGGAGGAATAGGTAAATGAGGAAAAATGATAGAAGGTAGAAGGATAATGAATGGAAAGATTGTGAAAGGGTAGATGAAAAGGAAAGCAAGATCAACATAAACACACACCTTGAAGGGTGGTGAGAGGGTGGAGGAAATGTGAATGAAGGAATACGTGAAGGAATATGGCGAATGGATAGCAGAGGTTGAGGTTTGGGCGCATGAAATGTAAGAATATTTTTGGAAGGAGATGTAGTGGAAGCCTTTGGAAGCTTGAATGTTAATTTCACTTTTTGCTCAACACCAGACTCTTTCAAGAGAGACTTTGGAATCCATATAGCCGTAGATTTTTTATTTCCTTTTGATGATCTAGGGAGAATATCTTTAATGATAGATTTTGGAACCCATACTTGTCTTGTAGTTTTTTTCTTAGATATCTCTTTTGACTTTATGTTTCCATGTCTATTAGAGGAGACATGGTGATCTTTTTTTGATGGATTCTTGTATTGCTTCTTTTTCTTGTATTAAACATTCAAGTTACTTCCAAAAGACTTGGGACTTGTGGAAGAAGGAGGATATGACTGGTTTAAATGGGTGGGTGGATGAAAAGGATTCAAGGGTATGCATCTATGTTGATCTTGAGGAAAGATGGGAGATGGAGGGATGTAAGGACCCAAGATGGATGGTGAATTAGGAGAGTTAGGAGGGAAAAGTGAAGGAACATAAGGACCCAAGATGGAAAGAAGACATGAAGCCTTTTGTAATGGTGGAAGATGTCCAAGGATGGAAGTGGAAGATGCAAAAGGATAATCAATAAGCTCATCATCATCTATATGACAACCAAGGACATCAACATCTTTAGAGTGAGCATTAGGATTTTCAGTAGAATCATGGATATCTTGAATATGAGCACCTTCTTTGATAGGATTGTTCAAAGCTTGCAAAGACTTAGGAAGAGTAGAAAGTGGAAGCAAACATAGAGTGGTAGAATAAGAAGATGGAAGACTTTGATCTTGACAAAGATCTTTGGATAGTATAAGCGCATAATTTTTCTCTTGATTTTCAATAGGCTTAACATTGGAAGTAACAATACCATTTTTACCAACCTTCATGGAAGTATCATCTTTGGAAAGCGAAAGTGTAGTAAGGTTATTTTGATTGTCAATAAGCTCAACGGTGTAAGTAGTAGCTTGATCTTGCTTAGGAGAAGACTTAAGACATGGTGGAATGCATGAAAAAGGGTGTGCAGGATCAAAAGAACCATGAAGCGGATAAGAGACATTGGAAAAAGGAGTGGATGACATGGAGGGTTCTTGATCTTGATCTTTCTTTATGTTCTTTTCTTTATCATTTCTGGAGTCCTCTTGACATGGAGCCACTTCTAAGGACAAGGAAGCATGTTGGAATGGTATGGAAGACTTTGGAAGAGATGGTGAAGGACTAGCTGAAGTAGGCATTATAGCATATGAAGGCATAGGCTCTTTAGGTTTAGAATTATTAAAAGTATTTGCAGCCAAGTGAACGTTAGCTTGAGTATCTTTAAGAGGTAGCCCTAGAGGATAACTATAGGGAACCACAGGAAAAGTATTAGGGTTTGTGTTGGATGAAAGTTCTGTGAAAGATTTGAAAGACTCGGAAGTTTTAGGAAATGTATGGGTATTGGAGGAAGTAGGGGATGGAAGGGAACCATCACAAGATAAAGGTCCAACATTAACATGATCTCTTTTGAGAAGATAATCTTTATTTTTAGTAGGAGAGTCCTTAGGAGAAGGATCATTATAGTATTGACGTTTCAAGCTAGCACGATGCATTTTATAGTCCTCAGCAGTAGTAGATGGATCATAATCAAGGTATTGTCCACAAAAGCCATCAAAGTCTCTTTCAAAATCAAAATCATATGGATCACCATCATGATCTATCTAATGTGATGGCCCATTTGTAGTAAGTAGGAATGAACGACGAGGAGGATTCTTAGGAACGGAGGTGTCATAGGTATCATTACATTGTCTATCGTCATAGTCATCATAGTCTCCAAAGCTTGATGTGTCACTCTCCATGGAAGAGGTATCATAAGGGTTGTCACGTTGCTCACATTTTGTTTGAGGGCATGGTGACATGTACAAGTCTTTATCACATGGAAAAGGGCATAGAGCGTCCATAGAGAACTCTTTAGGTTCCTTTTCTTTCTTAAGATTGTTAAGTTCAACTTGCATAGCTTGCAGCTGCTTCATCATAGCGGTGATTAGAGCTTCTTCCTCATGTGTACTGATTCTTTGAGACGTGTACTAATTCTCAATAGCTACTACTCTATTCCTGACACAGTGATTCGTTCAACAGATTCTGAAACTAGGCTAAAAAAGCTAAATATCTAGCAATTCTGACCTTCTGAGATGACTTTTGACACCCAAAAGGATTTTACGTCAGATTTTGCAAATTTTGAGTTTTCAGATTTGAATTGTTTGGAAATTTCAATGTCCAGATTTGACGATTGTAACAGATTCATTCATTTTCAGTAACCAGATAGATAAACAAGCATGCAAAATAGCAAGCACGTGATTTCAAGCATGTCTGAAAATAATGAACAAGGGCAAAAGCAACCTTGTGCATAAGCAATCAAGTGACTTATTCGTTCTAATCCTTAGAAGCACTAATTATTTATGTTCCAAAAATGTTTTGCAATAACGCACATATACCCTATAAAATGAAAATTTGGCCTCGCTAGGGTTTTTAGTAATGGTTTGACTCTACAACTTTTATGATCCAAAGGGGTGAACTCCAATCCTGGTGCACCAGGGTTTTGACACAGTCTGAGAACTTAATCTTCAGGAGCTGCTAGGGAGATCTGACAACCCAACAATGAACCATACCCATGGAGATTTCTTCCACAAGGACATTTATATAGTGGCTGTCACTACCACGGTGAAAATGGCTATGACCGCTTGAGGTTCCGTCAATGCAGTTTGCCCTGTGAAGGGATTGTCTGCTATGATTAACCCTCTCTAAAGATGACTCACAGATTTATACCACAAGGGGACTTGGCTCCAGATCCAAGTTTTTTGACACCTTTTCACTTTTAACCCAAACAAAGCAAGCAGATTAATCTAACATGCTAAGACAAAGTTTTGTTCCACCAAGGTCTGTGATATCAACCTCTCTGGGGAGAGAATGTATCAATCAATAAGAGAAGATGCACTAACCAATTTTGATTCACCAAACCTTGTGATATCAACCCCATGTGATCTATCAACCTCTCTGGAGAGAGAATGTATCGATCAATAAAAGAAGACGCACTAAGTATCCTCCCTACCTACAAGGATTCTATCGTCAAAAAAGATTTCTCTAGGAATCCAATCTCTCAAGAATCACAAATAGTGTTCATAGGGCCTAATTACTATGTGAGCACAGATAAATTCCCGAAAGCAACTCTACCAAAAGTACCCAAAAAGCAGAAAGAGGAACACTTAACGCTTAAAGCGAATATGAGATAAGTCCACAAGGTGGAACATTTAACACCTCACACAAGCTGAAAAATGAGTCCCCAACTTAGAAAACAAGTGAGTTCCTAAAAGCACAAAAGGGTTGCCAAGTGGAACACTTAATGCTTCTGTCCTGTTGACCCCTCCCCTTTATGGCACTGAGATTGCAACCACGGGGAGGAAATGAGGGGCCGACGGATTAGCGAGTCCAATAACCCAAGATAGCAATCAAGATCAATCACAAGTATTCTAAGACTACTTAATGAATCCTTAAGGGGTCACAACCTAGTATCAATTATGCAACTGTGTAGAAATAGATCAAAAGCATGAAAAGATGCACACAAGCTTGACACGTGAGAGATTTATTTTAAGTCCAAATCGAGATATTTTCAGAACAAGGAGAATGCCTCATGATCCTCGCAACGCGCGTAGTAGATTTTACCTGATTTTTAGCAATTCTTGCGCTTTTCCCAATCAAAATCAGCAGAAATCAATCAGAAACAGTAAATTTCAATTGTTAGGGTTAGCTGTCAGTCAAAATCCGAAAACCAAATCTGATAAACTATCTGTAAAAATGAAATGACAATTGAAATCTGGTACCAAAACTCGTATGACAGTGGGTATGCTCCCAGATGACATTTTTCAAAAACTCATACGACACTGGGTATGCTACCATACGATAGTTGAGCTCCCAAATGACAGTGGATATGTAATTAAATGAGTCTCGATCCAATAGATTGTCGTACGATAGTGGGTCCAGTATCATACGACAGTGGGTATGCTCCCATACGACATTTGTCAGAAACTCGTACAACAGATGTACGGACAAAAATTAAAAATTGCAGTTTTGCATAGATCCCGAGAAGAAAAAGATAGAAATTGATAGAATTGAATTGGAAACCTATTTCAGGGCCCCACGGTGGGCACCAGAAATGTGTGTGTGAAAATTGTACCTAATCTGTAGACACAACACTTCAGTAAAACATTAGAGGTTAGCTATAATCAAAATCGTGCAAAATTGAAATCTAATCTAACCAAGCTATTTACTGCCTTCTAATAGGTGCGAGATTGATGTTCTCAGATTGTAATCAAGATCAATGACTTAGACAACACCTAAACGAAGGATTTGAATGCAATTGATCTAGATATGAAATATGAATGCAATTAATCTTTTTTTTTTTTTGAATTTTCTATGCAATAAGAATGATAAAAACTGATATGAATATATGCTAATATGAAAATTGATATGTAATGCTAATCTAGAAATGATATGATATGAGAATGAAGATTCTAACAATAATATGAAAGCTATGAATTTGAAATTGATCTCACAAAGCTTCGAATCCCCAAATTTACTTTCAAGCTCCAATTGTGCAAATTCTCCAAATCTGATATGCTATGATTCCTGTAGAGTAAGTTTGCAATTTTGTGAGATGATTTGGGATGAGCTGAAGTCTTAATTTATAGAAATCCTGGGCTTTGGAGGTGCATGAAAAAAAACCATAAATCACTCAAATAACTCAGGTTGATTTTTGAGTTATTTTTAAATAAAGGATGATTAACTCACAAAAACATGCAAAAGCTAAGTTTTAACTCAAAATAGAGTTTAGCTTTAATTGATAATTGATAGTTGTCTACTTTTCTTGATTGTGCACATGGATAATTATGAATTAATTTAATAATAAAGTGATTTATTCTCAACTTAACTGCTTTTTGAAATAAAATAATTAATTTATGGGTTAATTAACTATTTTACCAAACTTTTATTAAAAATTATATTATTAAATAATGACAACATGCTTTAATTAATTAAATAAGAATTTAATCAATTATTCATAAGAATTTTGATTTATTGTCAAAATTAAATAATACAATTAATAATAGATAGAATTACATTTAATTAAACAATTAAGTGGCAAATATTAAATCTAATTAATTAAATATGCAAAATATTTAATTAATCAAATTTTAAGATAAATGTGATTTATTGCCAAATAATTATAAAATTAAAGATAATTATGATGATTAGGAATATTACTAGGAATATTCTCTGATGTAGAATTTAAGAAAATCAATTATGATTCGATGATGTTTAGATGTGCCTTAGATTAGGACTTTGATGTCAATTTCATTTGATTTGTCGATGTAGGAGGTTAATGAACATATAGCCCATTTTTGGGGTATTACAACATTAAGATGAATTCCTCTGTGAATCTCTTCTTGCAATGCTCGCACTTGTCTCTGCAGCTCTCTAACCTCAGGTGTCACAGCACCAGCTCTTCTGCCACGTTCTCTTCGTGGAGGCATTTTCGCGATGTGCGCTGAAACCCTAACCATAGTCCTGGTGCAAACTGCCTCACAGTCGGTGATCTGTTTACACACTCAAGAACTCCTGCTCTGATACCACTTGATGAAGGGTGCTCCCCTTAATATCACAAGCACATAACAGAAATAGAGAAACAACAACAATAATATGCAAGAATAAAAAATTGGCTTCTTATTATCTCCACAAATATGGAATTACAAACTTTTAGAATTACAATATGCAAAGCCACGTGGGCATTCCCTTACAATATTCTGTAGGACAAAGCCTCGAATCAATACCTAGATCTACTACCCCAAACTCCTTAGACAACACTACGGGCCCTCTTTATATAGGCAATTTCCACCGCCCGAGAAGGTTATAGAAATTTAGCCTTTAGGGCTGACCAAACTTAGAATTATTTTATTTTACAATTTGTTACATCAAAGTCGGCTCAAAATGAGTTTTGAAACCCAAACAAAAATTTTGAAGAAAAATTATTTTCGACCATTTTAGGTGACCCAACTTTCGAAGACCATAAGTCATCACCCGTTGACCCGATTGGCTATTATAACCCCATTCTGAAAATGCCACGAAGCGCTCTACAGGCTTGACTAATACAAAGCGCCCGTCACCCAAATTTTCAACCTCATCTGGGGCCTCTAAAGCCTTCAAAATTGAGTTTGAAGTTTCTGTACCCTGCTGCCAATACCGAAAATTTTCAATATCTTCAAAACTACACCTGATCTAGCCAAGAAACTTTGCTGGCAGGCTGATATGACTGAGATGAACCTCCATATGTAAAATCAGACATTCTGAGATCGTAAGACCAACTTACTAAAAATAGCAAGTTTCCATAAATAGCAACTCTACACAAGATAGCCCTTATTGAATACAAAAACAGAAATATTTTTGGGTGATGCAAGATTGCTCTTACACCCAGGATGCTCCTGCATCAAAAACGTACCTTAATCTTAATGTCTCTAATTAGGTCATCAGATAATTGATGAAGAAAAAGTATTCGATTATCCTAATAGATAGAAATTTCCATATCATAATAATTTATATTAAATTGTTTATTATTATTGTTTAATGTTGTGTTTATAATTATTAGCTTAATTTCTTTTGCAATGTAAATTATTTGAAGTTTTTTATTAATTTTTATTTGTTCATTGTTAAAATTCTTACTAGACATTTTTTGAGGATTTTTTTTAAACAAGTATACTTTTATTCTTCGATAAATTAAATATATAAAAAATGAGTAATTATTGAAACTATATTAGAAAAGAGAGGGGTGGATGGGTATTGATGGAGAGGTCCAATTAAATAGAAGTCAAAAAGATGATTACAAAATAACATGTCAGCCTCTATTAGATATTTATGGTTAGGTGTATACTAGAGTGAGATTTTTGTTCCCAAACTCCAATATGATCTTTTTGCCTGATCTATTATTCTCTACCTTGAAAAAGTTAGTTTTGATGTGATTTTGGCTAGTGTGGTTCTTGTGTTGTAGATTGGTTGTGTAGAACCCCTCATCTATATAGTCTTTTCACTCCTAATTATATTACTCAACAATTTCTTCAAATACTTTTTTTTTTAACTATTGTTGATAGTTTAGACAACAAAATGAAAATATTCTTGTAATAACATAAAATATTATCTACTAGATTGAGGACACCACAATAATTCACTGCATATACGTGATCAGAGCATAGTCTGGGATGGACTCGGGAAAATATTAAAAATCCAGTATTTAAGTATTTTGTATGTTTCAGTAAAGTGCAATTTTGAAGGTCTTTAGGGTATTTCAAGGCCTGGTTCGAGGTTTTGGATTGAGATTTATTGAGGACCTCCTAATTTGGATTTCCAATGGAGTAAACGGTTCACAATTCAAAATTAGGACTAGAAAGTTATGCCTTCTCTAAGTGGACCTATTTTTATATATAGTTTTTTGATATCTTTTATAGTTTTAATAGTTTAATGTAATAAATATTATGAGGACTCTTCATTTCATTTCGGAGAGATTCCAGTGACTCTTGGGATCTATCAGATTTGTATAAACTCCAATTTTGAATAGAATGGACCACTTTTTGTCTTGCAATCTTGTAGTTAATCTTCTTGGTTTTTACATTGAACTTAACAATACCGTAGGTATAACACCAGGTATTGTAATCTGATTTCATAATTCAGATCAATACATCTCTTACCATTATTGGTATGAGAAGCTAGGAGATTTCTTATTTCGTTCTCTTGTTCTAATCTTCAATGATGGTAGATTTTGTTGTATTCCTCTTTGGTTCATCCTGAAATGGTTTTCAAATGTTTCTGATCATATTCCTTTTCTATTTAGGTAATGTATATGTTCATGTCTCATTCTAAACAGGTTTAATCTTATCATGGAATATCTCGATAGGGTGGGGAATGCTTATTTCTCCCTTCATTTCTAATCTTCAATGGTGGGAGTTATTGGTTTCATTTTGTTTTTGTTCTACACAAACATTGAATGAGATATTTTTCATCACTCTCCACATGTATTGGAGTTGATGTTGCATTTTTTGAAACTTTTTGTTGTTAATTGACATTTCTAAAATTTTTTGATGTACTCTCAAATATGTGATGCTATGAATCTTATTTTGGAGTTCTTTGAATAATTCCTTTAAATGCTCACCTGGTAGCTACATCTTTATGACATGTGTCATTTGGCCTAACATATGTATTTTTCTACTAATACATGAATCAAGTTATTATCTACTAAATTATGAAACCATGTAGATGGAACTTTATTAGGATATTAAATTTAAATATTTTCATAGCATTCAAGATATTTTGGTAAAAATATTTCTTATTACTTCTACTTTAATAATTTTTCCACATTTCTCTAAGTATGTTGATGATAATTGTGATGTAATATGACATACTACCAAGTAATGTACATCATTCTTTTCCTCAACCATCTCAACTTTTCGTGATGTGACTCACTAAGAACTCCTCATTGAATCTAGGCTCTTGTTAGCTATGACTAAAGATAGTTATTTTTGCTTCGTCATTTTGCTTAAGCCCCCATGGATTGCAATGACATTATTTTGTGCTTGAGGCATCTATATGTATTATGGCTTGTTTTCTATAGGTAATGATTTCCTCCTTTTGTAATATCCTCCCACCATTTATTTCTCAGGATAAGGACTCTGTTTATGGTTTTTTTCCTATTGTTTGCATTTTGTACTTGTCCACTTTCATGGCTAACAATTTATTTCGAGATGTTTTTATTATTGTGATAGATGATGTCCATCATGGTGGGTTGAATTGCATCACTAAAAAATTTGGGATATTGATTCACATCACAAATCCTAATTTGACTCCTCTATGGATTTTAGATTATTTTCAGGAGGATCATATTCATCCTCTTGTTGAGGATCACTATTCCATTGTCTAGGATGATGTACTTAGTTTTGTATCACTAGATGAACCTTATGCATTTTCAGGCTCATCATCTTTTGTGGATATTCTCGATGATGTTTCTTCTTCATCTTCATGGCCACATGAGTGGTACTTTTAGTTTTCATATTATTGTTTTGTTAGAATATATGCAAACTACTTTTATTTTACTAGTTTGGGGGCTGGTTGGGTGCCTGATGTCATAAAATTTGAGTTTCCTACTATTTGGATGAGATTCATACATTAGTGTTTTGTTACTATTTCTAATAAAATTTATCATATTATGTCTTCTTCAATATGCAGGAAGAACATTTTACACTTGGAATTTTATGCACCCTAAAATGGTCACCTAGACTTTGGGCCCCCATTCAGCGGTTTATCAAATCCCTGAATCAATATTTTCAAAAATCAGCATTTTCAGCTTTATATCAATTTACTTGATCAAGTCCTATTTTATCACTTTTGATATTTGCCTTGGGCTAACCATTTTATCCTAATCCTAAGTTTTTATTTAATTAAAAGGAATATTTCCTACCCTTTTAATGAATAAAAAGCCCCCACTTTTCCTCTTATCCTAAGTTGCACAAATAAAGCATTATTCCTATTTTATAAAAAGAAGAAAAAGTATTTTTTGTCTCATATGGACACAAAAGTCAACTCTTATTTTCTCATTGGAGGATATTTGTGCACATGGATTGCTCCTCTTTTATGCTCCACCATTGATTAAGACTTTTGCCTCTTAATCTCTATCGTCTATTGTTTCTCACTTCCTATAAAAGAAGAGCTCTCTTCCTCATTTTCATAATCAATCTTTTTATAGTAATGTTATGCGGCAGGTTTTTTAGGTCACTTTGGAGCTTTTGAAGATTTGGAGCATTCTTGGCTTTTGCATCTACATGCTATTCTAGTTTCATTTCTTGCATTCTTTTTTCATTTGTAATGGCATTCCTAGCTTCATATTTAGCTTAGATTTCTTTTATGCTTTAGATTACTTCATCTAGTCTAATTAAAAAGGATTTGTAACACTTGCATCTTTCCTTTCATAGTTTAGTTTGTACTTTCATTTCCATAGCTTAGCTTGCACCTCTCATTTCTAGCTTGCATATTCATCTTAATCTAGTTTACATTTGCATTTCATAGTGATTCTTGGAGATATTGGCATTCTTGCCCTTGTCTTCATTTGAATCTCTCATTGTGTGGTTGACTAGCAAGGTCATTAGCTTAATAGCTCTAGCTGAGAGCAAATTTTAAATAATCTTGCAACTCCATACATAAAGAGCTCTAGGTTGCTTTCGAAAGTATCTCATTCATGGATTCCCTTGGATATAATGACTTAGAGATGTGCACGATTTGAGTGTGTACATTTTTGGCGCCCACCATGGGGTAGAACATTATTGTTTTGTCCTAAATTTTCTGCATTTCCATCAAATTTTCATCAAATTTTAGCTTCATTTTTGGCTCTCAGGTTTTTCAGTCTCAAATTATCATGCGATAGTTTTCCAGTATCACATGATAGTTTGCATATGGTGGCGCGATACTTTACCAATTAAAATATCACTCCATTTGAGACATTCTATCACTCTGTTTGAGACATACTATCGCCTGCAGGAACAACGAAGTATCACCCAGAAATATATTATCACCCCAGTATACTGCAAAACTGGAAAACTGGCACCCATTTTTGAAAAATTTTCACATACGGTATCAAAAATTTAAGTGTGATATATCGTTGGAAAGCTTTTTTCGAGCCTATTCCAACCATGTTGGTTTCATTTTCAAATTTTTTCATTTGATCAGCTATTTTACTTACAAATTATCTAATTTTTGATGTGCTAACCATTGTGGGGCTAACAAGTTGTGCTTTTAGGTGCTCTCATTGCTTGATTATTTTCTTAAAAGAACGCATGTAAAAGCTTCAAATGCACAAGAGCTACTAATAGTTTTATTAGGGCTGCCCAAAGCATAAAAACCCAATCAAGTGCTTGTTGTTTATTTCATTTCAAGTGTGGCAATTACTAGTTGTTTCATTTCATAGGAACATAATATCTTGTTGTAGGAATTCTTGGGTGGTAGGAGAAGTATGCTCTTCACCCTTATGGTGAACCAGAAAATCTTGACCCATCTTTGGATTTTGAAAGCAAGAGGGTAATTGAATCCTTTGCTTGGTGTGTTTGGGAGAAAACTTTGACATAGGGGAGTATGCTCTTCACCCTTATGGTGAAACAAAAACCTTGAACCTCACAAGTTGATCCACTCTTTGTTTAGCTTTTTAGAATCCTTTAGCGGGCCTGCTCTTGAGAAATCAAGAGGAACGATCCAAGTGGGGACAAGCTAATACCGAGCTATTCCAACCCACTATAAACTCAAGGCTATCAAGGACACAAAAATTTGGTAAACTTAGTACTTGTCTTCGATTGATGTGAGTACTTGTGGGATTGTGACCATGAGGAAAATGTTGAGCAAGAATGCTTAAGGTACTCTTGTGGCCGTGAGGTCCGTTACTTGCTGCAAGGTAAGGAGTCCCTTTGGGGAGCAAGAGGGGTATTACAAATGGAAGCCCTTATTAAGAACCATAGATAGAGGCCACCCTATTTTTCCTCTTAACATCTTGGTGCAAGGATTGATCCTAGTGGACTAACCCGGATCACCTCAAGATTACTCACCATCTGTGTTCCTTTGGTTGTGTCATTGGCACTTCCATGACAAAGTCAATATCTATTGTGGGTAACCACTTTGTGTGAGGCAATGGGACATCAAGTGTGGGCCAAGTTGTTAAGTATTGAGCTATTGTCTTTTTAGGATAGGAAGTGCTTGAAGTGTTCTCATTGTGATATACCCATGTAAACATTCTTGAACAACAAACATCTCGGTAGTGTTCATAGGATTTTTCAATTTTGATATCACAATTGCTTGTTTTAGCAAGGTTTCTTTTGCCCTTGTTTCAAGTGTTTGAAGACATGTTTGATCACCTACTATTTGCAAACCTATAAATTTACTGCTATCACTGTGATTGAGATCAAAAAAACCAACCCTCAAAATAAAATTTGGATCAAATTTCCCTTAAAATTGAGATTTTTAGCACTCACTAGTCAAGAATCATACGACACTGGAATAGTATAGCTCCCTATCCTAGAAAATATCACGCGATAGTTCACCACTGGAAGACTATCACCTCGCTTTCCTGGAAAGTATCACCCGGGCTGCGTGGAAATTATCGCCCTGCTTAACACAAAGTATCACTTGGTCTGAAACTGTCACTCGGTTAGCCTAGAAACTATCACCCAGAATCAATTTCCTACCCTATTATGTCCAGTCTTCCTTGGTCAGTCCAGGTCAAATCTTAACTGCTATGACATGTTGGTCAATATCCAAATGAATTTCAATGGTATCAAATTGCAAAAAAATGACTCTTAGTATTCTTTCTTCCGCTTCTTCCATGTCTTCCTAGTCTTCCATTTTCATCCTTTCTCTTCTTTCTTCATGCTTCTTCCTAAATTCTTCATGTCTTCTTGTTTCTTTTGCTCTTATTTTCTAGTCTTACTTTCTTCTATTTCATCTCTTCTGTTCATTTCTTCTATGCTTGATTCCTTCTTTTCTACAACCATGAATTTCAACTACCTTGTTATGGAACCTCTCTTGAGAATAGATGATCTAGAACTCATTTCTCAATTTGAAGAGTATAATTCCTCCAAAAATCTCATGGGTGATAAATTTATTGCAAAAATAAAAGAAAAATTGATTGAATTAGATGCCTTTGCTAGGATCATAGAAATGATCATATCATGACCTCCTTCTTCTAAACATTCTTCATCATCTAAGTCTTCTCATTCTTCTTCACCTTCCAAGTCTTACCATGACTCTTCTAGACATTATTCGCATTCTTCATTATCCAAGTCTTCTTCCTCCACTAGGTCTTCACTTTCCTCTTCTTCACAATCTCATTCCTCTTATACTTCTCCCAAGAGTCTTACTCCTCAATATGAGAAATATAATAATCCTTGTGATACCTCTTCTACGAAGAGTGACACACCCACCTTTGATGACTATGATGACTATTATGATGGCAATGATGATGAACCATATAGTCATACCTATGAAACCTCTATTCCTAAGATTCCTCCTACTCGTGTGCTTGTGCTTACTAGAAATGGGTTGTCACATTGGATAGATCGTGACGATGATCCATATGATTCTAATTTTGAAAGAGACTTTGATGATTTCTATGAACAATACCTAGATGATACATCTACTTCTATTGAGGAATATAAAATGTACCGTGTTGATTTGAAATGTAAATATTATAAGAATCATTCCTCTAAGAACATTCATGTTGAAAATAAAGATTACACTCTCAAGCAAGATTATGTTAATGATGGACCTTTGTCTTGTGATGGTTCCCTTCCATTCCCTACTTCGTCCAATACCCATACATTTCCTAAAGCTTCTGAGTCTTCCAAATCTATCACAAATCCTTCATCCAAAAAAGACCCTAATACTTTTCATGTGGTTCCCTATAGCTCTCCTCAAGGGCTACCTCTTAAAGAAACTCAAGCTAACCTTCACTTGGCTGAAAATAATTTCAATAATTCTAAACCTAAAGAGCATAAGCCTTTATGTGCTATAATGCCTACTTTAGCTAGTTCTTCACTATCTCTTCCAAATTCTTCCATAAAATTCCAACATGCTTCCTTGTGCTTAGAAGTGGCTCCATGTCAAGAGGACTCTAAAAATGATAAAGAAAAGAACATAAAGAAAGATCAAGATCAAGAACCCTCCATGTCATCCAATCTTGTTCTTAATATCTCTCTCCTATTTCATGGTTCTTTTGATCCTCTACACCCTGTCTCATTCATTCCACCATGTCTTAAGTCTTGTCCTAAGCAAGATCAAGCTACTACTTACACCATTGAGCTTACTGACAATCAAAATAACTTTACTACACTTTCTCTTTCCAATGATGATACTTCCATTAACATTATTGAAAATGGTGTTGTTACTTCCACTCTTAAGCCTATTGAAAATCAAGAAAAAAATGATGTGCTTATGCTATCCAAAGCTCCTTGTCAAGATCAAAGTCTTTCATCTTCTTGTTCTATCACTCCATGTTCACTTCCGCTTTTGCAAGCTTTCAACAATCCTATCAAAGAAGTTTCTCCTATTCAAGATGTTCATGATCTTGTTACAAATCCTAATGCTCACTCTAAAGGTGTTGATATCCTTGGTTGTCATATAGATGTTGATGAAGTTCATGATTATCTTTTTGTATCTTCCACGTCCATCCTTGGACCTCCTCCATCAATACTAAGGGCTTCACATCTTCCTTCCATCTTGGGCCCTTATGTCCCTTCACTTTCCTCTCCTAATTCATCATCCATCTTGGGTCCTCACTTCCCTCCATCTCCTATCTTTCCACAAGATCAACATAGATGCATACTCTTGAATCCTTTTTGTCCACTCACCCATGTAAACCATTCATATCCTCCTCCTTCCACAAGTCCCATGTCTTTTGGTAGTAACTTGAATGTTCAATATAAGAAAAAGAAGAAATACAAGAATCCATCAAAAAAAGAAGATCACCATGTCTCCTCTAATCGACATGGAGGCATAATGTCAAAAGAGATATCTAAGAAGAAAACTACAACACAAGTATGGGTTCCAAAATCCATCATTGAAGATATTCTCTCTAAATTATCAAAAAGAAATGAAAAGCCTAAGGCTATATGGATTCCAAAGTCTCTATTGAAAGAGTCTAATATTGAACAAAAAGTGAATTTGACATTCAAGCTTTCAAAGGCTTCCACTTCATCTTCTTCCAAAAATATTCTTCCATTCCATGCACCTGAACTGCAACCTCTGCTAAACATTCACCATACTCCTTCTCGTATTCCTTCATTCACATTTCCTCTATCTTCTTGCCACCCTTCAAGGTGTGTGTTGAAGTTGATCTTGCCTTCCTTTCCTTCATTATCCTTCTATCTTCTATCTTTTTTCCTCATTTTCCTATTCCTCCTATCTTCCAACCTCACTCGCTTTACATAAAACCTTATCCTTCATTTTTCTCTTCCATGTTCCTTTCCCTATCAGCATCTTTGAGCATATCATTTTGAATCCTTGGTATATAATGGTTTATCCTTTCAAAGAGAATTATCTAAAAGCTTGCCTTCTTTCAAAAAAAAGAAAAAATTAAAAATTAAAAATGTTCCTTGGTGGAAACCTGGAAACAGGTGCGTTGGTAGAAAAAGTAAACAGAAATAAATTCGTCCTATGGTGAAAACCACTCCCTTTTGGTGCCTTGGATAAGTACCATGATGAAAACCTGGCAATTAGGCATCATGCGTAGTTCTTTTGCATATTTCATCCATTCCATCTTCTCTCTTTGATCTTGACAATCTTGACCTATACATGAACATTTGGTTATCTTGTGAGCTATTTTATGATGATCTTGCTTTCATTCCATTCATTTTTAGCCTTCATTTTTATTTTTCCCCATTCCTTCTAGCCTTTGGCTATCCTTTTCCCCTTTGGTCTTGATCTAATAAAAAAGAGTAAAACACGATGCTATGAAGCCTCTTGACATGTCTACTCCTTTGGACTACATCCTTTCCTTCTTTTGCATTACGCTTTTGTGACTTATCCTATGCTGGCCTTTCATTGCTTGTCCAAATGTGTTTTACATGATAATTTTTCCCTAGCTTGAGTACTCTTGAAGAGTTTTCCATTGAGGATTTCTTTCCTTCATTCTCCTTCATTCTCTTATCTTCCATCTCTTCCACTAGCTTGCTAATCCTTCTTGTGCTCCACCTTGCTAGACATTGGGACTACATGATGTGATCTTGCTTGGGAGTTTGATGTCCATTCTGTCTGGGGGCATCCTTTGTACATACTTATTGATCCTTAAATTCTTTTAAAAAAAATTCATGTATGATGCTGAAAAAATCCTAAAAAGCATATAAAGTCCTGAAAAAAATGCAAAAAAATAAAAAAAGCAAAAATTCAAAAAAATAGAAAAAGTGCATTGGTGAAAACCTGAAAACAGGGGCCTTGGTAGCAAAAAACACAAAAAATTGAAAAATCAATATCAAAAAATCTGTCAAGTGGTGAAAACCTGGAAACAGGCCCTACTTGAGGACATTGCACCCTTGTCTTTTAGCATGCATCCTCGATACTTAGCCTTTCTCCATCATGCCTTGACCTTGTTGCCTTGGTTTAGAATTGGTCTTTATCTTTGTCTAGGGAGCATAACTGTGCTAGCTTTGGTCTCTAGGATGCGTTGGTCTATAGGACATCTTGCAAATAGTGTTTCTCAACAGTCCCCAAATGGTGTTTTTTAACACTACCCTAGCATCAAGTGTTTTTCAACACTTATCAGTTATCCTACCCTACAGTTTAGCATGATATGACATTTCCACTAGTAGATGCGATACTCAAAGATTGATTCTATGACCTACACCCACGCACTTAAACACTTGACTCGCTGAGACTTGTTTGACTTGTGTGCTGTCTATGATGATTTCTTTGATGAGTGTTCTCTTCCTATGATAGTTTTTGATGATGCATAGCTAGAAGACTGAGGGCATGATGACATGTTTTATTAATTTTTTTGCTTGTGGGTATATTTTGTTGGTCCTAATTGTAATTAGCATTTATGCTTGATCCACTTGACACCTAATCTCTACAAGGTATTATCCTTGACTATTTTATGTGAGTGCATGTTTATAGCCATCTTGACCTTCTTATGTCCTGATGCAAGCATAATCTCGCTATAGAAAACTTAGATAATCTCACTGCACTAGTCATCTTGACCTACATGTCTTTGGTGCCTAGGTGGGATTCCCACATATCTATCTGATATAGATCATATTCATATACCCATAGTCATACTAGTGTGTATTGTATGATCTTGTGATGCTACCAATAAAGCTCGATGATGATTATTAGATGTCTATTGATATTGTGACCTTGCAAGTCAACCACTTTTCATAGTAGCTTGCATTCCTAGGTTCATGATAGTTTAGTTTTTCCACCTTGCATATGGAGAGAGCTCTCCCTTTAACTTTCACGGACTAGTGAGTCAACTGTGCTCACCTTTTCTTTTCTTGAACATGTCTTTCGCTCCTTATCTTTCACATCACATCCTTTTCAATGACCACCTTCACCCCTTTTATAGCATTTTGATTTTTTGACCTAATTTTCAAAACACCTCAGAATTGTGCAAAAATTTCACCCCTAGCTAATTTCAACATCCTAGATCCATTTTTGGACTCGAAATCAAAATCTGAGTTAATCTTGATAGTCAAAATTGCATTTCAAATTTTCTCCTTCTTCTGCGCAATTGGCTGACCTTTTGAGGCCTGATCCTTCAATCTTCGTTGGGGAACCTTTATTTCTTCACCCCCATCTCTTTCAACCTCCTAGTCTTTCCTTCATTTTCATTTGCTTCATCTCTCTGAGGTTTGACTTCATTTTTATCTTATATCTTTTTCAGTCAAACTTAGTCAAACTGGGGCATGTCTTCATTGCTTGATGGTTATCCTATCATGTTTCATCTTCGATTATGATTTATAGTGCTTTGATCAAGTTTATCACTTTGCTATTTCTCCTCTACCTAATTTCTATTTCGATTCCAAGGGGGCAATACCTATCAGCTTTAATCTTTGATTCAGCTTTATCATTTAGTTTAGCCTGAGATTCTTATTTTGAGACTTGATCATCACTTAATAGCAATGGTTTTGGTCTTGTCTTTTGATTCTTATCTCTTATTTTGAGACTTCTCTCTCACTTAACAACAATGGTGTTGGTCTTGTCTTTCAGCCAGTTTATTTTTGTCCTCGTGTGTTCCAAGAATGATCACACGTCTGGATTATTTTGTGATCCCAAATCGATCTCACATTTCAATTCTTCTTTGACCACATGTGTTCCCAGAATGATCACACAATATCAAAGAGGGGCAAATGTATGCACCCTAAAATGGTTGCCTAGACTTTGGGCCCCCATTCAGCAGTTTATCAAATCCCTAAATCAATATTTTCAAAAATCAATATTTTCAAAAATCAACATTTTCAGCTTTATATCAATTTCCTTGATCAAGTCTTATTTTATCACTTTCGATTATTTCCCTTGGGCTAACCATTTTATCCTAAGCTTTTATTTAATTAAAATGAATATTTCCTCCCTTTTTAATAAATAAAAAGCCCCCACTTTTCCTCTTATCCTAAGTTGCACAAATAAAGCATTATTCCTATTTTATAAAAAGAAGAAAAAGTACTTTTTGTCTCATATGGACACAAAAGTCAACTCTTATTTTCTCATTGAAAGATTTTTGTGCACATGGATTTCTCCTCTTTGATGCTCCACCCTTGATTAAGACTTTTTCCTCTTAATCTCTATCGTTCGTTGTTTCTCACTTCCTATAAAAGAAGAGCTCTCTTCCTCATTTTCTTAATCAATCTTTTTATGCTAATGTTATGTTGTAGGTTTTTTAGGTCACTTTGGAGATTTTGAAGATTTGGAGCATTCTTGGATTTTGCATCTACATGCTATTCTAGTTTCATTTCTTGCATTTTAGTTTCGTTTGTAATGGCATTCCTAGCTTCATATTTAGCTTAAATTTTTTTTATGCTTTAGATTACTTCATCTAGTCTAATTAGGAAGGATTTGTAACACTTGCATCTTTCCTTTCATATTTTAGTTTATACTTTCATTTCCATAGCTTAGCTTGCACCTCTCATTTCTAGCTTGCATATTCATCTTAATCTAGTTTGCATTTGCATTTCATAGTGATTCTTGGAGATATTGGCATTCTTGCCCTTGTCTTCATTTGAATTTCTCATTGTGTGGTTGACTAGCAAGGTCATTAGCTTAATAGCTCTAGCTGAGAGAAAATTTTAAATAATCTTGCAACTCCATACATAGAGAGGTCTAGGTGGCTTTCTAAGGTATCCCATTCATGGATTCCCTTGAATATAATGACTTAGAGAAGTGCACCATTTGAGTGTGTATAGGAAACATCTAAGATACAACAAAATGTTTTTTTTGTGGCTCTTTCCAGCTAGTATGCTCTTTTTAACCAAGACTATTGTAAATTTCTTATAATTAATAAATAAATAGTTTAGTAGATCTTACCACTTTTACCAAAAAAAAACCAGTATATATTATCTATGAAATTAATTAATAATGAAATCATTTAAATCATAAAGACAAAGTCACAACTAAATTTCATTATATAATCTACAAAATAGATTTATAATAAATTTAAACTTCTTAATTGAATAGAAAAATTCTTTAAGAATTATATTTGACAAATAAATATTTTTTTTAATTAAATATTTTAAAGAAAATGAAGATTCTTAGTGCTTATAAGAGCTAGAAAATAACATATGGACACTCTTCAAAGAAATATTAATCTAATACATGTATTGACATGTATAACATTAATGCTTGATAGAAATAATCATCTATATAGATGGTCTTCTTTTTTCATTGAATGCTAAATGTTTTGAGATTGGATCTCAAACTTGTCAAAGCACATGTAGGTAAATTAATATTTATAAAAATCCACGCTTCCCACTAAATACCTTGGCATAGATATCTATGGTATAATCAAACAAGCATCCTATTGAAGATGTAATGAGTATAAATTAAGAAATTCTTTCACAAAATACTTTGGTTGTTTCATATTCATGCTTTCATATCTATCATTAACAAAACCAAGATATGATGCATTTTTATTTTTCCTCCAAGAAGTGATGGGTCATATTATATATGTGAGTAGTAACATGTCCAATTTAACAACTTCTTTGCATCTCTTGATTTATGACACCCTAATGATGGATCATAGAGTGTGATTTAAAATATTGATGCTAAAAATAGACCTACAATCTAAACTAGAAGCCACTCAATTCGAATTCTACTTGAACTCTAA
This sequence comes from Chamaecyparis obtusa, assembly GCA_027943335.1. Classification (NCBI taxonomy): domain Eukaryota; kingdom Viridiplantae; phylum Streptophyta; class Pinopsida; order Cupressales; family Cupressaceae; genus Chamaecyparis; species Chamaecyparis obtusa. The sequence goes on along the minus strand of BSBK01004696.1, from coordinate 270,731 downwards.
ATAATTTTTTTTTGTTTGTAATAATTTATTTAGAAAAAAGGTATAAATGTTCAAAATAATTTGTTAGTATCTAAACCCTTATTAACATTGGATAAAGGAATTAGAAGCATGTATATTAGAAAGAAAACATTGATAAATAGACACCATATACTATTTAAGTATAGCTTTACAAGACGCACAAAAAGAACATTAATAAAAATAGATTTCATTCATTTAACATATTTTTTATTAACATATATCAATATAAGTAAAAAAAATATAAATCTAAATATGAAAAAATGCCAAATAGATACACTTGCGAATAAAGTAGTCAATAATTGGATAGAGCATAACAATAACCTTTATTCTTGTTGTTTGTTCTTCTCTAAATATGGTCTTATCAACTACAATCATCACAAAAAGATACCCACTTTTGAAAAATAAGGCTTTCAAACTTCACATTCAGATTATGCAATGCCATCGCAAAGGTACCGCTAAATCACATGGCATGGGACTTATAGTAGATTTAGCGAATGTAGTTAAAGTATTTGAAGAGATAGAAGAAAATCTTGTAGCCCTCACTATGATTGCAAGGAATTCTTTAGGGCATGTTTGGTTGCTGGAATTAACCTGGAATAGGAAAACGGGAATAGGAAAATTGACATAAGTCAATTCCAATTTTGGTTCAAAATGAGAATTAATCTGATTCTAGGTTCTGAGAGGAATCAAATTAATTCTCATTTTGGACCAAAATTGGAATTAACTTATGCCAATTTTCCTATTCCCATTTTCCTATTCCAAGTTAATTCCAATAACTAAAGTGGGTTTTTTGAAAATATCAAGAACATGCAATGGAAGACTTGGAAGCAAAATTATTTTACCTCTATCCTATTGAATAGTGATGTAAAAAAGGAACTTTTGAATCAAACATAGACATATATCCAAGCTTAATGGTTGTGGATTTATTGTTTACATCCCTATTATCATTAGAATACTCATGTAGATATGTATGCAAAGAGTGGCAATCAAAATAGGGCGCATGGATTTTTTGGAAGCACGTCTCATAGAGATGTGTGAAAGTACATACTAGACACATGGTATTATTGAATGCAACTAGTGCATAGGTTTTTTCAAGGAAAATTAGATTTGATAATAAGAATTTTGGAAAATTTCAAAAAACTTATATTTATACCAAAATCCTAAAATTGTGCATTACACCAAGATGGAAATATCAACAAAAGAGGTCACAAAAACTACAAAAGCCCTCAAAATAAAATACAAACACAATGATCCATACTAAGCATGACAAGAATAAACACTGCTCAAACCAATCTCAAGCAGAAGGACAAAGAGAATTCAAAATCATCTACCTGACAATTTGAATAGGTGATAGAAGTGCTAATAATCATGACAAGGAATGATGATTATGCTAGGTCTAGAAATATTGGACCTTAATCCAGTAGACAGTTAAAATCATCCCATACTTGCGAGTTCCATTAATTACTAATTATTCTTCCATTAATTAAATAATTCTTTAATTACTCATTTTAAATCCTTCTAAATCTAATTTTTACATCATTTAATCATTTCTCTAATATTAATTAAATAATTAATATTATTTGATTAATTAATCTTAACTAAATAGTCTTACTATTTAATTAAATTCAATCTCTAAAATCCCATGATGTAAATAATCACCTTTAATTATTTAAATTAGCTAATAATTCCTCTAATTAAATTAATTTCTAACATTAATTTAATTTAATATCATTTTTCATTTAATTTAATTTCTAATTAATTTTATTTAATTTTATCTTTCTCAAAAATGAATTTATAACTCAATTCAAATCTTTAAATCTCTCAAAAAAATAAAAACATCAAACTCTTGAGTTCTGAAAATCTTGAAAATGCAAAAATCCTCTTTAAATAAAAAATCATCTTTAAATAAAAAAATCAAGTTTAAATAAGAAATAAATTTTAGAAATTCATTATTCTCAAAATCATAAAATTCTCCGCAATCCTCATCTTCTCTTCCTTTGAGTTCAATTTAGAAGTAGTCCTCTTTAAACAAAAAAATATCTTTAAATAACAAAAAAACAATTTTAAATAAGAAATGAATTTTGGAAATTCATTATTCTCAAATTTAGAAAAATCTCCTCAATCCTCATCTTCTCTTCTTTTTATTCTAAATGAACTCTCTACTTTTGAGGTCAATTTGGAAGTAAGCTTCATCTTTGAAAGGTTATCCAAAATCTTTTAGTTCCTAATTATCGCATTTGTTAGTTCTAATTTTCTCAATTCAATCTTGACCTCTCATCCAATCATAAATATCTATATGAATGCCCTTCAATCTCCTTTGAAGGATCCCAAAAACTTTGAATATCATTGATCTTATGGAAGTTTACATCTAGAAATCAAGTAATCAATTAGCAATTAATTCTTGAATCTCTAATTTGAAATGCTACTAGAATCAATTTTTAGTACCATCCATAAATTCCAACATAGTGTAGAGAAGCAATAGAGGGAATCGAGTTAAGTATTGTTAATTGTATTTGATTGTTTCATTTTTAGTTGTGTATTTATATATGATTTTTTTAATTATTTTATATGGAAAATATTTATTACATTAATTTACTTTGATTAGTTTGGTGCTAAGTTAAGCTACTTTTTTGAGTCTGTGAAGAATTCCTACATACATTTGGTGAACTTAATGTGATCATGCTAAAAAATATGATAATTTTTTCTTCAATTTTGGATGGAGTTTTTCCTTGTTGATTTGCTGTTGCATGCAGGATTCGAGAGTATAACTTGTGATCTATGCAGGGTTTCTTGTCTTATACATCAAATTGTTCATAATTTTTTAATTTTCATTTCTTTTGATCAATTGATACAATGGATTTGAAATGAACAACTTGTGCGTAGCCTAATTAGATGGATAAGTGAGCCAAAAATTGCACATAGTCTAATTTGGTGGATTAATAAACCTAACAATTTTCACCTAATTTTAATTAAGAAGGAAAAGCACAATAATGTTTAGAATTTTGGTCACATTTCCTTTCTTAATGGGCTAATGAATAAGAAATTTCATATAATATGCCTAATTAAGACATTAATTGCATTAATTTCTTTTTTTTCTTGCACACCATTCATTTTTGTTTGCATGTTGCTTTTCTTTTTACTTGAATGTCATTCTTTTTTGTTTACATGTTTTTTTTAATTGCATGTCTTTCCTTTCTTCTTGTCATTATTTTTTGTTTTCATGTTTCTTTTTTATTGCATGTCTTCCTTTTTTGCTTGCATGCCATTTCTATTGATTGTGTTTAATTCCTTTTAATTGCATGTCTTTCTAACTAATTTCTAACATTAGTATTTTGAGGTTACTAATCTGGCTATTTTTACCTTGTGGCTTTCTAGAGAAAAGAAATCGCTTGTCAAAGACCCTCATTTTTTCCTTAATCATTTTCATGCAAGTTGGGGGAAATAACTTAAAACTATTGATGAATATTGGTTACAAGGGTAGCTTAATTGTCTTTTCCTACTTTCCTTTTCAAATATTTAGTTTTCAGCTTTAAAATGAACATGTTCTTTCTATACATAGTTCAATTGGCACATTAATAATTGAATAGAGATCTTGTGTATTTGGCATGCTTGTGCATGCGTACAGTGGTCTTATTGCTAACAAACACTATCCTCTCCATTGGATCTTGTTGTCCTAGGGGCAACAGAGAAGTGTTAGAGACACTTAATTTTCATTTTTTGAGAGTAAACTTTTGTGGAAAAAATGTACTCAACCCAAAGGATGACACAAGCTATAATAGATAAATCTAATCACTTTTGAACCTCTATATATGAAATATGATTGTGATTAATGTTATAGTGAATTGGTGTGAATTTGTTATACCAGTCAAAATTTCCCTCATTATCTGTGTGAAGTGTTAAAATCTTTTATTGAAAGATGCCAAACACCTTGATTTAAAAGGCTTAGTAGAGATCTCCTTTCTACTCATTTTTAGACTTGATGTTACTATACGTGATTAAATATTATATTTTTTATGAATAATAGCCATATTTAGTAATATAAAATGTAAGGTACCACTATTCACAAAAAAATATAGGAAGATGTAGGATCACCCTCATGACTAAAATGAACAACACTAAAAGAACAAAAAAGAGATGAATCTAATCTCTTCATCCATACAAGATCCATATAAGTCTAGCTTTCATACTAGTTTTGGCTAGTGGGTTATACAAAATTTGATTTGAGTTTTTTAATTTATAAACATAAGAAATATTTGACTATATTTTCTCACCTAGATCTAGAAATCCCCTAAACCTATACTTGATGAATGATCAAAGATAAAACTATCATAAAGAAGTTAATACTGATAAATGAGAGTTTTTGTTCAAGGGAAGTAATTGGTGACTTTCTTATTTTTCAAGTTGGGTTGTTTTAAATTTTTTTTTTTTATTTAGTCCTATAAAAGAATATATGTCATGCATAAGCTTCTTTTAAAAATTAAAATCTTGTGATATTTCTATGAGGATTTAAGTACATGTGGTTTTTTTGGTTAAACTCATTGACCCATGTTTCATGAGTAGTGGCTCACATGAACCCATCTCTAATTAGAATGAATGGAACATTTAATAATAGTTGAATCTAGGTGATGGTTGTAATCACCTAAAATTGGTCTAGTAGAACTTGAGCCCCCCTCTCGATCAAATCATCTATTTACTAGACATAATTGTGCACAATAAACCTTAAAATCCCATTTGCATAATTGAATAAAAAATAAAAAATCTTATATCAAGCTTGCATATTTATTTAATTTCTAAAACCTTACTTTTAATATAAAGTCTCTACACTTTTTTTAAAATAACACATTCACATATGTGCACCCACTTAATGTTGATTAATTAACAACTGAAATGGATTTGTGCTTACAAATGCTATTTTGTCTTATTCTACCTAACATCTATTTTTTCCTCTTAATCTTCACCACTCATCTCTACCTAACCTTGCATCTCCTTTTATATACGTTTTCCTCTTCATCTTAGCCACTCATTATTTTTCCTCTTAATCTCCACCCTCCATTGTTGAGGCAATTCCTTTAAATGGAAGCTCTTTCTTGGCTCAAGGGTTCCATCTTTTTGTGTTGGCATTATTGCATCTTAATTTATAATCTTGTTTTCTCTCTTAGAATTGAATTCTTAAGATCTTAGATCTCTCATTTCTTAGCTTAGCTTCATTTCTACAATAATATTGCATTATAAATGATGCAGGAGCATCCTGGGTGTAAGAGCAATCTTGCATCACCCAAAAATATTTCTGTTTTTTTTTTTTTTTATTCAATAAGGGCTATTTTGTGCAGAGCTGCTATTTATGGAAAGTTACTATTTTTGGTAATTTTTGTATGTGCTCAGAATGATCTAATTTCTTTCTTGGAGGTTCATTTTGGTCATATAAGTCTGCCAGTAAAGTTTCATTGCCAGATCAAGTGTATATTGGAAGATATTGAAGATTTTCGGTATTGGCAGCAGGGTACAGAAACTTTGAACTCAGTTTTGAAGGCTTTAGAGGCCTCAGATGAGGTTGAAAATTTGGGCGACGGGCGCTTGCGTCGGTCAAGCTTGTAGAGCGCTTCGTGGCATTTCCGAAATGGGGTTATAATAGCTGAGCGGGTCAACGGGTGATGACTTATGGTCTTCGGAAGTTGGGCCACCCGAAATGGCGAAAAATAATTTTCTTCAAAATTTCTGTTCGGGTTTCAAAGGTTATCTTGAGCCGACTATGATGTAGTAAAATGTAAAATAAAATAATTCTAAGTTTGGTCGGCCTTATTGGCTAAAAATTCTGGAACCTTCCCAGGCGGTGGAAAATTGCCTATATAAGGAAGGCTGTACTATTGTCTTAGGCAGTTCAGAATAGCTCTGGGTAGTAGATCTGGGTAATAGCTCGAGGCTTTGTCCTACAGAATATTGTAAGGGAATGCCCATGTGGCTTTGCATATTGTAATTCTGGAAGTTTGTAATTCCGCATTTGTGGAGATAATAAGAAGCCAATTTTCTGTTCTTGCATATTGTTGTTGTTTCTCTATTTCTGTTATGTGTTTGTGGTATTAAGGGGAGCACCCTTCATCAAGTGGTATCAGAGCAGGATTTCCTGAGTGTGTAAACAGATCGCCGATTGTGATGCAGTTTGCACCAGGACCGTGGTTAGGGTTTCAGCGCGCATTGCGAAAATGCCTCCACGAAGAGAACGTGGCGGAAGACCTGGTGTTGTGACACCTGAGGTTAGAGAGTTGCAGAGACAAGTGCGAGCATTGCAAGAAGAGATTCGTAGAGGAATGAATCTTAATGTCAGAGACGAAAGTGAGGATGAAGCTGAAGAAGAATATCAAGAAGGAGAAGTTGAAATTGTGAACCAGGAGGAAGAAAGACTTTTTCAGGCGATTTCCAAGATTGGGAAAAGACCTAAGATTGAGGTTCCTACATTTTCTGGAAATCTTAACCCAGAGGAATTGATCGACTGGATCAATGAATGTGAAGAATATTTTGAGTATGAAGATGTTGAGGATCTTGATAGGGTCAAATTTGCGAAAGCCAGACTGAAAGGTCATGCGAAGATATGGTGGCAAGAGATTCAGTTGGAGCGAAATAGAAGGGGAAAGGAGAAAATCACGAGATGGGATCGGATGGTGGATAAATTAAAGTGACAGTTCATTCCTGTTGATTACGAGCTTGACCTACTGAAGAAAATGCAAAGTTTGAAGCACGCAGGAAGATCTGTTCAGGAGTATACAGAGGAGTTCTATCGACTTCTCATCAGAACAGGCCATGCAGAAGCTGATAAAGAGAAAGTTGCCCGATACCTTAATGGGTTAAGGCCAAGCATTCAGGAGGAGTTGAATCTGGTTTGAATGAACAGTATTGAGGAGGCATACCAATTTGCCCTAAAAGTAGAGGAAAAGCTGAACAAGAAGTTCGAGAGCAGACAAAATGGAAGAGGTCGCGGTGGACGATCTGGTGGGCGGTCATATGGTGGCCGAAATGAAGATCCGAAAAAGAAGGATGAGGCCAGTAGCAGTCAAAATCAGCGAGGAAATAATTCCAATCGCTTCCAGGATCAGAATAATAGAGATCAAAGAGGAAGAGGAAGAGGACAAGGATCTGGAAGAGGTGGCTTCTGTGGAACATGTTTTCACTGTGGAGAAGAAGGTCATAGGGCATTTGAATGTCCTCAGCACCAAGGCAGAACGGACAGGAGAAATGAAGGCCAGGCCAGAGTTGCACATGTAGATGAAGATGCCAGATCATCAAATTCTGAAGATGCTGAAAGAGGAGAAACGTTGATTAACAGGAGAGTCCTGTTGAGTGGTGAGAATGAACCTAAGCAAAGGAGGAGCCTGTTTTGCACCAGGTGCAAGTGTGAAGGTAAATGTTGTGATGTGATTATTGATAGTGGAAGCACTGACAATTTGGTGTCAGAAGAGATGGTGACAAAGTTGAAGCTCAAGAGACACAAACACCCACATCCATATCGGATTGCCTGGGTACAGGATGACCACAAGGTCATGGTCAATGAACAATGCCTAGTGAAGTTCAAGATCGGCGGGTACCAAGATGAGGTACTATGTGATATCATCTCTGTGGATGCATGTCATATGTTATTGGGTAGACCGTGGCAGTTTGACAGATGTGCTGTACACGATGGTCGTACGAATACCTATTCCCTGACAAAGGATGGAGTGCGACATAAGCTAAAGCCATTGAAGGAGACTGAAGAAAGGGTATGTGGTAATGCAAGAATAACATTTGTTGATAGAAGGAAATTCCTAGATGGTATGAGGCATGAGCATGTATGTTTTGCTTTAACTCCAAAAGCTGGTAAAGAGGAAGTAGAAGATCTTCCTGTAGAAGTTGCAGATTTGTTGAATGAGTTTCAGAATATTGTATCCAATAACGTGCCTGATGGATTACCATCAGTCAGGAAGATCAGTCATCAGATGGACTTGATCCCAGGAGTGAGTTTATCGAATAAGGCAGCGCACAGAATGACACCTACAGAAAGTGAGGAGTTGAACAGACAAGTACATGAGTTGTTACAGAAAGGATTGATTCGAGAGAGTCTGAGTCCCTGTGCTGTACCTGCGGTACTAGCACCAAAGAAGAATGGAGAGTGGAGGATGTGTACAGATTCTAGAGCAATAAACAAGATCACAATCAAGTACAGGTTTCCATTGCCACGAATGGATGATATTATGGACTGTTTGAGTGGAGCTGTGTATTTCTCAAAGATAGATCTGAAAAGTGGATATCATCAGATTCGGATCAGAGAAGGAGATGAATGGAAGACTGCCTTCAAGACAAAGGAAGGACTGTATGAGTGGTTAGTCATGCCTTTTGGGCTAACCAATGCACCGAGCACTTTCATGCGGCTCATGAACGAGGTTCTAAAAGAATTTCTGGGTAAGTTTGTCATTGTTTACCTAGATGATATTTTGATCTTTAGTAAGACATTGGATGAGCATATGATGCATATTCGTATGGTATTTGAGAAGTTGAGAGAAGAGAAATTGTTGATTAATTTGAAGAAGTGCAGTTTTGTGAAGAAAGAGTTAGTGTATTTGGGATTTGTAGTTTCAGCAGAAGGTCTAAAAATGGACCCAGAGAAGGTACAGGCTATCCTTGAATGGCCTACTCCAAGGAGTGCTACTGAGGTAAGATCTTTTCACGGTCTAGCTAGCTTTTACAGAAAGTTTATCAGAAATTTTAGCAGTATTTGTGGACCCTTGACTGAAACAATGAGAGGGGATAGGAAAGAGTTTAAGTGGACTAAAGGAGCAGAAAATAGTTTTCAATTATTGAAACAAAAATTTACAGAACAACCTGTTTTAGCACTTCCAGATTTTAATAAGGTGTTTCAAGTAGATTGTGATGCTAGTGGTACTGCAATAGGAGCTGTTATGAGCCAAGAAGGTAAACCTGTTGCTTATTTCAGTGAGAAGTTAAATGATGCCAAGAGGAAATATTCTGTTTATGATCAGAAATTTTATGCTATAGTTCAGGCATTAAAGAAGTGGAGACATTATCTGCTTCCTAAGGAGTTTGTTTTGTATACTGATCATCAAGCTTTGCAATATTTGAATAGTCAAGAGGAAAATTGAATCAAAGGCATTTGAAATGGGTTGAGTTTTTGCAGAGTTATACATTTGTTTTGAAACACAGGAGTGGAAAGTCTAATAGGGTTGCAGATGCTCTTAGCAGAAGGCAACTATTGCTGACAGAAATGCAGATTGAAGTGGTTGGGTTCAAAGAACTCAAGAATTTGTATCTAGAGGATCCTGATTTTGGTGAAGCTTGGAAAGCTTGTGTAGAACCTGTTACTCTAGACAGGACCAAATGGTTGGATTTCATCATCCAGGATGATATGCTATTCAGAGGGAATCAGTTGTGCATTCCACGAAGTTCTATGAGGGAGAATCTCATCAAGGAGAAGCATAGCGGGGGATTGGCTGGACATTTTGGTCGTGATAAAACCCTTGGTCTGGTTACTGAGAATTATTATTGGCCATAGTTGCAGCAAGATGTGAAGAAGTTTGTACAGAGTTGTAGAGTATGTCAGATGGCGAAAGGAGTGAAGCAGAATACAGGGTTGTATCAGCCATTACCCGTACCAGAGAAGCCTTGGGAGGATATCAGCATGGACTTTGTTCTTGGTTTACCGAGGACTCAGCGGGGACATGATTCAATTTTTGTGGTGGTTGACAGATTTTCAAAGATGGCACATTTCATTCCCTGCAAGAAGACTAATGATGCTGTTCATGTAGCAGGATTGTTTTCAAAGAAGTGGTGAGACTACATGGTTTGCCAAAGACCATAGTTTCAGATCGAGATACTAAGTTTGTTGGATATTTTTGGCATACATTGTGGAAGAAGTTGAAGACAGATTTGAAGTTCAGTTCATCACATCATCCACAGACTGATGGACAGACAGAGGTGGTGAATAGGAGTTTGGGAAATTTGCTGAGATGTTTGGTTGGAGATAAGCCAACAGGATGGGATTTGATTTTACCACAGGCGGAATTTGCATACAATAATTCTGTCAATAGGAGCACTGGTAAATCACCATTCCAAATTGTATATGGAAGTAGTCCGAGAAATGCATCTGAATTGAGGAAGATAGATAAAGGAGAAATAAGTAGTGCTGAAGCTGAAGATTTTGCAGAACACTTGAAGAACATCCATGAAGAGGTGAGGACGCATATTGCCAAGATGAATGCACAGTATAAGGCTAAGGCAGATGAGAAAAGGAGGTATAAAGAATTTCAAGTTGGTGACGAAGTCATGGTTGATTTGCGGAAGGAGCGGTTTCCAGTTGGTACATATAACAAGTTGAAAATGAAGAAGTTTGGACCATGTAAGATACTGAAGAAGCATGATTCGGGAAATGCATATGAGGTAGAATTGCCCAGTGGGTTGAATATTTCACCAGTGTTTAACATTTCAGATCTGACAGAGTATCATGAAGGAGGTGTTGAAGATGAGATCACAACAGCACAGTGGAGTATTCCAGCAACTAGTTTAGACACTAAGGAGATCGAAGATATACTGGACAGTCGTGTTGGTAGAAGCACAAGGAATAGGACATATGAAGAATATCTGGTCAAGTGGAAAGGACGACCTGTTGAAGATTCATCATGGTTGACAAAGGAGGAGGTTAGCCGTCTTGGTTTTCCTCTACACACCTGAGTCGTGACAGGGTCACTTCTCAAATTACCCTGGGTGTCTGATGCAGGAGCATCCTGGGTGTAAGAGCAATCTTGCATCACCCAAAAATATTTCTATTTTTTTTTTTTATTCAATAAGGGCTATTTTGTGCAGAGCTGCTATTTATGGAAAGTTACTATTTTTGGTAATTTTTGTATGTGCTCAGAATGATCTGATTTCTTTCTTGGAGGTTCATTTTGGTCATATAAGTCTGCCAATAAAGTTTCATTGCCAGATCAAGTGTATATTGGAAGATATTGAAGATTTTCGGTATTGGCAGCAGGGTACAGAAACTTTGAACTCAGTTTTGAAGGCTTTAGAGGCCTCGGATGAGGTTGAAAATTTGGGCAACGGGTGCTTGCGTCGGTCAAGCCTGTAGAGCGCTTCGTGGCATTTCCGAAATGGGGTTATAATAGCCGAGCGGGTCAACGGGTGATGACTTATGGTCTTCGGAAGTTGGGCCACCCGAAATGGCGAAAAATAATTTTCTTCAAAATTTCTGTTCGGGTTTCAAAGGTTATCTTGAGCCGACTATGATGTAGTAAAATGTAAAATAAAATAATTCTAAGTTTGGTCGGCCTTATTGGCTAAAAATTCTGGAACCTTCCCAGGTGGTGGAAAATTGCCTATATAAGGAAGGCTGTACTATTGTCTTAGGCAGTTCAGAATAGTTCTGGGTAGTAGATCTGGGTAATAGCTCGAGGCTTTGTCCTACAGAATATTGTAAGGGAATGCCCCTGTGGCTTTGCATATTGTAATTCTGGAAGTTTGTAATTCCGCATTTGTGGAGATAATAAGAAGCCAATTTTCTGTTCTTGCATATTGTTGTTGTTTCTCTATTTCTGTTATGTGTTTGTGGTATTAAGGGGAGCACCCTTCATCAATAAATCTAGTTTATTTCTTGCATTGCTTCAATAGATTTAACTCTTGCATTCTCATTCTATCATACTAGTTTCTTGCATATATTTGTAGCTTAATGTGTCATTATTATCTTGCATTCTTGCATCTTAGCTTCATTTATTGCACTTGAATCATCCATTTTGGAGTAGTCAAGTCACTAATCCTCTATGCCAATTTGATGAGCAACATGAGAAGGATTAAACTCACTTCAACTAGGAAACTATGAGCCACTTCTTGAGATCTCCTCTTCCATAGATTTTCTTAAGTGCAATGGTTCATAGAAGTGTGTCACACTTTTGATCAAACATATTTGGTGCCCACCATGGGGCTTGACATCTATTTTTAGATCCATTTCTTGCACTTTCGGTTCTTTTCTATTGCAGGTTCGTTATTTTTATTTTTCTAGGCTAAAGAATCGTACAACATTTCTTACTATACCTAGGTGGCATTCAAGTATACTGTCAGGAAATTGTTTTAATTTTTTGGAGTATCATTTCACCTTTTAGAGAAATGTCACCTGCTTTATAGAGAAATATTTCCCAGACTTTATAAGGTATATTGTATCATTTAGAAATGTCATTCTTCTTCTATACAGTATATCATATGATTTTTTGTAGGGACTTCTTGGTCTAAATCTTGTTTACAAGACTACAAGAGAAGTACATTCACTTTGTATAGGGATGAGATTCTAAATCTTGCTTGCAAAACTATGGTTTCTTGGGTGCTTGTAGGGTTATAGGCCTTAATTTTGCTTGTGAAACTACAAGGGATGGTCATGAACGAAGACCTTTACTGAATACCTTAGGGCTTATCAGCTATTCTTTTGGTCATTGGGCTTCCTTTGTGCAAGGATTGATCAAAGTGGAATCTACTAGGATCATCGCAAGACACTCACCATATTTACTCCCTTGGATGAAAATACATGACAAAGACAATACCAATTTGTGTGAGGCAATGGGGTATCAAGTTGTGGACAAAGGTTGAAACACTTCCTGCTTGACCTTAGGTAGTTTTCTTGTTATTCTTTCTTGTGCTAAGACTTGTGAAAATATTTGTTGAACATACACTTGGCATGCTCGATAATTTACTAGACCTCACATATGCTTGTATCCACAAGGTTGTTTTGTCCCTTGCTGGATTTTTTGAAGACTATTGCTTGATTCACATTTTTTATTTTTTAATTCACATTACATGCTTTTAAAAAAAACGTTGTCTAGGAAACACTCCAATCTTGTTAATCATCTATTCAACCCTTTGAAATCAAACTTATGGAGGAAAACTAAAAAATTGTCAACATTGCTTCTCCATTGCTATCCTTACCTCATCTCATTATTTGGTACATTCAAGTATGTTAGGAATTGCCTCTAGCTAGAAAATATCACTTTGGTCTCTTGACTACATTCTTGGCTAGTAGAATGCTCACTTGTCCACCATCTCTTTGATTATATCTCTTGGAGGCTCTATTGAATCTCTTTCTTGTTCACTAGTGTCATACATAGGTATCTACCTAAAGCTTGGACTCCTTATGGAAATTTATCTTTACTCTATATATCTTACACTTTTTCACTTTGGACAAGTGAACACTCTTACTTACCTAGCTTGAACATTGATGTAACCTAATTTTATTAAAAAACCAACACCATAGAAAATCCATGAAAAAAAATATGATTTTAGAATCCAAAATTATTCATTATTCCTTCAACTATCCTCTCTGTCTTACAATAACATAAAAATGCTAATTTAACCAGATTCAAAATTACCATTTTTTGTAGATTTTCACAAAATATATTTTTGCCATTTTTGATAATTTTGAAAATGACTCCTAAAAAACTAATTTTTTCCCTAAAGCTTCCCTAAACTAAGATAAGAAGAACTTCCAACTAATCTTTGAAAGTAGAAACAAGATTTTAAAGTTATTACAAAAACAACTTTCTAAAAACTCATAAAAAATACTAAAAGCCAATTTTGGATGCCTAAAAAAACTTTTTGGCTCCCAAAAAAGTGTCAAAATGGCTCCATACCTAGCTAAGCTCAATTGGAAATACAAATGGTATCTCCTGAGGAATCTACTTGTAAAATTTGAGCCAAACCGGATAACTGAATCAAAAGTTATGACTATCAAAAGCCCCTGCATCATTCTCCTTTGGTTCAAGAGAATGCAGCTCCTGCAAGTTCATGTCCTCAAACTTTTGCAATTTTTCTAGATCCAACTTCTTCAATTCCCACTCTATGACCAATGTACTGTCTCCTAGAGCTAATCCTTTCCATTGTACTAGATACCTTTTGTATTCTCCTTGGCGAGTATGAACAGTTTTCCTGTCTAAGACTTATGCAACCTCTTCCTTTTTTTTCTTTTGGGAATCATTTGCTGCCAATTCATTTCATCCTCACTACCTATAGCATGATCTTGACCATGGAAGGTATATAAATCAGAGACATTAAAAATAAGAGAGATATCAAGACCAGCAGGTAAATCTAGCTCATAGGCATTGTCATTGATTTTCTTGTGAATTGTACATGGACCGATTTTCTTATATTTGAGCTTATGATATGTCCCTATAGGAAATATCTCCTTTTCTAGATAGACCATCACTAGATCACTTGCATTGAAAACCTGATGCCTCCTACTAGCGTTTGTCGCATCATTGTACCTCTCATTACTTTCCTACAACTTTTTCCTTACTTATGTCTGCAACTGGTGCAAATGTTCTGCAAATGCTTATCCATCATCATTAATTTTATCACCCAATAGAAATTATACCAGATCTAGGACTCCCTAAGGAGTCCTACCATAAATAACTTGAAATGGTGATTTTCCAGTGGATCTATTCACTCAACCATTATAGGAAATTTCATCCTAGGATAATTCCAAATCCCATTATTTTGGTTTCTCCCCTACAATACACCTCAACATATTTCCCAAAATTTAATTGACCACCTCTATTTTCCCACCTATTTGTGGGTGATAGGCACTACTAAACTATAACTTTGTTCCCATCTTCTTCCATAATGTTTGCCAAAAATAAATGAGAAACTTGGTATCCCAATCAGAAGCGATGATTTTTGGAACACCATACAATCTAACAATCTCTGAAAAGAATAACTCTGCCACCCTGGTAGCATCACTAGTTTTCTTACAAGAAATGAAATGAGCCATTTTTTATAATCTATCAAAAACAATAAAAATAGAATCTTTACCTCGCTGTGTGTTTGGCAGCCCCAATACAAAGCCCATGCTCAAATTTGTCTACAGTTCTACTAGTACATACAATGGCATATACAATCCTATATTTTGTGAGTGCCCTTTCGCCACTTGACAAATTCTGCATCTCTCCAAAAATTTGGCTATGTCTCACTTCATCTTTGGCCAATAGTACTTATCTATTACCAAGTCTATTTTTTTATCTTTCCCAAAGTGTCCAGCCATACCACTGCTATGAAATTCTCTAATGATATTTTTCCTCATTGAGCCAATAGGAATGCATAACTATTTTCTCTTGAATAAGTAGCCATCCTGCAAAATATATTCATCTTGAATGTTCTCCATTTATTTAGGTGCTAGATTTTTCAACTGGTCCACAACATCCTAGAAATCAGTGTCAGACTCATACAATTCTTTTATTGCTTCAAAACCAATTACCTGAGTCTCCATGGTGGTCAAAAATACTGCATGCCTACTCAAGGCATCTCCAACTTTATTTTTCTTCCCTAATTTATGCTTCAAAACAAAAGTGAAACCTTATAGAAAACATACCTACTTTGCATGTCTACAATTCAATTTCTTTTGTGTGTTCAAATATTTTAAGGCAATATGGTCTATAAACAACAAAAACTCCTTGGGTACTAGGTAATGTTTCCAATGTCTCAAATCTTGCACAATTGCATAGAAATCAGTGTCCTAGGTTGAATAATTCTTCCTTGCATCATTTAACTTTTCACTAAAAAAAAAATGGGTTTACCTATTTGGCTAAGCACAGCTCCAATTCCCACATGTGAGGCATCACAGTCCACCTCAAACACTTTATCAAAATCTGGTAAGGCTAGTATAGGGGCTTCAATGATCTTCTTCTTTAGATTCTAGAAACTTTCCTCAACTTCTTTTGTCCACAAAAATTCCTTAACCTTGGTGCAATAATTTATGGGGGCTACAATTCTACTAAAATTATGAATGAACTTTCTATAGAATGTAGCTAACCCATGTAATCTCCTCACCTCTATTATGGTACATGGAGTAGGCCATTCAAATATGACTTGAACTTTCTCTATATCTATTGTGACACCGTCTACAAAAATGATGAATCCCAGGAAAAACCAAACTCTTTTGCATGAACCTTGACTTCTTCAAATTGACATAGAGTTTCTCTGCACTCAACACTCCCAGTATGATCCTTGGGTTCTTTATATGTTCTTCCTTTCTTTTGATAAATATTAAGATATCATCAAAATACAAAACAAATTTACCAATGCAGGGTCGTAACATAGTATTCATCAGCCTCATAAAAATGCTAGGTGCATTTTATAAGACAAATAGCATGACCATCCATTCATACACACCATCTATGGTTTTGAAATTTTTCTTCCATTGATCTCCTTCTTGGATACAAATAGATAATAATACCCACTTTGTAGATCAATCTTGGTAAAACATGTTTCTCCTGTAAGGAGATCCATCATGTCATCAAGACAAGGTATAGGAAAGTAATCCCTGATGGTTAACCTATTGATTTCTTGACTATCTATACACATCCTCCATGTGCCATCCTTCTTTGGGGTTATTAATGGTGGTACTGCACATGGGCTCATAATTTCTTGTACTAGACCTTTCGTTACAAGTTTTGTCACTTGTTTATTTAGTTCAACATGTTGTGTCAAGCTCATCCTATAAGCTTCTTGATTGGGAAGACTTACTCCTGGAATAATATCAATATTATGTTGGATTTTTTTCTTTGGTGTAATACGATTAGGTAATTCCTCTAGAGTAACATGAGATAATTCTTCCAATATCATAGCTGCTTCCTATGGTATTGACAATCCAAATGGCATCTGTTGAGGAATCTACCCATAAAATTTCAGCCAAAATGTATAACCAAGTCAAAAGTTATGACTATTAGAAGCCCCTACATCAAACATCAAGTCATCATAAGTCATCCTATTTGGATTTTGACAAACTTCTTTCGTGCCAGTCAAAACTAGATCTCAGATTCGTGAAGGAAAAAAACTCAAAGTTATCTTTGACAACTCAACTAATGAAGGTCTTGTACCTTGGAGTTTCAAACCCTTTAATAATATCTCTAGCTAATCTACTCTATCCTCTCCTAGCTTGACACATAGTATTTCTTACACTCCAACCATGGATGAAATAAACAAGAGGATTGAGGAATTCCTAAAACAAATAAGTGACAAATAATTTGGACAATAAAACCAAGAGAATCACGACTCTAGATATGGCTCTCATGATAACTCTCAACACACTAGACATGGGACACATGACTTACAAGGCGGTGATTCAGATAATGAAATAGCTGACGAAGATATCTTGCAATTTCAAAAATATGAAAGCTTACAAAATCTTACGAAGATGACTCTAAGTAAAAAAAAAAGATCAATACTTCTTGCACCTGGCATCACAAGGAGTTAAAATACCCCACAAATTTGACATTCATAATCTCATCAAGAAAGAGGAACCATCTTAAATGGAAATCATGAGGAGACATATGGAATAAATGATGAAACATATACAATTCTTAGAAAAGAAGAAAGAAAAACCAAGGACATCTTTTTCACATGAGGCTATATACTCATTTCCCTTTGATAAAGATCCATACATGCCTCATTTTCCTCGCAAAGTTGAATTTCCTAAATATGAAAAATATGATGGTAGAAATGATCATCATGATCACATTAGGGAGTCTTACAAACTTAGCATGGAATTATTTCATGAACCCACCTATCTTATGAGACTCTTCCACAGGATTATTAATGGTCAAGCTATGGAGTGGTTCACTAAACTATCCCCCCCTCTCAAATAATTTCACCAACTAGTGCAATAATTTATTCAATAATACTCCTATAACATCCAACATGCTATCACCATGCTTGATCTTTGCAACATAAAATAACATCAAGGTGAATCCTTTGTGGTCTTTCTTCAATGATTGCGGAAGCTATACTCACACTACCCTTGAAATATTCTTGAGACTAAAAATATTGACATATTTGTCAATTCTCTAGTTCCTGAAATGAATTATGCATTACATATGCAAACTCACACTTCATTTGATAAACTAGTTGAATCATCTATTCGCATGGCTACAACTTCTACCATGGCTAAAGAGTCAGCTTTCAATTTGTCTACTATTGGAAAAGATAAAACTAGTAATCCTTGGGTTTTTAAGCCCAAGAGGAACTTCACTCCTCTTGGAGAATCACTTGAAAATTCTTTGAAGACTCTCTTTACTAACAAGATCATTACCTTTCCTGATAATTCAAGACCTTATGATCTTGAGATAATGCCCAAATTGTGGACTGATAACCACTGTTGTGATTATCATTGCAAAAAAAGGCCATTAGAATAAAGAATGAATGAAACTTAAGAATCTTATCTAGGATCTAATTGACAATGAGAATATTGTGGTTGATTCCCCGTAAGTGAACAATTATCATAAGGCTTTTATGGAGCCTTTCCCTAAATTTGAGAAAGGGGAAATTCTAAGGAAAATGATAACAAGGTTTCCTACACCTATTCTAATAAGAACAATGTGATCAACATTCTTGAATATTTTGATCATACTAAAGGGAAAGCTAAAATTGAATCATCTAATGTGGAAACCAGCCCTCAAGTGAAATCCACTCCATCAGGAGAAGGTTCATCTTCCTCCTCTGCTCCTAAGAATATATCAACCTCAACAACTCAACCAACTACCCTGTCAACTACACTGGATCTTAATCATGTTTACCAAATTCTGGAAACTTCATCTCAAATCTCGATACTTGAGCTACTTAATAGATCTCCTACTCATAAGAAGATCCTTGATCAAGCCCTTCTTGTGGCTAATGTACCTAAGGAACTAGATGTCGATAAGTTTCTATCCATGGTTAGTCAACTTTCTTCACCTCCTTATCTAACTTTGTTCTAAAAAAGATGACACGTCTATCACTCATCCTCATAATCATCCCCTCCACATTGTATTCTCTATCAATCAATATAGAGTCAAGCACGTTTTTATAGATGGAGGCATGAGATTGGACATTTGTATTTTCAGTCTAGTTAAAACTTTGTTTCTCAGAGTATGTTGTTTATCTTAGATTATTTTCTAAAGGCTTGGTAGTCTTACCTATTTGGGCAGGTCATGTTCAATAGGACATTATCTGTTAGGTCCTGGATATTCCTTTGGCATATAATATACTCTTGGGTCATCCGTGGATCCATGCAATGCAAGTTGTTCCTTTTACATACCATCACTACATTAAATTCCCTCATGAAAGAATTGAGATTACTATTCTTGGAGACTCAACATATGTCTATAACAATCCTAAATAGTGAGATCGAATGGTTCTTGACAATAGAGAAGGATCACCTCCTAAGAAATCAGAAGAGAAAGGTAAATCACCTCTATCAAACTATGGGAACCTATCAAGTGGACACTTTTCTTATTTCTTCTAAATCTTATGGTAAATCATCTCCATTAGTTACAACACCTATTATTCATCAAGGTACTGGAATGATTAAGGCTACCATGCCCCTAGAGCTAGAAATGGATGAAAGTTCTACCTCACTCTACAAGAGTAAAGAACCTAAACAAAGAGACAAACATACCAAAATCTCACCTGAAAAATATGGTATGCGCTATCAAATTATGAAAAATATGGGACATGATGGAAGAAGTCCTCTTTGAAAATGAAACTTTCCTCATGAACCTTTACATTTCGAATCCTGAAATCCTAAAGATAAAATTAGTGTTGGCTATTATGGACATAAAATTGACAAACCAAGTAGAAAAACTCATGCATATGAGGATTTAGATGATGATGAAGAAGAAAAAATATAGCCTATGACATATGAAAGGCTCTTGCACATTCATAATTCTAATCCAGACTATCAAGGAAAGCCTTATTTGCCTTCTCAAGATCCTCAAGAGCATGAACCTGGTCATCACTAGGAGGATCTCATCCAAACTACTAATAAAACTCCCGCTAGTACTACTAATAATACTATCATTAGAGTTTCTTGAGTAGCTCAAGGAGCATGGAAAACTAGTATGTAACTACTTCTTATGTCCTTAGATCATCATGAAGTCATCATAAATATGGTAGGAATTCAATTTTAGCATATGCATAGAATGGTAGATTATCTATATATATTATTATAATTTGTATTTTAGGAACACAAATCTGAAATTTAAAGATCTTGTTATGCATATGAATAATCATTCACATTTGATTAAAATGTGCATATGATAAGAAACAATCTTGTTATGCATATGCATATTGTTTCTTTTTTGATGAAATTATACAAAATAAGTGAATAGTGAGCATTTGATATAATTGAGCTATTAAACAAGTTTGACTGGCTAAGTAGGTCTGAAAAAGCATGTGAAAGGCCAACATAAACATTTGTTTGATTTTAGGATGATCTCATTGCGAAATGTCATCTAAAAGATATATTCCTACCTAGTTCATGCAAGGTAATTTATCATAGTTAGTTCATGTTATTCGTGTTTTTGTAGGGTTGTGGCATACAAATTTTATGGCCAAGCTCAAGGATAATATAGGGATAGTTGAGACATAGGATGAGATATGGCATAACTATGAGGACAACTCATTTTCCTTCATTATAGGAGAGGCATCTCTAAAATTGTAGAATTTATAGAGGATTCTAAGGATTTTAATCATAGGAGGTCTTATGGTAGATGAATACTTTAGTGACAAGAATGTTGTATGACCTATGTATGGTAATGTGGGGCTATATATGAATAGAGGAGAGGTTAGCTAGAGAGAGATTCTCACTTACTATACACCATTATTATGTTGGATAATGTTATTGGGGGACTAATATATCGTGAGAAATTAGTGTTATGGTCGTGTCATTCATCAATAGGTTGAGAGGGAACATTAGAAATAATGATTATGGATGATAAATAATATATATAGGTTCCTTTCTTATTATCCTCATTATATCATGATTTACATTAGGTTGTGTACTTAGTGAAGCAAATCCCTCAGTGGGAGAGGTTTTTGGCAAAATGGTCAGTGCTCCCCTGAGGATTTGCGACATGGCTTAACCGTCTCCTATTTCTTCTATAATTCTAGTGGTTGTATCAGGCATTAATAGGTTGATCTTTTGGTGTAATGACAACCACTACTTGTAACAAGTGGTATCAAAGCTTGGTCATAGGTTCAAATCCCCTTGGGTAATGCTGAGGGGGAGATTGTTGGCAAACTGGTCAACACTCCCCTTGGGATTTGCGACATGGCTTAACTGCCTCATGTGTCTTCTATAAGTCTAGTGGTTGTAAGAGGCATTAATATGTCGATATTTTGTTGCAATGGAAACCAATACTTGTAACAGAGGTAATATTACATATTTGGTCATACAAGTATATTTAAGTCTTGAGACCAGTATGTATGAGGTATGTTCATATGTATAGTACTATTACATCCTAACTTAAGCTAGATGAGATGAAGCGTTTGCAAAATATTATTGATTGGATAGAATAAAATATTTAGATATCTTATTTAGAGTTAGGGCTAGGAGGCTGATGATGCTGAGGTTCCTTAATTATTTTACATTAATTTCTTAATTGGTCAATTCTAATATGTTTCAAGAGACATATAGCACACAAAATTCCATGATAATTTTATTGGCTACAGGGTGCTTCTTAGGGTTCAAGATATTTTTCTATGACACCATGAGAGGTATAGTTTTGTGATCTATCTTTTCAATATGAGGTGGTATCATTAGATTTTAGAGAATTGGTATTGACTCCTTGAAATATATCTACAAAGATGTTATGGATGCCAAATCTAGAGTAGGAAAACTGAACTATTGCGAAGGATGGTAAAAAATATCAAGGAATCAATTACCTCCTCTTTAATTTGAGTAAAACTTTAAGGTTTTGAGAACTCTACATTGTTTTCTAGGGATAAGAATGTGTGTGAAATTTGAAAATTCTACGATAGATAAAAGTGTGTGAAATCATGTGATGGTACAATAGATAAAAAAATGTTTTGAATATAAGAACTGAAATTGCTAGTATCTAAGACCGTTTAGTAAGATTTTTTTCTCTCTATTCAATATGTGTGTGCAGGTCAATGATGAAAAAGTAGTGAACAAGTATCGTCTAGATATGAAACATAAAGAAACTCTTTCACTACATCTAGAGAATCTATTGATCAAATTCAATGTTTGTCATTCAAATAAAAAATAGAACAATAGGTGCCCATACATATCTTCTAGTGACCGATTATTAAAGATTGGAGACCCATATGGCTTTGACTCTTTTTCTCATGACTATATTTTATTCCTAGATTCAAAGATAGTTTGGGATTTTTAGAGAGGTCTGCATAAATATGCTACAAATCTATAGCTCTCACATCCAAAATGTCACTCTCCTTGTAAGGAGGATTATAAAGAATACAAGATATAATAAGAGTAATCACAAATGAATTGAATGTTCAGATTTCAAATTAATCTTTAGATAATTTACATCCATAAACCTTTATGACTGAAAATCAACTTACATGAATAGAGTACATTTTAACATTAACCATTTGAAACATCACCAAGACTTTTCTTTTTTTAAAAATGACTTAGACGACTAAATAAACTTTAATGATAATAAAATAATAAGAACACAAAAAATCATGTTTATGGTAAGACACTGATGGACCTTCAAATATCATAAATCCCAACCCAAAATATTGAATAGACGAGCATAAATAGTAAATGTTAAATTGTCAAATCAATCTTAAGATCATAGGGAAAAATATAATAGGAGAAAGTCAAAATGACTAGGTGAGAGGGGAATATAAAAATTTAGAAACCACCAATATTGATCCTCCCTTGTTGGACCATAAAATTCTAAGAAATTTTGAATCCATGCTTAAGCATTGGGCACATTTAGCCTCAAGAATGACATTCTTAGCTGGTAAATTTGAAAAATGTAGTGAGAGTGAATAGTTAAAAGTTAATATTGTCTCATCGCGCTATAGTAGTCAAGTGATAATTGTCACATACTTTAGCTAACTAATTTTTTCACTCTTACGAAAAAGTTTGTTATAACTACTTTTCTTTTATGGTTGATAACATATTAATTAATTGTAAGAAATAAATAAAATAATTTTTATGGATAAGATTTTTTTTGGTTGACGTAAACAAGAGATGTAAATACAGGGTTGTGGATTTAATTTATTAATTTTTTATTAATTTTTTTTTTTTTTTGTAAAAGGCAAGATATCTAAACTTTGTACCAAAATTAATTTTTAATATATTTATTGTTGCATATTTTATTATTATTTTTTATCATTAATAATATTATATTTTATTAATGAAGAAAGAGTACATAAAGCTTCAAATTATAGGCACCTTACATCAACCATTACTAACCCCTCAAGAAACATCTACCCAGCTACCATATTTTGTCTCTTTACAATCCTCAAACATCTACTTTTCCCTACCTTTACAATCAAAATTTTTAATAATCGTTCATAACAACAAGACCCTTGTTAGGCCAATTCTTTCATTACATTGCACTACCAGACATCATATTAAAACATTTTGTCTCAAACACTTGTCTCTATAACTCTACATATTTAGTCCTTGAGCTTTCCCAACCATTGTCCCTTTCTCTCTGTCTACATCATTGTAATCATCCTTCAAAACATGGCTTTCCTAAAAAATTTGAAAACCCCACAACCACATTCAAAATTCTATTCAAAATTGTAACAACCTATGTCACCATCCACCTCACATTACATTTATGGTTTCGATTCTTCTATTTCTCTTACTTATTCTACTCCTCAACACTTTTAGTAGAAAATCCTTTGCTTTAGCTTCCTGCACCTCCTCATAATCTCTAATGGCACCTATCAACTTCACCCATACAGAAGAGAACTTCCTTCTATAAGCTCTCTTGTCCACTTTACCAAACCAATAGACAAAGGGAACACATCCAAACATTTTTGGCCTCCTCCTCCTCTTCAAAGCACTCTGAGTAATTAAACTTGACTCTAGGGTTTTCCTACTCTAGAATGAACTCCAGACCCAATAACATATCCTTCTCAACTAGGGTTTTTACAACCCAATCAACTTTTTTTTTTTCTCCTAGCTCCAGCCCCCATGTCACCACCATGGAAATAACATCTACATTCACCCTCCATTTCTTTTTCCTCCCCATAAATTATTCTTCCAATAACTCAAGAATGACATTGATAATTATTTCATCTTTATATTTCACTAAGCCATAAATCCTTTCTTTCCTTTCCAGGCCTTTAAAACCTTTTCTATGTTTCTCTGTGTCTACTAAAGTTGTTTCCTCCATCTTTACATAGGTCCATTTCTAAATACTTCCTTCTCATTCTTCAATTTTGTTTCCTCATTGTTTCACTTATTCTTATGTTACACTACACCATATTATCTCCTTCCGCACACATAAAAATCAACACCTCACCTTTTCCACTTTTAAATCTCCAAGCATGGCTCCTTTAACCATAATTTGAATTCTGCAATCGTAAATGATACTCTTTAGGTACCGTGCACAAAAATAATTACCTTCCACCGCACACATTTTGTGTCTTTTCCATTAGCTTTAAAGATTAATAGAATATTAAAGAATCCTCTCCATAACTACTTCATCAAATGATGATAGTGTCCATCATTAATCAACATAGTAACAAGCATTTCAAACCAAATTTCAATTTTTTGATCAGACATTCATTCGTCTCATTACAGGTGGTAAACCAATCTAATAAGACATCCCCTTCCATATTACCTTCACATTTTATATAGCTAATTATAAAACTTTCAAAGTTGTTTAAAAATTACCAAATTTGTTCAACAATATTCTTTTGGATGTCACGCCTCTATCTATTTTTTATCCATGCATTAACAATTATCATTGAATCTCCTTCCAAGTGCACTTTCTTCAGTTTAGCAATTTTTACCAAACGTAAACCTAGCAATGGAGCCTAAGCTTTTGCCATATTATTTATTCCATCGTGTAGCCTTTGTGTACTTATTGCCAAAGTATTTCCTTTCCAATCTCTCATAATTTCTCTTGCACTAGAGAGCCTTGGCTTACCTTTGGTAGCCCAATCAAAATTTAATTTAATCCATTCCTCCTATGGCTCTTCCTATATAACAATTTTTTTCTTAAGTCCTTTTTTATCTTTCTTGCATACATTACTTCTCAATCTTATCTTAATTCCTAGCCAATTTTCCTGAACATGTCTATCCATGTCAAAGTATAAGGAGTTGTAGGAGTAAGTATTTTTGTTGCTGCACTTATCACCTCTTCAATTGAATTATTGATTCTTAATTTTACCCTTGCTGCACTAGTACATTTGACCCACTTTTTTGACCAACATTTCCTACCAAGCTATAAAATGATTTTCCATGGTCAGTTATAGAAGGAAAAATTTGATTTTTTTAAAAATCTATTCCCATGTTGGTCAGAATTTTGATGCTAAAGAGTGGTCATAATTCCAACCAACACGGGAATATAAGTTAAAAAAAAAGTCACATTTCTTTCATATGTCCCGCCTACCGACACATTTCATTTTATCTCATTTGGAATAGTGGTGCATCATCCTTGGCATAACTATAAGCCTGGGGACACTGCCCCTTGGAAAACCTCGAGTAATTGGTAGGTCCACAAGTGTTTTCAGACACTCCACTACAACATTATTCTGGCATCCGATCACCTTTAGATTGGTGGGGCACTAATAATTGATGTCGGTGAGGCATGAAATTATACCATTGCAATTAGGGTTTGTAGAAGTGGGGGTCATGGAAAGAGGCACATTGAAGCTATTTATGAGAGAGATATGGTAGAAGTCCAGATTCATGTACTGGTTGAGGGCATATTCAGCCAGGGTCGCTGGCACCTAGCGATAGCCTTGGAAAATGAGCATGCCATATATCCGCAAGAAAAGGAGTGCTGAAGGAGGTGGTATAAGTTTGGAAGTTGCACTACATTGACACTACACACCTATATGCAGGTAAGTTTGAACTAGTGGTAACGTTAGATACAAAAGTGCGGACCAGTGAGCAATAAAATCTTTATTTTATGCTATTTTATTTATCTTTGGAGTCTTTTATTGCTTGGTTTGGTTTGTTAATGAGTTAGCAGGTTTTACTTGTTCCATTTCAAACCATTTTTTGATGAACTCTATTTTGATTTGAAAATTTGTATGCCTGGTGTTAATTCTTGTGTTTATCCGGCTGTAACAGTCTTAAGTTTTTGTTAATATATGGCAATTTGACTCAAACAAGTGGTCTTTTTGAGAGTTTGAATCCTCTTAGATTGGTCTTCTAATGGTGAATCAAGTGTTTTTTTGGCCTAGAAGTGATTGGAAACAACACATTCTAGAATCCCTAGAAACAAGCATTTGGAGAGACAAATTTGGGGATTTATCATCTGGCACCCTTCCCTGCATCCAAACAATTTTTTATCAAAATTAAAGGACATATCTCCATAGCATACATATGTAGAGTCAAAACAAGGAGCACTAATTTATTCACCACACTAAACACCACTCTCCTAGCTCGAGGCTGAAATATTGCCTCAATTTATACATGAAGATAGGCTAATTGGAGCCTCAAATAGATCTGACTAGGATCACCTTATTTAGGAAAACCATATAATATTTCCAAGAATCTCACTAACATCCTCTATTTTAGAAAAATAAACTTTTTCAAAAAATTTACAAACCCCTAATTCTATTATCTAAAAAAATCTTGAGTCAAAGATGAAATAAGAATTTGTACACTTATATCACAAGTTCATTCTTGAATCCAAATTGACACTTTTAAACATATATTTCTTGTAAAGAGAGAAGATAAATTTCCATTTAATGTTGGGTTTTACATGTATTTATCCAACAAAATGCATAGTCATGCCTATGACTCAAACTTCAGATCTAACTCCCTACATCCTCAACCATCTGGCACCTTCTATCATCCAAATTTGGTCTGCCATCGAACCTCAAGAAGACAAAATACACATTTTAAAAAGTCTAATTTTTGGTCATCCTAAACATAAATAAGAGGGAAAGTAATTACCTTTACTTTGCATTTTCATCGAAGTCAAAATAAAAAACTGCCTAACAAGAAATCCCTCACTTGGGGTGCTAAGGTGCTCAATTGTCTGCCATTATTATAGAGAATCATAAGGAGATCACACATCCCCCTAAAAATTACCAAGCCATGGTTTACATGGAAGGATCTCTAAGGCCAATATGCATATTCCCCATATATCAAAACCCAATAACTTTGTTTATATGCATGTCATTGAGTCCAGTGCAATAGAAGTGAATTCATGTGTTTTAAGAAAAGAATCAAAAGATAAATGTAACAGCTTCAATAGTTTTGTGTATTCAAACATCCACTGGTCTATTGACTTAAAAAATTCAACTCGTATGGATGCATCTGTGTTTTATCCTTTTACTTATTGTAATATGTAATAAAATGTAATGTGGTAAAAGTGATATGAAGGGAGAGGAAATGTGAAATGTAATGTATTGAATGTATAGGGGAATATAGGATCTATCCCTAATCCAAATTCCTAAAGGAGAGATCCAAATTGATCAATCACAAGGTAGTGACCAATGCATAAATTAATCAATCTATGAAGAATATGAAGAAAGGACAAAAACCCTATGGTCCATTATAGTAAATATACGCTTAAAAAAGAAAAAGTATTGAAGACAAATACTCACCTCAAAATAGGGTAAATCTAGAAAAGACTATTTTCTGATGTTTGTGTACAGTTTCAAAAAATTCTGCAACTGGATCCGGCCTAGAAATGCAAAGAGAGAGAAAACCTAGAAAAATTTTGTCCTTCGGAGAAATTTTGATCTTGACCTTAGGATTGGGGTAAGATCTTACCCCGAGGTACAATCTTGACCCCTAGTGAAAGTTGACCTTGACCTAAAATAGCTCTGATGGAAATTTTGTTCACGGATCTCAGAACTTCACCAAAAAAGGTATCCAGATTTGTACTGATATTTGTCGTCCCGCACCTACACTTGCAAGAAAAATGGTTTTGTTGATTGGATGAGGGGTTTGCCTTGGTCAAACACTGGTTTGGAATCAACCTTGAAATGTAATTGAAATTGCAATATATAAACAAAGTAAATGGAACTATTCACCTTGCTTATGTTTAAATCCTTGTGGATGATTTGAATCCTTGAATCCACAAGTATGGATTCTCCAAATGAATGAATAATTATATGTAGGATGTCTCAAATCAATTTCATTAGATCTTCAACACCAATCTTGAATAGATCTTGGAATAGGAAGAATCTTGAATTAATGTGAATGGAGAAATCTTCAACAAGAGGGCTCCAAAGAGATTGAATCCTTCAATGGCTAACAATGGATCTCCTTGATGAATTCTTGAATGCTTGAATGCTTGAATTCTTTCTCATGAAAAGTAGATGTTCATGAAGTTGCTTAGTGATTGATGGATGTGAAAATGAAGGAGGAAGGCTTCCTTTTATAGTGATCTAGGGCACAAAATTATAGAGGGGCCAACATAGGGGAATTAAATTTGAATCAAGCCCTAACCCCTAGAAATGGACCTAAATTAAATATAATTTAAGATTTTACTATTTCAAAATCTGAAACAATCGACCTGGAAGCAGGAAAATAAAAAATTCCAAAGCCCGACATCCCGAAACCTCTGGAATTCAAAAATTGGACCCAGGATCAGGGTCAAGGTCAACTCTGCCCTAGGTTAGAGTTGAGGTCGACTATGATCTAGGTTAGAGTCAAGTTTGACCTTGACCCAGAAGGTCGACCTTGACCTTGAGGTCATAGATCTCAAATTCACAGGACCAGGTGCCAGAAACAAGTTGGAAATAGGTGGAGAGAAGCAAAATAGAGGGAAAAAGATAGATCCATTCAAATACCTATTCAAAGCACTTGACATGACCCCATACCACTTAATCAGAGGGCTAAACCTATCCTAAATGGAAATGCTTCCATTTTCTGACGATACACTTACAAAAAATTCACTTGAAATGTCAAACATGTAGTAAAAAATCACTGGTTTGTTTAACATGTAGTTAAAATTTATAAGCCTTGTCTGGTTTCTGATAGCCATCCAATGTTTATATTGTAAACACATTAGAAAGAACACCTAAGCATACTCATGTTAAAATGGATAAAATTTTTCCTTTGGTCCAATTTTTTTACTATAGTTCTATGATATTCAAGTTATATGATTACCAACCAATAAAAGGACCAAAAGATTGTTAAGCATTGCTCAATTTTTGACTGCCCTCCAAATTATATATTGAAAACATATGAGAATGCACAAGAGCATATTTGTTATCAAAATAGATAAAAGGCTTCCTATGGAAGAAGTTTCCACAATGTGAACTGACAATGAATAAGCAGTTCCCAACTTTGTATCCTTGCCATTTTTTTTCTAATGAATCTCCTCTCCTTTATGGAGGTTAGACTAACTTTTTCAAACTAGTTAATTCATCTTCACATTATAGGATGGAAGTAGTCTTAGAAAATGGTGTAGAAGTACCCAGATAACAACACTCAGAGGCACATGCATAAGGCAGTAATCATGGATATTCTGGTGTGAAGAAAAAACAACTCGCCTTTAAGATTACAAAGATAAAGATTACACAAGTTAAATTTTCCCTCTCGAGGTCGGGCCACTGGAAAAAGCACATACAAATCCTATCCATATTTACAAGCATCATAATTCAAAAAAATGAGAACAACTCTTCTCAATCAAGCAGTATGGTGGTTAGTCCCTCACCTTCACCCAATTCCTGCTGAAAGCTTTGTATTGGAAACTTAAATCTTAGTGAATTGGCCATCTTTTTAATGCTCACATAAGCCCTACCTACAGAATGATTACACCCATCAATCCAAGGGTACATATTATATTATACTTCATATATATAAACTCACACTTGTACATGCAATACATCAAAGCCATGTCCTCTATGTTTGACTCAGCTTCCATAGCTTAGATATATCATGAATTTTTTATAATGGGTTTGTCATTTCCTTGTAGCAGTGACTCTAAACCTGCACTAAGAGCATTACCTAGCTTACCTTTTGGTTCTCTCTGATCATCGCAATCCAATTGGAGGAACTTAAACTTTTCTATAAGGTCTAAACAACCATTTACTTATTTCCCACTACATGAAAGCACAAAGAATTATACTAGAAAATCTTGGATCTTCATGTATTATATATTCTTTCTTCTCTGATCTTCTTGAGTTGGGAATATTTCTATGAATGGATGGATGCTCTATGATGCTAAGATTCATAACCTTTCTTTCCAAAATATTATCAGTTTCACAAGCTTCTGTTGTACTAGAGTTAATGTGTATCATTGCATCATTATGCATTTGATTGCATATTTCTTCTCTTGACTACAAATTTATCTATCATGTACTTTTCCCATCACTGTCCTTGGAAGCTTCATTTACCTTGTATCACTTCTAAGGCTTCCTTTCACTATTTCATGATAGTCAATGCAACTATTCTGCACTACATGAAAGCACAAAGAATTATACTAGAAAATCTTGGATCTTCATGTATTATATATTCTTTCTTCTCTGATCTTCTTGAGTTGGGAATCTTTCTATGAATGGATGGATGCTCTATGATGCTAAGATTCATAACCTTTCTTTCCAAAATATTATCAGTTTCACAAGCTTCTGTTGTACTAGAGTTAATGTGTATCATTGCATCATTATGCATTTGATTGCATATTTCTTCTCTTGACTACAAATTTATCTATCATGTACTTTTCCCATCACTGTCCTTGGAAGCTTCATTTACCTTGTATCACTTCTAAGGCTTCCTTTCACTATTTCATGATAGTCAATGCAACTATTTTGCAACTATTCTGCATATTTCTTCTCTTTATCCTGATAACATGTATGCTTGTGCATATTAAAAAAGGTACTCTTTATGACTAGGTCTATTCATTTCCTAACATGTGTTCAGATCTCTATTTTCCTCTACAAGTGAATATATCTTATCTCTTGATAGTGAATATTACCTTTAAGAAGTGATAAAAATGCTTCAAGAAGAATCAATCAGTCTTTATACATATATCCTGGCTACCAGCACATTTTATTTTATTTCATTTTGGCATAGTCCGCAAAGCAAAGGAGTGCTTCAACTTAGTAAAATTCATATCGATGTGTCTAGGATCCATGCCCTCTCTCCATCCAAGTCATTAGAATCTAAGATGAAGCACTGTAAGATGCCTTTCATATCAAAAGCTATCATTGCCTCTAATGATTTTAGATGGCAAAATCTCTTTGGTGATATCCCAAGTACATAGTTTATAGAACTCCCAACAATTCTTAAACATACTTTACCTGATATGATGAATTCTTAAACAATTAAGGTTGGAGTAGACATAGTTATCACAATTTTTTGTGTGGTACAAGGAAGATTTGGCTAGGTCAAATTTTTCTTCTTGCTAGCAGTCTACAAAATTAGACCTTTATTAAGAATTCATCATATTAGATAAAGTATGTTTAAGAATTTTTGGAACTGGTCCTTTGACATACTGGATTTAATTCATAAATGCAAACTTTGAGAAAATAGAGCTGTTAATGTTTCTGCTACCTTTTCTCAATGTTTCTCAAATTCGGATAAGAGAAGGAGATGAATGGAAGACTTCTTTCAAGACAAAGGAAGGATTGTATGAGTGGTTAGTCATGCCTTTTGGGCTAACCAATGCACCGAGCACTTTCATGCGGCTCATGAACAAGGTTCTGAAAGAATTTCTAGGTAAGTTTGTCATTGTTTACCTAGATGATATTTTCATCTTTAGTAAGACATTGGAGGAGCATATGATGCATATTCGTATGGTGTTTGAGAAGTTAAGAGAAGAAAATTTGTTGATTAATTTGTAGAAGTGTAGTTTTGTGAAGAAAGTGTTAGTGTATTTGGGATTTTTAGTTTCAGAAGAAGGTCTAAAAATGGACTAGAGAAAGTGTAGGCTATCCTTGAATGGCCTACTCCAAGGAGTGCAACTGAGGTAAGATCTTTTCATGGTTTGGCTAGATTTTATAGAAAGTTTATCAAAAATTTAGTAGTATTTATGGACCCTTGACAGAAACAATGAGAGGGGATAGGAAAGAGTTCAAGTGGACTAATGGGGTAAATAAGAGTTTTAAATTGTTGAAATAGAAAGTTACAGAACAACCTATTTTAGCACTTCCATAATTTACTAAGGTGTTTCAAATAGACTGTGATACTAGTGGTACTACAATAGGAGTTGTTAGTGTAGAAGTTGAGAAGTCCAACTTCACAGTTTGCCAAGAACACTTACATGCAAATAACTTGTTGCTGAAAGGAAACCAAAGAGACAAAAGAAAGGGCTTGGAAAATCTCAGTGGTGTGAGAGAAATTTTATTCCAAGATAACAAAAAAATAATTACAAGGTTCAACCTATAAAGGTGAACAAAACCTTAAAACTAGAAAAGCTAGGTTGCACATTATAATTAATAAAATATTAATTATAATGTACCTAAGAGATAGCTTAAGTAAAAAAGAGTAATAAAACTAACTAATTACTCTAACACCACCCCTTAAGTGAAGCTCAAAAGGTAAGCTAACCTAGCACAACTATGAAAGCAGGAAATGGGTCCCGGCAACAAGGCCTGATCATGTATGTAATACAAGAAAATCTCTGTAAACCGGAGACAAAGGAGAAAACCCAGTGGGAAAAGATCCTCTCCAAAAAGAGATATAAAAGAAAGAAAAAGAAAAAAAATGACTTCAAGAGACTCTCTCAAATCCATAAGTACAATGCATGCTGCCAACCCCTCATGAGAGAGGGTCAAGGCTCCAAAGCCCCCCCAGAATGAGAAAACCCCTAGATCAATGAACAAACCACCATGACGCCAATACAAAGGAGTGAAAGGAAGTGAGCACTAAAGAGGTAACCTCGAAAGATGAGGTGTCACTGGAAGGCTGAGCTGATGCTCAAAGGAGTAGACATGAGGATCTTGAAAGGGAACCCCTAATGTAGGTGGTATGAAAGTTGTGCTGGCACTGTCAGGAGAGAACAGATGAGTGTCCTCCGTAGAATCTTCAACAACTACACCTAGTGGCTCGATCAATGGAGCTAGAGGGTCTGGCAGTGCTGAAGAAGAGTCCTACTGAATAGAAGAAACCCCAACAAGATGAGGTGAGGCAGTCACAAAAGTGGTCTCAGGAACAACACAGAGGTTCAAGTGACCTAACTATCCCACATGATGCTCTTGCATAGGAGGAGAGTTGTGCTCCGATAATGGACATGGTGGACCAAAGTGTTAGAAGGTGTAGAGATAGGTGGAATGATCAACTATCCTTGTAGAAATAATGCCACCTGTCACACTATCTCAGATGAAGACTGAATCTAGTGTGAACTCAACTGTCTTCCTTGACCCACTTAGTGTAATCTGATAAATTGAGAGGAGGTTTGCAGATAGAGAGGGAACATAAAATACATCATTGAATGTGCCATCCTGAATGCCTATAGAACCTATCCCATAGACTAGCATAACAGTGTTATTCCCCATGAGAATGTGAGGAATAGGAGAAGCCTCAATAGAAGAGAAGATCTCCAGAGAAGATGCCATATGGTGAGAAGCACCTGAATCCAGTATCCAAGGGACCTATTAAGGGGATGCAACGGAAGCCTGTAATGCATGACCCTATCCAAAATACTATCCAGATGTCGAAGATGAGGCAGAAGACTAAAAGGAAGACCTGTGTGAGGTGGAAGAGGATGGAGAGGAAATAGTGCACTTTTGAAGGAGAGCTTGCAAATCTGCAATCTATTTCACATAGCCATCAAATCTCTTCTGAAAACAATGTGACTCATCATGAGGCCCCTTCTAACAATAGGAGCATGTAGGTCTCTCAGTCTTATGTTTCTCCTTCTTATAAGAAGATGGTGGGCCAGTAGAGTGCTGAGAAGAGGAATTAGATGTTTGCTTTAGCTTCTGCTTCTATGTATCCTGAGGTGTCTTGGCAAGCAATGCCCATGACTGTGAACCTGTAAGTGAATCCATCTGATTGAGGTTAGACTACTCATGAGTCAACTTGTCACAGAAGGTCTCAAAAGAGGGAATAGCATGTCATGCACCTAGTGCATCCATAGTGGAGTAGAAGGTAGAAGTGAAAATTTGATAAGGGTCGTGAAGCTTTGAGAGTATCAGAAAGATATACTCATCATTTGACTTCATCTTTCCAGCAACCTGTAAAATAGATCGAAGAGACTTGAACTTCATCAAGAAGTCCTCAATGTTAGTGAATGATTCAGGTACCAAGGAGGTGAACTCTGTATCTATCTAGAGAACCCTGAACTTATTCATTATGCCAAATAAGGTGGAAAACTTGTTCCACATATCCCTGGGTGTGGTCAAACCATCCAGGTGGAACAACAACCCATCTAAAATGTTCATTGCAATGAGGCCCATTGCCTCATCCATCCTATTTCTCTACATAAGAGCCTCATAAGGCCTTTGTAGAACTGGCTGAGTCTCATCGAGGCATGACCATAGCCCCTTTTCCATAAGCAATCTAGTCATCTGTCCTTTCCAGGTGTGGTAGTTGTGTGGTTTCAGCCGAGCCACAGAGAGGTCTGACATTGAGAGAAGAACTAGACAGAAGTAAAAGGGTCTTTTGTGAAGTAAATAACAGAAAGAAAGAACACCCCCCACAATGTATAAATCTAACCCCCGTACAACAAGTAATCAATTATTGAGAGCATAAAAAATGAGAAGAAAACCTGGATGCCAGATGCAAAGAGGGAGGAAACTGAAGCCTCTACTTCAACACCAAAAATAAGAACTCAAACAACTGAATCAACAAATCAAACCAACACCATTGTCTCTAGCTCAGAAAGAGATTTTCAACAATATTTCATTTTCTAAAAATGGACACCATATGCACAAGTTACAGCCAAAAACCAACTGCACCTCCAAAGAAGAGCTCTCTGGAAAAAACCAATCACTGGAAAAAATTTGACGACCGTATGACCATCAAATAACTATCGGGTGAAAAAATAATCCCGTCGCTAGAAAATTTGAAATGTCACCAGAAAATGCGCAGAGGTCGGCTGGCGAAGCATGGGCCAGGTGGGGGTTACATTGGGGTGGCACGACGATGTCACAGGGGCACAGTGGCCAAGGAGCGGTGCGAGGCCAGGCAGGCATGGCGCTGGGGTGGCGCGATGGGGGTGCGGTGGCGGCGTGCACGGAGAAGGAGCACTACGACATGAATTTTGATGATTTTTTCATTTTTTTCATTTTGCATGTTGTACGGCCCTAATAGGCCAAAAAATTCTCCCAAAATCCCTAGAGGCCAAATAGGTCGAGTTTTATATGGAAATAGGGGTTTTTAGGCTTTTTGGACACAACCGTGAGGTTGGTTTTTGCCCAAAGTGCTCCAAAAAAAGGAGACCCCTAGATCCAATAAAAAATAATAGAGAAAAAAATAGACGAGCTGTGGCTTTCATCTTCAAATCATGGCTCTAAAAGCTTAGACCAGGTTGTAGCAGGGAAGCTCTGATACCATGTAGAAGTTGAGAAGTCCAACTTCACAATTTGCCAAGAACACCTGCATGCAAATAACTTGTTACTGAAAGGAAACCAAAGAGACAAAAGCAAGGGCTTGGAAAATCTTAGCGGTGTGAGAGAAATTGTATTCCAAGATAATGAAAAAAGAATTACAAAGTTCAACCTATAAAGGTGAACAAAACTTTAAAACTAGAAAAGCTAGGTTGCACATTATAATTAATAAAGATATTAATTATAATGTATGTAAGAGATAGCTTAAGTAAAAAAGTGTAATAAAACTAACTAATTACTCTAACAGTTAAGAGCCAACAAGGTAAACCCATTTTTTATTTTAGTGAGAAGTTAAATGATGCGAAAAGAAAATATCTTATTTATGATCAGGAATTTTATGTTATAGTTTAGGCATTGAAGAAGTGGAGACACTCTCTGCTTCCTAAAGAGTTTGTTTTGTGTACTGATCATCAAGTTTTGCAATATTTGAATAGTCAAGGAAATTTGAATCAAAGGCATTTGAAATGGGTTGAGTTTTTGTAGAGTTATACATTTGTTATGAAACATAAGAGTGGAAAGTCTAACAAGGTTGTAGATGCGCTTAGCAAAAGGAAACTATTGCCAATAGAAATGCAGATTGAGGTGGTTGGGTTCAAGGAACTCAAGAATTTGTATCCAGAGGATCTAGATTTTGGAGAAGCTTGGAAAGCTTATACAAAACCTATTACTCTAGACAGAATGAAATGGTTGGATTCCATCATCTAGGATAGTATGCTATTCAGAGGGAGTCATTTTTGCATTCCATGAAGTTCTATGAGGGAGAATCTCATCAAGGAGAAGCATAGTGGAGGATTGGGTGGATATTTTAGTCATGATAAAAACTTTGCTTTGGTTAGTGAGAATTATTGTTGGCCATAGTTGCAGCAAGATGTCAAGAAGTTTGTAGAGAGTTGTAGAGTATGTCAGATGGAGAAATGAGTGAAGTAGAATACAAGGCTGTATCAACCATTACCTATACCAGAGAAGCCATGGGTGGATATCAGTATGGAATTTTTTCTTGGTTTACCAAGGACTCAATGGGGACATGACTCAATTTTTGTGGTGGTTGACAGATTTTTGAAGATGACACATTTTATTCCCTACAACAAGAAAAATGATGCAGTTCATGTGGCAGAATTGTTTTTCAAAGAAGTGGTGAGACTACATGGTTTTCTAAAGAGTATAGTTTTGGATCGAGATACTAAGTTTGTTTGATATTTTTGGCACACATTGTGGAAGAAATTAAAGATAGACTTAAAGTTCATTTCATCACATCATCCATAGAATGATGGACAGACAGAGGTGGTGAATAGGAGTTTGGAGAATTTGCTGAGATGTTTGGTTGGAGATAAGAAAATAGGATGGAATTTGATTTTACCATAGGTGGAATTTTCATACAATAATTTTGTCAACATGAGCACTGATAAATCACCATTCCAGATTGTATATTGAAGTATTCCTAGAAATGCATCTAAGTTAAGGAAGATAAATAAAGCAGAAATAAGTAGTGTTGAAGCTAAGGATTTTGTAGAACATTTGAAAAACATCCATGAGGAAGTGAGGAAGCACATTACAAAGATGAATGTGCAGTATAAGGCTAAGGAAGATGAGAAAAGAAGGCATAAGGAATTTTAGGTTGGTGATGAAGTTATGCTTCATTTGTGTAGGGAGAGATTTCCAGTTGGTGCATATAACAAGCTAAAAATGAAGAGGTTTAGTCATGTAAGAGACTGAAGAAGCATGATTCTGGAAATGCCTATAAGGTTGAATTTCATAAAGAGTTGAATATTTCACCAGTATTTAACATTTTAAATTTGATAGAGTATCATGAAGTAGGTATTGAAGATGAGATCACAAAAACACAGTGGAGTATTCCAGCAACTAGTCCTGATACCAAGGAGATTGAGGACATACTGGATAGTTGTGTTGGAAGAAGTACAAGGAACATGACCTATGAAGAATATCTGGTCAAATGGAAAGGATGACCTGTTGAAGATTCATCATGGCTAATAAAGGAGGAGGTTAACCATCTTGGTTTCCCTCTTTACACTTGAGTCGTGACAAGGTCACTTCTCAACTTACCTCTGGTGTCTGATGCAAGGGCATCTTGGGTGTAAGAGCAATCTTGTACCACCCAAAAATAATTTTGGTTTCTTTTCAATAAGGGCTATCTTGTTCAGAGCTGCTATTTTTGGAAATTTACTATTTTTAGTTCAGAAACTTTGAACTCAATTTTGAAGGCTTTAGAGGTCCTGAATGAGGTTGAAACTTTAGGTGTTGTAGAGCACTTTGTGCCCTTTCTGAAATGGGGTCATCATAGTCAACTGGGTCAATTGGTGATGACTTATGGTCTTCGGAAGTTGGGTCATCTAAAATGGTAGAAAATATTTTTTCTTAAAAATTTATGTTTGGGTTTCAAAAGTTGTTTTGAGTCGACTCTGATGTAATAAATTGAAAATAAAATAATTCTAAGTTTGGTCGGCCTTAAAGGCTAAAATTCTGGAACCTTCCTAGGCGGTGGAAAATTGCTTATATAAGGAAGGCCTATAGTGTTGTCTAGGGAAGTTTAGAGTAGTTCAAAGTAGTTCTCAGTAATAATTAGAGACTTTGTCCTACAAAATATTGTAAGGGAAAATGCCCATGTGGCTTTGCATATTGTAATTCTAAAATTTGTAATTCCACATTTGTGGAGATAATAAGAAGCCCATTTTTTGTTCTTGCAATTTGTTGTTGTTTCTCTGTTTCTATTATGTGTTTGTGGTATTAAGGGGAGAACCCTTCATCAAGTTAGGAAAATTCCTTGAGGCCATTTATGATGTTGGATCCTCAAGATATAGGAGATAGAGGTCCTAAGAAGTAGGATGAAGGCATAAAGTAAAGATGCCAAAAGTTAGAAGTTTTCATGACAACATTTGCAATAATGGTAAATGTTGCATGCATCTCAGTTACATTAGATCCCCGTAAAGATAGGAAGTGGGAGATCGGCCAACATGCCCTAAAAATGTGGAAATGACATATAATGTAATGTAAGGCTCAAATCTTGAAGTCATTCATGCATTGTAATAGTTTGTGAATATTAGATAGAGCTCTACAATTTTGTTTTGGGAGGAACCCAAGCTATTTGATGTGACAATGACATGTGATGTATTGAAAGTCTTGACTAATTGATTGTTTAGTGTTCTTTAGATAGTTTTCAGAGTTTTTCATTCAATATTCAAGTTTATTTGAAGTTGTTTAAGGTCTTGTATAAATTGTTTTTGATTTAGTAGTCTTCCTGGTCCTATCCTGACCAGTCTATCATTTTATGGCTCCTCCATGAAAACTAACATTGGGATGTTCCTAAGGGTGGTTGGATATGAAAGGGGAGTCATTAGCCTATATATATCAAGGATTAGGAGTCATGAGCATATGGATAGCCATTTTTACTACTAAGCCCTAGGCGAGCAGACAGTGCCCGGTTAGAGGTTTAGAATAGAAGAATTGAAGATTTCTTGCAGGGTATGAAAGTAATGCATGGCACAGGTATATTTCTAGGTAGGGTATAGTCATATCCTACCATGCTATGAGGATTGAGTTCATACCAATTCATTAGAATAATTTTTGAGTGAGAAAATAGTGAGATCCTAGTAAATATGCCTTTTAGCCCTATTAGTCCTAGTCTGTAGGAACCCTATGTACGGAGGGTCTAGGGGTCAAAAACCTTTAGAATCTGTCATAAAATCCAAAATGTACCCTAATATGGGATTAGATTTTTAGGTTGTTTGGAAAGGTTTTTCAAGAATTGACAAAAGGTCCCTACAAAAGGCTACAAGGAAATAGGCCTAATTAGGCCTCCTCAAGGTGAAACCTTGAACCCGGTAAGGAAAGGCTTGAAGATCATTTCAAATGGATTAAAATGAGAATAAATGGAATTTTTTCAAGATGATGGACACACCTGTAATGAAATTTGGTGTTTGTGAAGAGATGGCACTTAGATCCTTCTAAGTGTGGGAAAAGAAGTGAAGTATATACATGGTTTTAGTCCTTCAAGGTGAAGCACAAGTTGATTGGCTCTTGGAGAGGAGCTTGAGAAGGCCTTAGTTATTCATCTAAGCCTTTGGGAAGATCCTAGAGAAGTTTAGGATCGTAGAAGAGACAAGCTAGGTCTCTTGGTAAATGTGAAAGAAAGCCTTGGAACACTTAAATCATATTGGTATCAGAGCTTGAATTGATCAGGTTTATGGTTGATGTTTCAGCCTGCTCAATCAGTAGGAGAGAATACACCAGTTGGATTAGTGAAAGATTAAACTATGGTGACTAACATTAAGTTAGACAAGAAGGTAGAAGAACAAGAAGAGGAAAATTAATTGTTAAGAGAAAGATTGGCCCAAATGGAACAGCTCTTGGGTGAAGTCCAAGAAAAAATGGATAAGGTCAAAGATAAAATTGATTAAAAGGAAGAAGCATAAGAAAGGGAGATGAAATTAGAGTTGGAGGAGGAAGCTCCAACACCTGACCCTGTTATTCTTGATGAACCCTTCTTAAAAGCACTAAAGGCTTTGAGTGGCAAAGCTTTGGATGGTGTGCCACTATTCAATGGACAAATGGATCCAGATTCAGTTATCGATTGGATAGACATCATTGAGAACAATTTTGAATGTGATGGTATCTCTAAGGCACAAAAACTTATGGTGGCCAAATCAAGGTTGACAGGTTCAGCTCTCACATTGTGGAAGTTCAAGCAAACTGAGAGAGAAAAGGATGGAAAGGGTCATATAGTTACATGGAAGGGCATGGTAACTAAAGTGAAGAAGACATGCCTTCCTAATGACTATGAAGTGAAGCTATATAGGAGGAGACACAATCTTCAACAAAAAGATCTAGATGTCCAATCATACACCGAGGAGTTCCAAAAGTTATGCTTAATATCAAAAGTAGTTGAAGATGAAAGTTTTAAGCTTGCAAGGTACTTGAATGGCCTCAAATGGTCTATTCAAGAATAAATGAGTTTAGTGAACTTCAAAACCATCTGCCAATGTTATCAAATGGCCTTGAAAATATTAGAGAAGGGCAAGAGAAAACAAGAGAAAACCTCCAAAGGTAGAGGTAAAGGCAAGGATAGTAGACGACAAAGAGGTGGCTATGGTGGGAGGAGTTCTGAATCAAAGGCTTAAGGAGAAATCAAATTAAATGAGTAGAAAGAAGGAAGCTCTGGTAGAGGTGGTAGAGGAAGGAGCTCTAGCTTTAGAGGAAGAAGTGGTGGACAAGGAGGAAGAGTCAACTACTTTGCCAATATGAAATGCTACCATTGCAACCAAATGGGACACCCTACCTATAGGTGTCCAAAGAAGGGTAGTTCTTCTCAAGGAGGTGACAAGAGGACTAATCTAGTCCATGATGAGACAAATTTAGCAGACAAACATACTGAAGTACCATTAAATTTAGAGGAAGGTGAGAACCTCATGATGAGGAGAACTTTGATCAAGGAGCCGGTAAAGGAATATACTTTGCAAAGTGATCTCTTGTTTAAAGGGAATCAATTATGTGTTCCTAAAGGTTCTATTAGAGAGAATTTGAGACAAGAAAATCATAATGGTGCTTTGAGTGGTCACTTTTGGATCACTAAGACCTAAGAACTTGTTCAAAGGTTCTATTATTGGGCAGTAATGAATCTTGATGTTAGGAGGTATGTGGAAAGTTTTATAGAGTGTCAAAATTCTAAGGGCACTTCTTCAAATGCAGGCCTATATCAACCACTACCTATTCCTACTAGGCCATGGGAATGCTTGAGTATGGATTTTGTAGTTGGGTTACCCAAGACGAGACAATGCATGGATAGTGTTTATGTAGTTGTGGAAAGATTCAGTAAGATGGCTCACTTTGTGCCATGTAAGACAACTAATGATGCTAGTCAAATAGCCTCTCTCTTCTTCAAAGAGATAGTAAGAATCCATGGGTTACCTATCAGCATTGTGTCAGATAGAGACACCAAATTCATGAGTCACTTTTAGAAGACTCTTTGGCAAAGGTTGGGCACTAATTTATGCTTTGGATTTTCCTACCATCCCCAAATTGATGGTCAAAATGAGGTTGTCAATAGAAGCCTTGGAAATCTACTAAGGTGATTGACCAAGGAGTATGGCAACAATGGGATAAGTTGATTAGGCAAGCTGAATATGCCTACAATGAAACTATAAATAGATCAACAGGGAAGACTCCCTTTGAAATAGTCTATGGTTTACATCATAGAGGAGTCTATGAGTTAAGAGAATTGAAGGATGGAGTGAAGGGAAGTGGCTATGCTGATGACTTTGCATATGCAATGCAAGAGATCCATGAGATGGTTCAGAAGAATTTGACAGAGACCACCATCAAACACAAGACCAAGATGGATGAGAGTAGAAGAGAAGTTCAGTTCAATGTGGGAGACTTGGTTATGGTGCATATTAACAAATCTAGACTTCAAAAGGGAGTCCCTCACAAATTTTAGATGAGGAGGATAAGTCCCTATCCTATCTTGGCAAAGTATGGTAACAATGCATTCAGAGTGGAGCTACCAGAGGATAGTGCACTATCCCTTGTTTTCAGCATAGTAGACCTAGTTCATTATAAAGGACCAACACCAGACATGGATCAAAGCCTCTATGAAGTGATCAAAGATGTGGAAGATCTCAACCTACCTACCGTTCAAGTCAAAGAACCTGACAATATACAGGATACTAGGGTCTACATGAGGACTAGAACTAAGGAGTACAAAGAACACTTGATCAAGAGACATGGTCAAATAGATGCTGATGTAGTGTGGGTTAAAGAATCTAAGTTTAAGAAGATGGGGATTTATAACACTCTACTCGATCCAAGGGTGGATTGAACTCTTTTATTTTGGGGAGGATGGTGCAGGAGCACACCTAGGCTAACCTCCATAGTTAATATGTTTTGGCTTGTATATGACTTTGGCCAAGTTAGATTAGTGTGAGTTTGATTTGGACCTTAGAAGGTCATTTCTATTGTGGGCTAGGTGAGTTATTCATTAGGACTAAGGTCACTGAAATAGCCATTGTTAGTAGTTTTTTATTTCTTAGTATTAGAAGCTTACATTTTGAGTTAGAGTCTTCAATGTGTCTTAAACACATGAATGAGGTTAGGAAGATAACTTGAGGCCATTTATGATGTTGGATCCTTGAGGTATAGGAGATAGAGGTCCTAAGAAGTAGGATGAAGGCATAAAGTAAAGATGCCAAAAGTTGTTAGAAGTTGTCATGACAACATTTGTAATAATCGCAAATGTTGCATGCAACTCGGTTACCTTGGATCCCCTTAAAGATAGGAAGTGGGAGATCAACCAACAGGCCCCAAAAACATGGAAATGGCAACTAATTTAATATAAGGCTCGAATCTCAAAGTAATTCATGCATTGTAGTAGTTTGTGAATATTGAATAGAGCTCTGCAATTTTGTTTTGGGAGGAACCCAAGCTATTTGATGTGACAGTGACATGTGATGGATTGAAATTCTTGATTTAGTGATTGTTTAGTGTTCTTTAGATTGTTTTGAGAGTTTTTCATTTAATATTCAAGTTGATTTGAAGTTGTTTAAGGTCTTGTATAAATTGTTTTTGATTTA
Organism: Chamaecyparis obtusa; assembly: GCA_027943335.1. Taxonomy (NCBI): domain Eukaryota; kingdom Viridiplantae; phylum Streptophyta; class Pinopsida; order Cupressales; family Cupressaceae; genus Chamaecyparis; species Chamaecyparis obtusa. The sequence goes on along the minus strand of BSBK01004696.1, from coordinate 227,670 downwards.
GTAGTCTTCCTGGTCCTATCCTGACCAGTCTATCATTTCATGGCTCCCCCATGAAAACTAACCATGGAATCTTCCTAAGGGTGGTTGGATATGAAAGGGGAGTCATTAACTTAAATCTATTTAATTATATTTATTATAAATAGTATATATAATTGAGCTAATATTTATTTTATAAGGTGTGCTATGTTTTATAATTAATTAAAATATATTTAATAATTATAATAAATTTATTAATATTAGAATTATATTTAGATATAAATTAAAATTAATTATAAAACTAAAGACTACTAGTATATTATTTTAAAAAATTTAATTATTATCGTTCATATAAAGATTCTTATCAATTACACAAAAAATTATAATTAATTTTATTACTCTTCTAACTAAATTGGACTCCATATATTTATTTATTGCATGTTGATATATCTAATATTTAATTCTTATATCACTTTCATCTATCAATGACTCAGCTAAATAAAATAATTTATAATAGACATCTTTATGATAATGAAGTTTTTTCCCTAAAAGCTTGTATATCAATTACACACACACATACCACCACCACCAACAACAACAACAACAACCCATTTCTCCTGAATACTTTAATTATATATTATTCTATCAATGACTAATTTAAATAAATCTGTTTATGATAATGGAGTTTTCCTCAAAAGCTAATATATCAATTTGACCTATTGTGAATGATCCAAATTAAACAATTTATAAATGGATATCTTTTACATGATATTAAAGTTTTCCTTAAAATCTTGTATATCAATTTCAACTATGTTAAGTGGTCTAAATTAAATTGTTTATAAATATATGTCTTTTATGATATTGGAGTTTTCCTCTAAAAATAACTATATCAATCTCACTTGTCATGAATGTTCTAGATAAAATAGCTTATAAATAGGCATCTTTTATGAGAATAGAATTTTCTCTAAAGTTTCATATATCGATTTCACCTTACCACATAACACAATTTATAGAAAAATGTTTGATAACAGAGTTTTTATTTTGAAGCTCGTATATTAATTTCACCTATACCAAAATGACAATAATTGACAATAACAACTTATGTTACATGGAGAAGCTACCAAATATAACATTGAATATATGTACTATTTTTTAGCATGTCATACTCTAAACTAAAAGGAGGGGTACAAATTTAATCAACAAAGAGAATTACAAAGAAAGAAGGGCCAACTACCTAGCAGAGAAAACATACTACACAACCCTATCTTTATCCACTATCCAATCCAACATGTGAGGCAATTACAAATATAATTGTCCCCTATCCACAATATTTCAACCCTGCATTTCATCAAAAACCCATTTGGCCAGATAATTCAAAACTTCATTCCACTCCCTAGTAAAGTGAATAAAAGTCACAAATTACTAGGAGCCACATAACCTAAGAATTTGTCTAATAACCAAAAATGAGTTCCAAGTAACATCATCTACTTGTTTTTTCAGCATAGTTACCACCACCTGAAAATCAGATTCACAAATAATCCTTTTTTTCTAGCCAAGAACACTTCACTCCACATTTCAACATAGATCATTCATTCAAATCATCAACCATGGAGTTCCAGAAGCTGTGATGAAAAGCATGATGGACATTGCCAGAGAGTTTTTTTAAATGCTTGTGGAAGATAGGGTTTCTCTCTATTCAGAGGACCCAAAGCAGGTTGTCAGGGTTTCAACAAGCTTCAATGTCACCGAAGATAAATTCTTTAACTCGAAGGATTCTCTAAGACACCTATGTCATCCGCTGGAGGAATTTATCAATTCATGGCCTCAAAAGCCTACACTTTATAGGTAGTGAAAAAAAAATGATTAAAAATTAAATCAAATCTAAAGTTTTTCAAGGGAATTTACCAAAAAAGGTTTATGATCCCTCTTTTCTCATTTCATCATTTTGAAATAGAGAGAATGCAGGGAAGTATTGCAAGGAGATAAGAGTGCTAGTTCTAAGGCTTCTGGCTGCTATTTCTGAAGCTCTGGGACAAGATTCTAATTATTTGAATGCAATCTTTGGAAAGCATAGCCATGAAATATTCATAAATTACTATCCTGCATGCCCAAATCTAGATCGTACCCTTGGCACAACACCTCATTCAGATCTACCTGGCATTACTATTATGATGCAAGGATATGTGAGTGGCCTGCAAGTGCTCAAAGATGGGAAATGGTTTTCTATAGAACCAATACCTAGTTCCTTTTTTGTCAATGTGGTTGATCAAATTGAGGTTTATTATATTATACATGTTATTCACTAAATAAATTTTATTTAGAACTTGTTTTTGGAGGACTGAAGTTTGAATTGTTTTTGTGTGGATTTTATCAGGTTGTAAGCAATGGAATATTCAAAAGCATCATGCATAGGGTTGTAACCAATATAGAAACTTCACATATATCTATTCCCATCTTCTATGGGCCTTCGTTGGATATGTTCATTACTCCTGTGGCATCCATGGTGGATGGGGAACATCTGGCTTTGTACAGAGGATATAAATTTGAAGAAATTTTGAGGGCATTCTTGAGCCAAGGGAATTCATTGTAGATGGTTTTGGATCACTTCAAGATCGAAATCAATCCATAGCTAAAAAGTGTGATATTTATTGCTATTGTTAGTACATACATATGCTGGTATGGATAGTGGACACTCTTTTGTAAAGTAATACTTTATTTGGAAAATAAGGTGGAAGAGGATGATATTAAATATTAATATTTCGGATTGCGAATTAGTGAAATTGTGAATTAGCAAATTTTTGCAGTGAAGCTTGATGCGGTCCCAGTGGTGACATCCGGCAGGAAAGACTGGGATGGTGAGTGACAGCTAGACGTCTCCAGTTGCAATGGAGGAATAGGTGTAAATGTTTCTAACTTTTCTTTTAATGTGCTTAAGATGTATGGTCCTTCTTCTCCCACTCTCTGTCGTTTGGTAGAGACTGTACCCCCCACTCCCTCTTATTACATGCCAAAGGATGCAGGTCTTAATGGTGGCCCTAATAACAACCCTAATCCCACTGTTAAACCCAAGTCCTTCTCTAAAGCAGTCACCAATACTGGTGGTGTCATGGATGCAAAGGAAAAATTTAGCATTTCTAGTGCCCATGATGCCGCCATACCTGGTAAGAGCTCTACGGCTTCTTCGGCCCCTTTCTCTGTCAATCCTAACATTGAGATGCTTGCTGAAATTGTTAAGGAGAAGAATAGGTTAAATAACACAAAGATTTTCTTCTCGGCTGTTGAATTGGATAAACGCCCTCCTAGGAAGTTTTTGGATGATTGGTTTCACAATTTTTGGAATCTTAAAATGGGTTTTCATATTTTATTTTGTACGCAAATACATAAAGGTTTATTTTTTATTTTCTTTACTAATGGTGAATCTCAAGCCAAAGTCCTAAAAAAACAATATTGGATTGTTGGCTCCACATCCTTTTGTGCTTTGGCTTGGTCTCCTGAGGCTGTACATGAGGAAGTCCTTGCCCTCTTTGCTCCTTGATGGATTCTGTTTAAAAATGTTCCCCCCTTCTTATGGAGGTTTCTGCCTCAATTACTTGAACCCTTGGGTAAAACTATCCAAATGGATGATACTGTTAGGTTGGTTCCGCATATGGACACTAGGGTTCTTATCTCCCTACAACCAGGAAAAGAAATCCCTTCTGATATCTCCATCAATATCATAGAGGAATTTTTTGTGTGCCCTATCAAAATTGTTGGAGGCTTGAATGCCTGTTTCTTGTGTTGGAAAGAAGAGCACCTTAGAAAAGACTACCCCATAATCAAGACAAATTTGAAACCTGCTAAAATTTCTCCTCTTGCTAACCTGACCAATCCTTTTGTAGCTCCTTCCACTAGCAAGAACACTCAGGTGGATGTTCCCTCTAAAACCTTACCTAATTTGGATTCTGCCTCTCCTGCTTTCCCTGCCTTTCAATCTCCTATCTTCTTTTCGGCCATGTCTATAGAGACCGCAATCACGAACGATGGCTTCCAACCGATTACTAAAAAATGAAGAAGAAAGGCCACTAATAATGAAAATACGAATGTTACTACACCTCAACCGGCTAAACACTTGAATCGCTCCTATTTGAATAACCCTCCTTCCCAAAATACTTATGTTGGTTCTCATGTGTCAGAGATTGTCTGTTCTAACCCTACTAGTTCCATGTCCTTGATATTGTTTTCTCCAACACCTCCAATAGGCATACTACCTCAGGACCATCTTGAAAGCCCCCAATCAAAGTTTTTAAATAATTAGGTGATGATTTCTCCCTTGAGATTATCCCCACAACTAATATTTTCCTTGGTATGCCCTCCATGGAGGTGGACTCTCAATCAGAGAATGATGATGACTCCAAAATTGACACCCTTGCTTTGAAGTGGAGGGGCAGGCCTTTAGGATCCAAAAATAAATCCTTTGGGAAGAAAAATGGGGATAGCTCTAGTTGACTTATGTCCTCAATTGATGAGGTTGCTGCAGTGTGCTCTACCCCCTCTATTGTTTCCTCATGAATTGCATTTCTTGGAATGTGAGCGGTCTTGAGTCTCAGAATAGAAATTTTTTTATTAAGGGTTTCCTTGATACCTATAAATCTACAGAATTTCTTATGATGCATGAAATCAAAGCTACCAGTTTCATGCTTGAAACCAATCTTAATTTATTTGGAATAATGTGATCAAATTTTGTACTGAGCATAATAGAGGTAGGGGTGGAATTTCTTTGCTTATCAATCCCAAATGGGGAAGTTATGTCATGGGAAATGACACCTCACCCTACCAAAGAGCTATTTGGATCACTATCAAGCATAAAAGTTATGTTTTTGGCATCTATTATGTCTATGCCCCTAATGACTCTAAGGAGAGGGCTAACCTTTGGGACTAGCTGGCTGCCCTCCTTGATATCCCATGGCTTATTGGAGGGGACTTCAATATTGTGGAATCCCAACAAGATAAGTTTGGAGGTATCCCATTCACTTGGAAAGACAATGAAAAGCTTCACTGGAATAAGATGATAGATTCTAAGCTTCTCTTTGATCCCTTAGTTGGCAATAAGGTTAATAATCCATGGATATGGTATACCTAGTGTCACTTCCAATAAGGCCCCTCCTAGATCTACTCAAGACTTGACCGGTTTTATGGTAACAAGAACTACTTCCCCTTCCTCCTTGACAACCAAAATAACATTGTCCTCGCTACCTCCACTACCCTCTCATACCACCACCCTATCTCTTCCTACATCAGTCTTAACAACTCCCCCGTCCACAATAGAGCTCTCAATTCCAAATTTAATCTGAATACCAGCCTTCTTAAAGATGAGGATGTCCTTGCTTCCATTCAAATTATTTGTCATATCAAAAAGTTCAACTCCCCTAATTTCTCCCAGATTGCTAGATGGAAGATGAATCTCCCTGCTTGGCAATGTTTTCTTAAAACTATTGGTCAAAAGAAAACTAAAGACTATATATTTATTGAGAAAATCCTCTCTTTTGATCCCCAAGAGGTTGAGAACAACATCCAGAATGACCCCTCCAATATTAAACTTGTCTCCCGAGTGATCTTTGCTAAGGATGCCCTAAGAAAACATCAACAAATTAAGATCCGTGGTAATAAGATTAGATCCAGTGCCCATTGGATCTAGGCTAGGGATTGTGGCTCTAAGTTATTCTTTAATCTTATTAAACATAAGCATTCCAATGAATCCATTTATAGGATTTTAGTTGACAACTAGGACACTTTAGACCCTGATATAATTAAAAAAGCTTTTGCAGATTATTATATGAATCTCTTCACTTCTGAGGACTCTAAAGAAGCTGTTGACCTTAGAAACAAGTGTAAACCTCTTATCCCTAAAATATTGTTTAGAGCTGATATTGATATTTTATCTGAGGATATATCTCTGGATGAAATTGAAAAAGCTATCAAGTCCCTTAATAATGACAAGGCCCCTAGCTTGGATGGTCTCCCTGTGGAATTCTATAGAGCTAACATTGGCTGGATCTACAAGGATCTACAAGACATCTATTTGGAAGCTCTAGCTAATGGTTCTCTTGGACCCACTATTAATAGTGGTATCATTAAACTTATTCCCAAAGATGGGGATAAAGCTCTTATTAAAAACTAGAGGCCTATTATGCTCCTTAACATCTCTTATAAGATTTTGGCCAAGATCCTGGCTCTTAGGCTTGTGGATATCCTGCCTAAATTTATATGTGCTACCTAGATTGGCTTCATCAAAGGTAGATATATTCTTGAAAACTTAATCACCAGCTGGGAAGCCATGGATTGGTTGAACTACTCTCACCAGAACTCTACAATGTTGCTCCTTGACTTTGAAAAAGCCTATGATAGAGTTGAATGGAATTTTATCCCCATGATGCTTGAGGCATTTGGTTTCCCTGCTACCTTTTGTAAATTGGTTCATGTGTTTCTTAGTAATGCCTCTTCCCAAGTGGATGTCAATGGTTCCCTATCTGATTTCTTCCCCCTTGGTTGATCCATTAGACAAGGTTTTCCTTTGGCTCCTGCTCTTTTTGTCATAGCTTTGAAAGCTAGTGCTAATAATTTCGAAGCCTTACAATTCAAGCTTAATATATTTTGCACTATTTTTGGTGCTCAGCTATCCCAATCCAAATCCATATGCCTTGGATGGGAGGAGTAGCCTCCTGAATGGTTTAATCAATACAACTTCCAATGGGGTGGGCCTCATAAAATTGTTAAATACTTAGGCATTCCCTTCTCTGTTGAGCCCTCCCTCAAAGACATGTGGTCTTGGATCAAAGATAAAATTGATAAGAAGTTGAATAAGTGGCATGACATATCTTTATCTTTGGCTGGCAGGGTTCAAGTTTTCCAAAATATTATGTCCTCCTATAGTATCTACTACTCCTTTGCCTAGATGTTCAGTAATTACCAAATTTTGTAAATCCAAAAAGCCACTAGGAACTTTCTTTGGTCTGATGGGAAAGGCAATAAAAAGATGCATGTGGTCAAATGGGATTGGTTCCATACTGATAAAATCCTTCAGGGACTTGGGCTTAAGGATCTTAAAATTCAAGGTACTACTCTATCCGCCAACTAGATCTTTCACTCTATGGATGGTAACGATCCATGGAAGGTTCTTGTTAGGCATAATATTGAAAGAGGTATTCCAAAAAAAGCCAAGTCTTGGAGGAATCTCCCCTTCTGTGATTTGATTGTTCGTAACTTCCCAGTCAGTGTTCAAGGCTCTTCTATTTTTAGATCCATATAGAAAGCCTGGGACCATGTCAAGAAGTATATCACCAACAAGGATTTCCATGATGCTAAGCATTTTTATGGTGAAAGATCCATTTGGTGGAACTTACACCTAGCTGGAAAACCCCTCGCCCTCTCCCAAGGATTCTTTACTAGGCTGTGGTCTAAGATGGGTATCTCCCAGTTAGCTGACCTTTTGAACAAGATAAGCTTATTAGTTGGAATGAGCTTAGGAATAGATTTAATATTCCAGACTCTCAAAAGAAAACTTACAATATGATTGTCAAGGCTGATAAGGATTTGCCCACTGATTGTCATATGGACTCTCATAGATACTTAAAATGCAAATGGCCTGATGGGGTCATTATGTCCAGAATCAAAGCCAAAAATATTTATAATATTATTGGGTGTAATGAAAATATCAGTGATCATGTTAACACTGTTTTGTATTCCTCCCTTGATGTTGGGTCTTGGAATAAGTATTTTGATATTCTTTGGAAAGGTACTGTTGAACCTAAAATTAAGTGTTTTAAATGGATGGCCTTGCTTGACAGGCTCCCTATTAGAAAAGATGGTTCTATGAGTGATTTTTGTAGCTTATGTAGGCTTCCTAAAACTCATAGACATATCCTTTTTTACTATATTTTTGCTAAGGAAATTTGGAATATATGTTTGGTATTACTTATCCTATAAATGTGAACATTTTGAAAATTATTACTAGTAATATTGATGGGCTTAAAAAGGATTCAAATTTATTTTGGAATATTCTATCCTCTAACATTCTTTGGCAGATCTGGAAGTTCAGGAACGAGGAAAGGTATCAAAGCAACCCTAGAGCTCTTACTGAGTTTTTTCGAAAACTCACATTTTAAAAAAAATTCTTTAGGTTCACACGACAATGATGATGGAGAAGGAAAAGCTTAGAAGATTCTTGAAAGATGGGCATGCCACCTTCTTTGTTTACGAGCTAAAGCATGGGTATGAATGGAGGAGGAACTTTGATGACCTCCAGATGTTTGAAAGGACCTGCAAGAGACTCAATCAGGAAATCAAAAAGAACATCAATTCCAAGAAGGATGTGATCTTCATGCTAACTCAAATCCATGAGTGAAAGAGAATTGTGTGGATGGAGGGACCTTTGGGGTGGACTGCTTGGGTTGACACCCACTATGATGTGTTACATTAGTTACTTTTCTTCTTTGAACTATGATAAACTTCATTGTACTCTGAGATTGTGGTGAGGTAGGGCCTCTTATTTTGTACTCTCGGTTGATACTGTTGTATCTCTTTTTGACCCCCTTATATATACTAAGAAAAAGGTGGAAGAGATTAACCTATTCCTCTTTGATTTTATTTGATATTTAGTATAAGATTTCTAAGGGCCTGTTTGGTTGCTGGAATTAATCTGGAATAAGAAAAATGGAATTGGTGAATTGGTATAAATTAATTCTAATTTTGGTCCAAAATGAGCATTCAGCCAATTCATCTCAGAACCTGGGATTGGCTGAATGCTCATTTTGGACCAAAATTAGAATTAACTTATGCCAATTCACCAATTCCTATTTTCCTATTCTGCATTACAAGAATTTTTGACTTTGGCTTTTGAATATTTATTTGACCATGGGAATGATGATGAAACACTATCACTCGAGCAATGTGTCCACCATAGGTATTAGATATGGTATATTTAATTTAAATTTTAAATCTGAAATAATATAATATAAAAATAATATTGTGAGAAAATAATAGGAGGTGGATAATTATTGACATAATACTTCTTGTGTTCTATTATTGAATTAATTGTGTTCCACTCCCATTCTACTATTGGACCCATTCCACTATTAGCTTCTTAAAGTGTAACTATATTTTTAAAATGAGAAATTATTTCCTTTGACTTTCTATTCATTGATCTTATATCAATATGTCTAGGTTGTTCAACATAAAATTATTTTTTTTTCCACTAACTAATCCAACATGTGAGACAATTACAAATACAATTGTCCCCTATTTACAATAATCCTTTTCCTACCCAAGAACACAACTTCACTCCACAACATACAAAATGGTAAGAGCCTTTGCCAATACAATACAAATATATTTTAAAAAGAAAGTGTCATATTTAACTCCCAATGTTTCATCAAATTCATCAATATTTGAACTTCAAGATCAAATGTAGGTATTTCTCTAAGATACTAAATATGTTTGAAATAGAACCTAAATATGTTTGAAATAGTAGTCTATGCCATCTATAGGTATTGTGTATTTGATAATGTCATGCCATTTTTTACCTCAATCATTCCCCACATTGAAAAAGATGATAAAGTATACTAATTAAATAAAGAAATATTTAAAAAATTTAAAACCATGATAAATTATATTAGCACATAAACTGTAATGCAAATTTATTCTATTTTGAATATATTTTAAAGGGTTTAATGTTCGTGTGTGTAATGGAGTCTTAAAAGCTTGTGTATCAATTTCAGGCACACACAAACATTTTATCTATTTTTCTTAAAAATATCATACATCAATTTTGGCATAAAACTTGACAAGCTAAATTGATAGAGGAGTTACACACATATTTAAGATATGTATGTGTAGACACCTAAATATCCTTTAGAAAATAAAGTATTTTTATTTTCTGAAAAATCCCTGATGACATCATCATTTATTAATTAATTATTTATTTAATTAATTTATTTATTTTTATGTCATTAAATCCCTTTTTCTTAATTAAAAATATTTAATTAAGAAATCCCTTCCAAAAATGTTTAAATCTTGTTTAAACATTATCTCCTTATTTATTAATTATTTTAATTAATAAATTGACCAAAAATCCCAAAATAAATTATTTATTTATTTTTTGCCCAAAACTTGGCCAATTTCTTTTAGACCACTAACCTCTTCCAAAATCTTCTAATTCCTTCTTAATCTCGATTAAAAGGCTAATCCCATCTTTTCTAACCCTAAAACCAAGGCCAAATATTTAATTAAGATTAAATATTTAAATTTCATATTTATTGAAAATATTTCAATAAATATTCCCAAAACTTAAGCTTTTGGAATGAATAAACTTTTATTCCATAAAACCAAGGAGAATTCTAGACTCTTCTAGAATCTTCTCAAACCCAACCTCTTCACCCATCCTAATCCTAAGATTATCCTAATTCCTCCCTTAACCTTGTCACATTCCCTAAACAAGGTTAGCCAAACTCTTAAGCTTACCCCAAAGTCAACAAAGAGGGCTTCCCTTTTTGAAATGCATTGAAGGCATTTAAGGCCTCCTTATCCCTCTTACATGCATTTATGGTGCATTTAAGAAGCCCCTCACCCCTTTCTTACACCCTTTGACCTTAGGCACATTTTCCAAATTGTGCACATTCCTTCCATCTTTCAATCCAATGCCCTTGTGACACTTGTCACAAGGAGGTGATCCCTAAACTAGCACAATCTATGTGCTCCCCTTTGAATGAATCTTGGCCTCTCTTAAGGATTTCAATCCTGGCCACTCATTCTTCCTTCCCAAATCCTATAAATCCCCCTCCTTTCAAGAGCAAAATCAATTAGCTTACTTTCATTCTCATGCACTGTTATGATGTCATTTTCATGTTAGATCTTAGCAAATCATTCTAATTTAGTTTACTTTCAAGCATTTTTAGCTCATCATAGCTTAGTAATAATGGATTAACCTAGCTTTTCTTATTATTTTGCATAGCATAGCATCATATCATATCTCTAATTTGGTCTAAAATCAATCTTAGATTCCTCATCATGTAGCTTAATCTTCATTAAAGCATTTTTGGGTCCTTGAGGCCTTAGGGGAAAATCAGGTGTTCTATACCTATTTTTGTGCCATTTTGGGGTTTTCATGGATTTCAATCCATCTTAGAACGCATTATAGTATGCTCCAAATGCTTAGAGAGCACACCCACATCCCCCTTTATCAGAGCAAATCAAACAGTGCTTGGGTGCACCTGTTTCTGGCTCAATCTGAGGTGGCTAGCTTAGAGTTTCCTTATTTTTGTTTTGATTGTATGCTAGATTAAACTCTTAATGTTTGATTGATTTGAGCCTTTCAAAACAGATAACAGGTACCCTCGAAAGCCTTGCTCACATTCTGGAATGCCCGGTGGGACCAAAACCACAATCATTTTGATGAGGTTATACTTTATATTCTTGTATTTGTAGGAAACAAATGAAATGTCACCTTCAAGAAATTAAATGTCGCCTACAGCAATTAAATGTCACCTTCAAGAAAAAAAATGTCATCTTCATGAAAAGAAATGTCGCCTACACACAATACAGTCACGCCTTCAAGCAATTAAATCACGCCTTTAAGAAATCAAATCACGCGTGCAGACACTGTTTTCACGCCTGGTTACTGGCAGATTTCCGCCAGCCATAACTTCTATTCTGCCTCTACTTCTTCTTCTGTCGCCTGCATGTAATTAAATCACGCCTTCGAAGAAAGAAATCACACCTTTGCATAGTTATCTGTTGCCTGTAAAGGTACAGAATGTCGCCTGTAAGAATGAAATGTCGCCTCTGCACTTTCCGGCATCGCCTATAAGCTGGACAGTGTCACTTTTTAGTGTTTTTCTGTCTGGGACTAGATTTATTTTTTATTTTGCAAAAGGTCAAATTCAATCTTGAATGAAACTAAAGGAAAGAACTTAGGTCCTGAAGTGTCATTGTCATTTTGAAAATCAAACCCAATCTCAAATGCACTAAAGGGAATGAACACTCTATTCCCTCTCTTGTTTCAGATTTCAAAAGAAAGTAAACGAAGACAATCTTGAATGATCTAAGGATAAAACAAAGCACATTTTCAAAGTTCCTAAATCAACTCGCAAATATCAATCTTGAATGCCCAAAACGAAAGAACTTGCAAACGCTCAAATCATTTACGTTTTGAAAAAAAGAACAAATCAAAATCTAAACACGTGTGTCTTCATTTTCAAAAGTTCAAACATCACTTAATCAATTTGGAAAAATGAACAAAATTGCTTGATGTGCATCTAGGAGCTTTCATTTTCTGTAAATCCTTGTTAAAGTAAGCAATGTAGAACATTTGGACTCGGACAAGTTCACTTGTTCTACTTTTAGCGAGGCCTGTCCAGGGAGAAAAGCGCTTCCTCCTCGGAGAACGACCTCAAACCGGTATCCCCCCCGGCCGGTATATAAATAAAGTGAAGGCAAAAAGTACTCACTTACATCTCCTAATCGTCAGGCGTCTTGTGCCAAATACAAATGTCTGGGAGAAGGTAAATATTCCTCCCCCAGCGTTGTTGGCTAGGCTCTTAAGTGAGTCACAGGCGGTCAGCATAACCGGGTATGGAGACTCCATGAAACTATTAAAAACTTGATAAAATAGAGGCTACCCTATCTACATCCGAAAGTATCAAAATCCTTGTGCAAGGACCGATTCCAAGGGGTTTACCGGGTCGCCTCAAGATTACTCACCATTTGTATTCCCTTCTGGGGGATACCAAGCTGTGGGCAAGTGATTTTGATACTCACCTTCCTCAGGTAGATCTGTTTGAAGTGCTTGATAGTCAAAGACTCCGTGAAAACACTTGTTGAAACATACACTTTCAAAGCTTTATTAGAGTCAGTCATCCTGTTTGTATCCCGCAAGGTTGCTTTGCCCTTTGCGGAGATTGCTTTGTCAGAAGTCTTTTTAGTTTATCCTTTGCCACTTGAGAAAATCAAACCAATCAACAAAATTGATATTCAGAAAATCTTGCAGAAATCAGATATCCAAAGAGCCTTTTGTTCTCGGACCAAACCTATCAGAATTTTCCAAAGATATGCCCAATTTGATCAAACATCCAAAAGCCAACTTGCCCAAATCCAAAGATTATCAAGAGAAGAAAGTTGCAAAAAGGAACCTTAAAAGCCATCAATCCTTTATCCAAGCAACTCAAGCAGAAGAAAAATATCAAGAAAGGTTTGATAATATTGGCTATAATGCAAGAGTCAAACAGTTTGCCTACCATTTCTGAGTAAACCATCGCTACATCAACCTTGAAAAAGAAGATTAGCTGGATCCATCACATGTCCATTCTACCTTCAGATCTCACAATCTTATCTCGGTAGTCCGTCATCCTAGCTTCATCTTAGTTTCACCCTTGCATCATCACCAAACCTTAGTTACATCCTAGAAATCCTTCTTAGTTGCATGCACCATCATCCTCTTAGCAGCATCATAGATCATCCATCCCAGTCACATCTGCATCATCCCTTTAGAAAGAGCATTATTCCATCATCCTCCACCATCTTTTCATCAGCAATCCACCATCAGAATCCCATATCCTTCATCCAAAATCTAGCATCCATCACCTAAATCAGAACCCACCATCTTTTGTACCAAATCTAGAGATCCAAAATCCACAAACACTTAGTGTTCAAAACCTTTGAGTTGTTTCCATCCCTTATCCTAAATCAGAAAGCATCCCCTGTTTGATAGAGCATTGTCTAAAGGAAATCCAACTTGTCCTTGCACAGCCTCATCATCTCAAGCAAGAGATTGGCTTGTATTGATAAGCATCCAGTTAACCGAAGATCATCAGTCTATCCTAGGTTGGCCCAAATCCTATCACTGATCCTCCATCAGGGAAAAATAACAACTCATTGTTGACACTTAGTAATCTTCCACCAGCATCCCACCAATCCTCCACCCAATCTTGACCCAAATTAGAGCATCCCACCAATCCTCCATCATCACCAAGCTTTTTTACCAATTTGCCACCATCTCCCACCAATCTTCCACCATCCTTGATCCAAATCCGAGCAGTTTATCCATCCTTGCATCGCATTCTAGAAATTCATCATCCTTAGAAGTTCCTTAAGCTTGCATCCACCATCCTTTAGAGTCCTTTAGGAAACATCTTGCATCCATCTAAGCATCTGTATCTCCATGCCTGTCGAGACAAGATCTGGATCTAGGAAGCAAAGGCACGTGAATCCTTATCCAATCACCAGCTCATCTGATCCCAACATTTTTACCAGTGCAATGGTAGCTTATGATCCCCAAATACAAATTGGAAATACATGGGATGATCCCAATATCCCCTCAACTCCTCTGGCAATAGAAACATTTGTGAATCACCTATAGAATCCACCAGCAGTCAATACACTCATAGCCCAAAACCAGCAAAGCATGTTCACTAATTTGGCACAAAGGCATACTCCCATTCCACCATATCTCCATCCTCGTATTCCCATAAGCACTATCCAAATCCCATCACAAGTATACTCTCCATTCATCCAACCATTCCCTAATCCCACCTTGCAAACATCTCAAGCAACCTCCACCATTCCCCTTCTTCTGCAAGGAAGCTTCGCAAGCCCCGTAACACAAGCTGTCACACCATCTGCTCCATTTCCTATCACAGGTACTTCATCATCTGCCATGGCCTCCCAAGCTCTTGCACAAATCCAACACTTGTCACAAAATCAACTCCCACCTCTTACACATCCATTTACACAAGCAGCTCCATCTCCTTCCACACCATTCTTTTCAGGAGGGATGCAATCATCCTTCCCCCTTGCTCCACAAGCTTCAACATCCATACCATCTTTCCTAGGGTCAACACAATCGTTTCCCCCTTTCACCCAACAAACGCCAGCATCATCTATTTCGGGGGTAGCGCAATCGCTCCCCTTTCCTCCTCAGCAAGCTTCCGCATCAACATCACCTTTTTCATGGGGAGCGCAAACGTTCCCTTCATTTCCCCCCCAACAAGCATCTACCCAGGCACAAGCCCATCAAAATGCCTTCACCACAGGGATGCCTTCCATGGGCTTTTCCAATCCACCATTCATATCCCAAACTCCCATCACATCAACCTTCCTGGTGTCCGCTGCAACACAATTTCCACCACACATTGGCTCTCGTTGGGGCCTCACTCAAGAAGAAATGAAAGCTTGGGGCATACCAACCCATTCTCCTACATCTATGTTTGGAAACCAACAAGCCACCTCCTCACAAGAAGCACAGTAACCATCACAACTTCCACCAGCTTCATCCTTTGCAAACTATCCATTCACAACACCTAATGCCTTTCAGCAAGTTCCTCCACCTCAGCAGCAAAGTTCATCCCATTTCGCAAGTTATCTTGCCCAACCACCCTTTGCTTCAAGCTTCCCCACATCAAATTCACCCTTAAGCAATGCAGGAATGCACCCGACCTACATTGGTCAACCACAGAGCCAAGTTCAGCAAGGACCACCTTACCAGCAAGCAGTGTCATTCCACCAACCTCCCCCACAACAAACCCCTATCATCCCCCAGCAACAGCAAGCTTCCTCCTACCAGGCGCAGCAACAAAATCTCATCATCCCACAACACCAGCAAGAAATCCCATATCCATCACCACAATATCCCCCTATGCCACATCAGCAGTATCCTCCCCAGCAAGCATCACTCCAAGATCCGCTCCAATATACCTATCCCGTTGGCCATCTCCATATCCCGCTCCACAATACCCACCTCAAATGGGAGTACCTGCTCAAACACCAATCAATGCCGAGCGGGAAGCTATGAAGAACGCTTTTAAAGAGCTCCAAATTGGTACTGAGAGCAAAACCTACAAGTTTGAAGAGGTGTGTCCTTACCCATTTGACCGATCCATTGTCGCTATTCCTTTTCCCAAGCACTTTGAGACACCTAAGTTTGATAAATATCAGGGGAAAGGAGATCCAGTCAATCATGTTAAGGAATTGTATATGGCATGCCAAGAAGTGGCTTACAGTGATAACTATCTCTTGTGTTTATTCCCCAAAAGCTTGGGAGGAACAGCTGTTGAGTGGTTCTATAAAATACCCAGTGGGACCATCACAACCTTTGCTGAACTCTCTGAGAAGTTCATCAACCACTATGCCCACAATGTTGAGAATGAGTTGACCTTGTTAGATCTCTGCAACTCAAAACAGAAAGATGGAGAAAGCCTAGCAGAATACTTGCAACGATGGCAGAACCTTACCACCAGGTTATCATACCAACCGCCAGAAAAGCATTTGACCAAAATCTTCATTGATAACCTGCATCCTAAGCTATCCCACTTCATGCGGATGAATTGTCTCCAAACATATCAAGATATCAAGAGCAAGGGGATAGGTATTGAAAAGGCCCTCCTAGATGAAGGCACAATCCGGCACTTCAAAAATGATGCCCAAAAACCCAACAATGATAAATCCCGTTACTGGAATCGTAACAAAAATGTTGTTACTGATGGAGCCACTGATACCAAGCATGTCCAATTTGTTGTAGCTAGTCCTCTGTCAACTCCTACATACCAACAACAACAAGCACCCATCCATTAGCAACCTCCTCAAGTTCATCAACAACCCATGCAACAATATCCTTCTCAGAATAATCAGCAGAATTATCACCAGCAAGCCCATCAAGCCTATCAAGGTAACCCAAACAATCAAGTCAATGCTGTCAATATTGCTCCCAAGCAGAACAAACCCAGAGCTCAAAATTATCCAAAGAAGACCTTCACACCACTGGGTGAACCTCTGGATGTTATCTTTCATCGGATGGCCAAGGCCAACTTGATTACATATCCACCAATTCATCCAGTTATTGATACCACTCCCAAGCCTGACTGGTACAAAGATCATGAGTACTATGATTATCATCATGTCAAAGGACACACTACCCTGAAGTGTATGAGACTCAAAAACTATATCCAAGATCTCATTGATCAAAAAGAGATTCAAGTAGATACACCTGCTCAAGCCTCACCAAATGCCAATTTACAAATCTATCAGTATGTGTTCCCACAACACAATGCTGGGAAGAA
This sequence comes from Chamaecyparis obtusa, assembly GCA_027943335.1. Lineage (NCBI taxonomy): Eukaryota > Viridiplantae > Streptophyta > Pinopsida > Cupressales > Cupressaceae > Chamaecyparis > Chamaecyparis obtusa. The sequence goes on along the minus strand of BSBK01004696.1, from coordinate 210,613 downwards.
TCAAGCTAATACCAATCATCCCTAGAATCATGGTAAAGGCAAGCAAGAAGATCACACTACTACCCACATCAATTATGATAAATTTGTTGGATGTATAACCCAAGTTGAGCCCATAGTCAATACCATCCATGTCAGAGGAGCAAACAGTCAATGTGCTGTTACCACCCGTAGGGGTCGGATAACTGTTGCTGGTGCCCGTCCAAGGCCAGTACAAAATGCACACAATGCACAGTACAACCTCATAGAACATCTTGGGAATACACCAGCCCAAATAACCATCTTGGACCTTCTCCGCACTTCACCTCTCCATCAGGAGATCCTCGACCGAGCTCTCAAAGAAGGACATGTCCCCACAGACATTAACACCACCCAGTTTGAGACCCTTGTGGGACATCTTTCCACAGCTTGTGCTTTATCCTTCAAACCATCCGACATGCCAGTCATTGCACTTGACCATACTCTTCCTCTCCGCATTGTCGTCATGGTCAGAGACTTTGCCATCAAACGGGTCTTAATAGATAATGGCTCAGCTCTAAACTTGTGTACTTTAAAATTCATTCAGCAGATTGGGTTCACCCAGGCTGATATAGCACATGAAGTGATCACTATCAAAGCCTATGATAACTTGGAGCGTACCTTAGAAGGTACCATTACTTTTCCCATTCAGCTGGGCCCAGAAACACAAGATACTATTTTCCATGTTGTTGATCTTGACCTACCATTTAATATCCTCCTAGGCTGACCATGGATTCATTCCATTAAGGATGTACCATCTACTTACCATCAGTGCATCAAATTTCCGCATCAAGGCACTGAGGTTATTTAGAAGTTTAATTTTATTTGTTCATCTTTCAAGCACAAACATTTTGTGGACTGTAATGTCTTCATTGTTTCGGGTATGCAATGAAACAACCCTAACTTGCGACTACCTTCACGGTACTTGTGTACATTATCATGTTGTCTTTACAGTGACTGTCCTCATTCAAGTGGCAATTACACAAGGGACAGTCACTGTGAGATGTCCTCATTTGTGACAAGGACAGTCACACTTAGGACATCTCATAGTGATATTCCCTTGTGTAATTTTCACTTGAATGTATTGCTATTGAACCACATTAATGCTTTTCTTCTTCAACAAATGAGGACAGTCACTGTAAAGACAACATGATAATGTACACAATTACCTAAAAATGATCTTGTTAATTGATGTAACACTTTGTCTTGCTCACTCCCTATCCTTCACTAGGGTCTCTTTAGGCCAATGTTTTGACTTGATAGGGTACTTAACTATCCCTACACTCTTTAGGTATCTCTACCCAAGATCCCACTCCTTCAACTAGTGCACACCAACAAGAAATACAACGAACTCTGCTCAATACCAATCTAGCTACTAGGACACTCCTAGTCTTGTCTTCACAAATTGAAACACATTCAACTAGAACTTTACTCCATGGAGAGGCTGGCCACTAGGACCTCTATTGGTTTCAATATTACTCCTTCACCTATACTTTTCATCAGTACTTCAATCCGGTTCATCAAACCATGCCAATTGCACCCAAAAATAGGCTGCTAGCAATTAGGCCTTTGTCAAGCCTTTTTGTTTATATTAAGCCACCTAAAGGGCTTAGGATTCAGATGCCCTTTATTGAGAACTCCAAGATATCTAAGGTCTTCTCCTCCTAGATTTTTTGTACACCAACTGCTACAGCCATGCCTGAAAACAAGTATTTTGACACAACTTGGACAGTCTGACTAAGAGTTTGTTTTCTTAGCAGCCAAAGAAACTCACCCAATCTTCTAATTTGACTTGGGGCTTCTTTAGATGTGTGTCTACCTCTCCATGAGATTTTAGTTGAAGCAACCAATGCATTCAACTTGTTGTAATCTTCTTGTAATGATTTGTCATCCCTAACTATGCTCAACTGACTCACCTAGGACATCATTGCAAACATAGAAAATGAGCTTCCCAGGGCCCCTCCTTCCAAACATATAGTACATGGAGTCTCCTCACCCATTCCAAGAGCCCGTACAAAATTGACAATGGAATGATGAGCTAAGACTCCATTTGTTCAACCTGCCTGGTTCAAACCAATGATAGGGTACTTAACAAAAGAATTAACAAACTAGTTGGAATGCTTCAAAACTAAAAAAAAACACAACACAGAATAAAAAAACAACTTGTACTAACTTTTCCAATAGACACTACGAGCTATCTAATCCATTAATCAACTGAAAACAAAGAAACAAAAAAACTCAAGAATTCACTGAAACTGTGTTACTCTACAAATCTTCTTAATTCCAAATGTTTTTCCCCCCAACCTTTTGCACAGATCGATGGAGGCCTCTTATAGTTGATCTGATGCCTAATTCAATGGTTTCATATAGTTACATAACCATCTTACTCGAAAATGCTCCCTTGCACAAATGTTGTCAATGTTGTGAATGACAACATTGACAACTTGTTACAACCTTTGGGATTTTGGTTCAAAACTTATTGTTCAAACACCATAAGACCCTAACCATGACTTAGTTAGGCTATTTAGACCTCACATAGGCCACTTCTACACTTCTTTGCCCAATTTGACCCCTAAATGCTTCATTCCCACTTTTGCCACAATATTGGTAACTTGGGTACAAATTGGCACTTGCCTTCACAAAGGTCACACATGAGGACATTTCACAGTGATCGATTGTCCCTTGTGTAATTGCCACTTGAATGTATTGCTATTGAACCACATTAATGCTTTTCTTCTTCAACAAATGAGGACAGTCACTCTAAAGACAACATGATAATGTACACTCACTGTAAGGACAGTCACAAATGAGGACATCTCACAGTGACTGTCCCTTGTGTAATTGCCGCTTGAATGTATTCCTATTGAACCACATTAATGCTTTTCTTCTTCAACAAATGAGGACAGTCACTCTAAAGACAACATGATAATGTACACTCACTGTAAGGATAGTCACAAATGAGGACATCTCACAGTGACTGTCCCTTGTGTAATTGCTGCTTGAATTACACAAGGGACAGTCATTGTGAGATGTCCTCATTTGTGACAAGGACAGTCACACATGAGGACATCTCACAGTGATTGTCCCTTGTGTAATTGCCACTTGAATGTATTGCTATTGAACCACATTAATGCTTTTCTTCTTCAACAAATGAGGACAGTCACTCTAAAGACAACATGATAATGTACACTCACTATAAGGACAGTCACAAATGAGGACATCTCACAGTGACTGTCCCTTGTGTAATTTCCACTTGAATTACATAAGGGACAGTCATTGTGAGATGTCCTCATTTGTGACAAGGATAGTCACACATGAGGACATCTCACAGTGATTGTCCCTTGTGTAATTGTCACTTGAATGTATTGCTATTGAACCACATTAATGCTTTTCTTCTTCAAAAAATGAGGACAGTCACTCTAAAGACAACATGATAATGTACACTCACTGTAAGGACAGTCACAAATGAGGACATCTCACAGTGACTGTCCCTTGTGTAATTGCCGCTTGAATTACACAAGGGACAGTCATTGTGAGATGTCCTCATTTGTGACAAGGATAGTCACACATGAGGACATCTCACAGTGATTGTTTGTAATGTCCCCTTTTTGGCTAACCTGGAAAACAGGAACAATTACTCCACTTCTCAGACTTACTCTATCAGATACTTACAATTAAACTAAGTAATGGAGGTTACTTAAGATATCAACCGCTATTTCAGATTCAATCACAATATGTGTGCAAGATGATATTGATACCAATATGTTTAATAGCACTGTCGGATATAATGATATGAAATATGCTATGAATATGATGTTTCCTATCACTTATAGTGATAGTATAATGATGGTATGTTTGATATAAACAATATCAATATACAATCAATAAGTATTGCTTACAGCAATGTATTTGCTGTGTCTGATATGATGATGTAATTATGAAAATGTGTAATATCGCTATGAGTGATATGTTGCTATTTCAGATTCTGAATTATATGCTTGCAACTTCAAATATTGATGCTATTTCTGACTATCCTTTCTATCTGTGCAATCATGGTGTTGTCTCTGATCTGCAATGATAAACTTGAAACCAAACTGCCAAAGGCAGATGCTCTATTGAGTATATCCAAATATGGATAAGTAAATAAAGTTCTAATGATGCCTTGAGTGACTGACGAGAATGCATTCTTATATTGTCTTTAACAAATGAAGAGATGCTATGAATGAGACGTGTCTTGTTTCTTCCTCCATGTCCCTTTGTTAATCACACCTTTCCATAATCCGACAGTTCACATAATATTATTTCATTATTTTCTGATCATAGATAACTCCCAGATTGACTCAATATCAAATATTTTTATGAAGGTAATCTTCCCTAATTGGTAGTGCAACCAGTAGTTAACATCCATTGTGTTTGTATTAGTTTGGTCTAACTATCATTAGTATTTAGTCAATCGATATTAACTCTTGCCTTATCCCATATTGTTATGATGATATCCAATCTTTCTACTCTGATATAAGTCGATATCATTTTCTGATAATTGTCCATTTATTGGTTGATTGCTGGTAATGGAGTTTGATCTTCAAATTGACTTACATTCCTGTTAATACTTAAGGATACATTGTACTTATTATCCATGACTGATGCCTCATTCATCAATAGCTTGTGATATAATCACTGATGCTTTTGTGTTTCTACAAGATGTGGTTTATCTCAGACAATCGATAATCTTTCAATCCTTTAGTCGATATCCTCCTATGTGGTGTCTATTGATATAGATAGTAGAATTCAATCTAGTTTATGTTATTGTCATGATAACAGAGGAAGTGATGGTGCATATTTGCTAGCGGGTTACACCTTGTTACACCTGGGATATTATTCTCTGTAGATGCTACTATGTGCTATGGTCCAAATGGGCCCATAAATGTGGTTGAATAGCAATACATTCAAGTGGCAATTACACAAGGGACAGTCACTGTGAGATGTCCTCATGTGTGACTGTCCTTGTCACAAATGAGGACATCTCACAGTGACTGTCCCTTGTGTAATTGCCACTTGAATGAGGACAGTCACTATAAAGACAACATGATAATGTACACAAGTACCATGAAGGTAGTTGCAAGTTACGGCTATTTCATTGCATACCCGAAACAATGAAGATGTTACGGTCCACAAAATGTTTGTGCTTGAAAGATGAACAAATAAAATTAAACTTCTAAATAACCAAAGCCGCTAACAATAAATTCAACACAGATATGTCCTCATTTCTGGGTATTTTAGCTCTGTAACAGCTGAATACCAGATTACATAATAATGACAAAAGAAAAATAAACCCAACGTACTCAGAAATTGTAGCTGTGATTTCGCGGAGGGAATCTCTCTCGACACTGTTGAAAATACAAATGACAACATTTCTCTACATTATCATGTTGCCTTTAAAGTGACTGTCCCTTGTGTAATTGCCACTTGAAGGAGGACAATCACTGTAAAGACAACATGATAATGTACACTTACAGCCCGTGTACATTATCATGTTGTCTTTAGAGTGACTATCCTCATTTGTTGAAGAAGAAAAGCATTAATGTGGCTGAATAGCAATACATTCAAGTGGCAATCACACAAGGGACAGTCACTGTGAGATGTCCTCATTTGTGACTGTCCTTACAGTGAGTGTACATTATCATGTTGTCTTTAGAGTGACTGTCCTCATTTGTTGAAGAAGAAAAGCATTAATGTGGTTCAATAGCAATACATTCAAGTGGCAATTACACAAGGGACAATCGATCACTGTGAGATGTCCTCATGTGTGACTATCCTTGTCACAAATGAGGACATCTCACAATGACTGTCCCTTGTGTAATTCAAGTGGAAATTACACAAGGGACAGTCACTGTGAGATGTCCTCATTTGTGACTATCCTTACAATGAGTGTACATTATCATGTTGTCTTTAGAGTGACTATCCTCATTTGTTGAAGAAGAAAAGCATTAATGTGGTTCAATAGCAATACATTCAAGTGGCAATTACACAAGGGACAATCGATCACTGTGAGATGTCCTCATGTGTGACTATCCTTGTCATAAATGAGGACATCTCACAATGACTGTCCCTTCTGTAATTGCCACTTGAATGAGGACAGTCACTGTAAAGACAACATGATAATGTACACATACAATGAGTGTACATTATCATGTTGTCTTTACAATGGCTGCCCTCATGTTGTATATTCTTCTCTGTAGATGCTACTATGTGCTAGGGAACTTCTTAGAACTGTTGGTATATTCTTACAACTTGTTACATCTGGGATATTCTTCTCTGTAGATGCTACTGTGTGCTGTGGTCCAAATGGGCCCATAAATGTGGTTGAATAGCAATACATTCAAGTGGAAATTACACAAGGGACAGTCACTGTGAGATGTCCTCATGTGTGACTGTCCTTGTCACAAATGAGGACATCTCACAGTGACTGTCCCTTGTGTAATTGCCACTTGAATGAGGACAGTCACTGTAAAGACAACATGATAATGTACACAAGTACCGTGAAGGTAGTTGCAAGTTACGGCTGTTTCATTGCATACCCGAAACAATGAAGATGTTACGGTCCACAAAACGTTTGTGCTTGAAAGATGAACAAATAAAATTAAACTTCTAAATAACCAAAGCCGCTAACAATAAATTCAACACAGATATGTCCTCATTTCTGGGTATTTTAGCTCTGTAATAGCTGAATACCAGATTACATAATAATGACAAAAGAAAAATAAACCCAACGTACTCAAAAATTGTAGCTGTGATTTCGCGGAGGGAATCTCTCTTGGCACTGTTGAAAATACAAATGACAATGTTTCTCTACATTATCATGTTGCCTTTATAGTGACTGTCCCTTGTGTAATTGCCACTTGAAGGAGGACAGTCACTGTAAAGACAACATGATAATGTACACTTACAGCCCGTGTACATTATCATGTTGTCTTTAGAGTGACTATCCTCATTTGTTGAAGAAGAAAAGCATTAATGTGGCTGAATAGCAATACATTCAAGTGGCAATCACACAAGGGACAGTCACTGTGAGATGTCCTCATTTGTGACTGTCCTTACAGTGAGTGTACATTATCATGTTGTCTTTAGAGTGACTGTCCTCATTTATTGAAGAAGAAAAGCATTAATGTGGTTCAATAGCAATACATTCAAGTGGCAATTACACAAGGGACAATCGATCACTGTGAGATGTCCTCATGTGTGACTATCCTTGTCACAAATGAGGACATCTCACAATGACTGTCCCTTGTGTAATTCAAGTGGCAATTACACAAGGGATAGTCACTGTGAGATGTCCTCATTTGTGACTGTCCTTACAATGAGTGTACATTATCATGTTGTCTTTAGAGTGACTGTCCTCATTTGTTGAACAAGAAAAGCATTAATGTGGTTCAATAGCAATACATTCAAGTGGCAATTACACAAGGGACAATCGATCACTGTGAGATGTCCTCATGTGTGACTATCCTTGTCACAAATGAGGACATCTCATAATGACTGTCCCTTCTGTAATTGCCACTTGAATGAGGACAGTCACTGTAAAGAGAACATGATAATGTACACATACAATGAGCGTACATTATCATGTTGTCTTTATAGTGGCTGCCCTCATGTTGTATATTCTTCTCTGTAGATGCTACTATGTGCTAGGGAACTTCTTAGAACTGTTGGTATATTCTTACAACTTGTTACACCTGGGATATTCTTCTCTGTAGATGCTACTGTGTGCTGTGGTCCAAACGGGCCCATAAACGTGGTTGAATAGCAATACATTCAAGTGGCAATTACACAAGGGACAGTCACTGTGAGATGTCCTCATGTGTGACTGTCCTTGTCACAAATGAGGACATCTCACAGTGACTGTCCCTTGTGTAATTGCCTCTTGAATGAGGACAGTCACTGTAAAGACAACATGATAATGTACACAAGTACCGTGAAGGTAGTTGCAAGTTACGGCTATTTCATTGCATACCCGAAACAATGAAGATGTTACGGTCCACAAAATGTTTGTGCTTGAAAGATGAACAAATAAAATTAAACTTCTAAATAACCAAAGCCACTAACAATAAATTTAACACAGATATGTCCTCATTTCTGGGTATTTTAGCTCTGTAACAGCTGAATACCAGATTACATAATAATGACAAAAGAAAAATAAACCCAATGTACTCAGAAATTGTAGCTGTGATTTCGCGGAGGGAATCTCTCTCGGCACTGTTGAAAATAAAAATGACAACGTTTCTCTACATTATCATGTTGCCTTTACAGTGACTATCCCTTGTGTAATTGCCACTTGAAGGAGGACAGTTACTGTAAAGACAACATGATAATGTACACTTACAGCCCGTGTACATTATCATGTTGTCTTTAGAGTGACTATCCTCATTTGTTGAAGAAGAAAAGCATTAATGTGGCTGAATAGCAATACATTCAAGTGGCAATTACACAAGGGACAGTCACTGTGAGATGTCCTCATTTGTGACTATCCTTACAGTGAGTGTACATTATCATGTTGTCTTTAAAGTGACTATCCTCATTTGTTGAAGGAAAAAAGCATTAATGTGGTTCATTAGCAATGTATTCCCAGCATCTGTACCTGCATCTCTCTTATATACTACAAGTTGCTTGCCATCAGAAATTGCAGTTCCCTCACGTGACATTGATGGTGAAGTGTTCTTTTCAAAACCATCATCTGTGGTTACCAATGCTCCTGTTTTAGGCAATAAGTTTGTTGCATTCCATGAGCCATTGGTCAAGTTTCTTCTACGAGCTTCTGATGCCTCAAAATCGAAGCAGCGCCTACGCATGCCTCGTTGTGGTTGATTTTCATTTTGTACATGAATTATAATGAGTAATTAGTTTTGGGCCTTGGAATCTTGTATGTAACATGCACAGGCATTTCATGGCTAAATGAATCTATTTTAAAAGCATCAACTTTTCTTACATGATGCTAGATACATAAGTAGAACAAGCGTATATCAAATTGGAAGCAATCAGAACTCCACAATGACATATTATTTAGAGTACTCTTCAGTTTAAGTAATAATGCATATATTGACACTGTAAAGACAACATGATAATGTACACTCACTGTAAAGACAACATGATAATGTACACTCACTGTAAGGACAGTCACAAATGAGGACATCTCACAGTGACTGTCCCTAGTGTAATTGCCACTTGAATGTATTGCTATTCAGCCACATTAATGCTTTTCTTCTTCAACAAATGAGGATAGTCACTGTAAAGACAACATGATAATGTACACTCACTGTGAGTGTACATTATCATGTTGTCTTTACAGTGACTATCCTCATTTTTTGAAGAAGAAAAGCATTAATGTGGCTGAATAGCAATACATTCAAGTGGCAATTACACTAGGGACAGTCACTGTGAGATGTCCTCATTTGTGACTGTCCTTACAGTGAGTGTACATTATCATGTTGTCTTTACAGTGGCTGTCCTCATTTGTTGAAAGAAAAAAGCATTAATGTGGTTCATTAGAAATGTATTAAATAAATTTATTTATTTTAATCCACCCACGGGCGTCGCAATTGCGACGGCAACCCATCGCAATGCGATGCAGGTGCCCGTCGCAATTGCTTGGGAGGTCCGTCGTGATTGCGACGGCCCTCCAAAGCCATGTGACGGGGGGGTGACACCCATGCCGCTAACAAATGTTAGTCACATTGCGACGGGATATGTGTCGCAATTGCGATGGCTACCCATAGACGTCGCAATTTGCGACTAAAAAATAGCGACGTCTATGGGTGTTGCTATTGCGACACATAGCTGTCGCAATTGCGACACATAGCCGTCACAAAATGCCCCCAAATGTATTAGTGCATGCTGACCCCCAACCCTTCACATACTGTCGTGCAATGGAAGCATCAGTCCCTCACTCCACTCATTGTCCTAGAACTGACATTGGTACTTCTATTGCCAGCTCATCCCGATCCCATTGCGATCCAAAAACCATTCTCACCTCCACCCTCTCTTCTGTCAAGATCAATAACCAGGGTTGTGGTGAATATAGCCTACATGATGCATTTTCCATAGGGGCCCTTCCGCTTGATCCACATACTCACGGGCGCCCAGATCACCAAAGCAAGCCTATTGAAGAGCATCATGAAATCAAGAAAATCGGATCTGTGACTTTTGAATCCCATGGCAACATAAACAGTCAAGAGATGGATCCTGACATAAATAGGTGGTTGTATAAAGATCCCCCATCCCCTAACACTCAACTTCTTGGCTATTTCAAAGATAAGTATCCAAAACAATATAAGTATACCACTGAACAATGGCATTATCAAGGCGGTGGTCTAGGGCCACAAGAAGGCGGCAACCAATATCCCATCACACCATCAAAGAATCTTGAACATCAGGGTCTTGGTTTTAATACCCCTTGCCTGCATATACAAGGGCCCAATACCGCAACTGGGGGCACCAACATGACTAGTGTTCCCCTCTTAAATAGCCAGGATGACCTCATAACAATCGAAGACATCCCTGAAGAGAAAGAAATCAGATCCTACGACAATATCTTTGACGATGACACCCTCCTAGGGACTTCTGTCCTCTGACAACTCACCATAAATCTCATAGAACTTCCCCTCACCCACCCTGAACTCATAGACTGGGACCAACCAAGCATTACACACATCGATGAGTTCCAAAGCATGGAAGCACTCCTAGAATTCATGGGGGCATCAGGCCCACAATCAGTTCAAGATTCAGAAGCATCTCACATCTACAAGCTTGACCCAGAGGGATACTTTGGGGAAGAGGCAAGCTTTAGCTGCAAAAGAGAAATAGAAAGAGTAAAACATGAGTCCTTATGTGAAAACCCTTCTAGGGCACATTCTGATTCCAAAAAAGTAAAAATAAAGAGCGTATCTTCTAGTGAAAACTTGGCAATTCAAGCGCTAGAAGATGAAGACTTGCCTCTTCCTCCCATCCAGGATTACAGACCTGAGCAATCACCTATCATCATAGAAGAAACCAAGCCAGTCAACTTAGGTATAGAGGAATGTCTAAGGATCACCTACATTGCAGCCAACATGACAGAAGGTGAAGAAATGGCTTTCACTGCGCTACTTCAAGAAGCTACTACGAACTTTGCATGGTGATATGCACACATGCCTGGGCTTGATCCTAATCTTGTCGTTCATCATCTAGCAGTGGATCCTAATGTCAAGCCAGTAAAGCAGAAGCTACGCAAAATGCATCCCAAAGTAGCTCTATTGGTAAAATCAGAACTAGAAAAGCTCCTAGATGCAAAGATTATCAGAGCTATAGATTACTCAGATTGGATCTCCAACATGGTACCTATCACAAAGCCTTCATGAGACATCAGAATATGCACAGATTTTAGGGACTTGAACAAGGCATGTCCTAAAGATGATTTCCCGCTACCTAACATAGACATGATCGTAGACCTTACAGCGGGCCATGAAATGTTGTCACTAATGGATGGATTTTCAGGCTACAATCAGAGTCGTATAGCAGAAGCAGATCAACATAAAATAGCATTCACTACTCCATGGGGCACCTTCTGCTACAACATGATGCCATTCGGGTTAAAGAATGCAGGAGCCACATATCAGAGAGCGATGACAGCAATCTTCCATGACATGATCCACAAGATCCTAGAGGACTATGTGGATGATATTCTTGCAAAATCAAAGACACGCCATGGACACCTTGACATTCTTGAGAGCGTGTTTGATCGCCTGCAGCACTATGGGTTACGGCTCAATCCAAAGAAATGTGTCTTTGGTGTTACATCTGGAAAGCTCCTAGGTTTCATAGTATCGCGACGAGGCATAGAGATAGACCCCAAGAAGGTCAAAGCAATAACAGAGATGCCTCCACCAAGAACACTCAAACAGCTCAGAAGCCTACAAGGAAAGCTTCAATCAGTGCGTCGGTTCATTTCTCAGTTAGCAGACAAGTGCCAACCTTTTACGCATCTCCTATGCAAAGACACAAGCTTCAAATGGGATCTCATATGTCAAAGAAGCTTTGATAAGCTCAAGGAGTATCTTGCCAATTCTCCAATCCTAGTACCACCAATTCCAGGACGCCCTCTCATACTCTACATCTCGGAAACCACTACAGCACTGGGGGCACTCTTAGCTCAGCATGATGATGACAACAAGGAGAGAGCCATCTATTACATCAGTCAAACTCTTGTCGGATATGAGCTTAATTATTCACCTATGGAAAAAGCATGCCTTGCAGTGGTCTTTGCCACTCAAAAGCTTAGACATTACATGCTCAGTCACACAATCAAGTTCATTTCAAAGGTGGACCCCCTCAAATATCTACTATCAAAGACAACTCTCACAGGCCGTATGGCAAAATGGGTCATGATACTCAGCGAGTTCGACATCCAGTATATTGATCACAAAGCAATCAAAGGGCAAGTCATTGCCGATCAGCTAGCAGAAGCACCACTGGTGGATGCCTATCCACTAATCATGGAATTCCCTGATGAACACTTATGTGTGATCGAAGAACAACCCATGTGGAAACTATACTTTGATGGCTCCTACACATCACATGGATCAGGGGCAGGAATCCTATTCGTCACACCTCAAGGTGACTACATCCCAAAATCATTCAAATTGGGATTCCCATGTACCAACAACATTGCAGAATATGAGGCACTCATCTCAGGTCTCAGAACAGCCATTCAGTGGAATATCACAGAATTACAAGTGTTTGGAGATTCACAACTGATTATCAAACAAGTCCTAGATGAATATCAGACAAAGGATGACAAGTTGCTACCTTACAAAGAGCTGGTGGACAAACTGAAAGAGCATTTCCTACATCTACAGTTCACACAGATCCCAAGACTTCAAAACAAAGTAGCAGACACAATGGCAACCATTGGATCCTTGTTAGAAATCCCACGTGACGCATCACAGTATGAATTCCTAGTCAAGCAGCTACAAACGCCAACTTATGAGAACGCCGATGCAGAAATGGTGTGTCTTGGTTAGTCCTCAGTCCCCATGGTACCACGACATCCACGCATATCTAAAGAATGGTATCATATCTCCCCATCTCACCAATAACTAATGCCAAAACCTTATTCGTAGAGCTTCCCGCTACACTCTTGTAGCCAACACCCTTTATCATCGCGGGTATCACAATATCCTCTCTAGGTGTTTAGATTCAAATGAGGTTGTCCTGGCTTTACAAGAGGTTCACGCTGGAATTTGCGGTGCCCACACGAGTGGCATGGTTCTAGCTAAGCAATTGCTTCGAGTTGGGTATTATTGGCCAACCATGGAACATGATGCTTGTGAATTTGTCAAAAAAATTTTACCATGTCAGCAGCATGCAAATCTGATTCATGCAGCAGCACAAGACTTGCAGCCCATTGCACCACCTTGGCCATTTTCATGTTGGGGCTTTGACCTTGTCAGCTTAATCACTCTCCTTTCTTTGGATGGACACAAGTACATAATAACTGCCACAGAATACTTCACCAAATGGGTTGAAGCAATTCCGCTCACCCTAACTACTAGCATCCAAATATCCAAGTTCATCCTTTACCACATCATCTGCCGCTTCGGCATACCATCTACCATTTTCATAGACCATGGCACACCTTTTGAAAACTAGCATGTGGATGATCTGTGTGCCAGACTCCACATCCATCACCGTTTCTCCAATCCATATTTCCCTCAAGGAAATGGCCAAGTTGAGGCAACCAATAAAACTATCTTGAAAATTCTCAAGAAGGTTGTCAATGATTCTGGTCGTGACTGGCACCTCCAAATCAATCCTTCCCTTTGGGCCTACCGCACTTCCTATTGCACTCCCACAGGCACCACCCCATATTCCCTTGTATATGGTGCTGAAGCCGTTCTATCGATCGAAGTCGAGCTCCCATCATTGCGAGTCTCCATGAAGAACTACACCACTGATGAAGATTATCGTGTAGCCCGTCTCACACAGCTAGACATGTTAGATGAAAAGAGACAGCAAGCATATGATCACCTGGTTGCATACCAGAATCGACTCAAAAGGAGTTATAACAAGAAGGTCCATCCTAGACAGTTCTAGGTCGGTGACATGGTTCTCAAATAAAATCAGAAGGTCCAAGCAAATCGTGAAAAGAAAGGCAAGTTTGAGCCTACTTGGCTGGGCCCCTATGTGGTCACCTCATGCTTCGGCTCCGGAGCTTATCAGCTATCTACACCAGAAGGAGAGCCTTTGAATGATCCAATCAACATCATACATCTGAAGAGGTTCTATGCCTGAACCAGATCCTACATATTCAAAAAATCCATAAAAATTGGAAAAAGCAGCAAAAAATCAAAAAATAAAAAAAAACCAAAAAAAAAAAAAGAAGAAAAGAAAATAATCGTCCAATGGTGAAAACTTGGCAATTAAAGCGCCTTGGACAAGTATGTTGGTGAAAACCTGGTAAACAGGCACCATACATAATGGACCGAGTCATTATCTATCAAACTCCCATCCCCCATCCCACTATCTCAGTCCTCTTTCTCCCATCCCCCATCCCACCATCTTAGTCCTCTTTCTCCCATCCCCATCCCCATCCACCATCCCCTAGCCATAAACCTTCTGCAACACCACAATTCCTCTTGCACATATCTTGTACCATATCTTGCACATATCTTTTACCATATCTTGTATCCACTCTTGTATATCTTGTACACTCCCCTGTGTCGTGCCATCCTTCCTGTATAGCGAGATCTTCCTATCCCCAATCTTGAGCTTCTGTACATATCCGTTGTAAATATCCTCGCACCTTGTTGTACATATCCTCGTCAGTCCTACAGCAGCATTTGATCAGAACACTTTATCCTACCCAGCCTTGTACTTCAACAACATCACTTGTCGACTATTCTTGGTCACCATGATTATTCTTTGACTTCATCATTTGCCAGCAAACAACAACACTCATTCTCTCATCAATCAGCGGGTCCTTGAGGATGTATCCTTCCTCCTGTCCGATCTAATCTTCCCCCCATCAAATCAGTCAAATCAAATCTCTCTCCTTGGCAAAGGATGTCTTTTTGGAGTTATCATTTTGGCCTTGGATTTTGTCCTTTGGGTCTTGTTAATCTTTTACGGCTTCTTGTTGTTCTCTACTCAAAGTCACCACGATCCTTTATATCATGGTGTGCTGCGAATGAGGATAATCTGGAGCAAGGTCTTTTGATCTTTTGCTTCTGCCTATGAGTCAGTCGTGTGTTTGTGGTTTCTTCAGCATCATTTCCACCATACCTCCTTCGGGTTTCATGCGTGATGCTGGGGCAACCCTGCGTGTCTTTTTAGCGTCGGTCCTATGCAACACTGGTGACAAGGCCTCGTGATCCCAGTATCCTTGGCAGGTCTCTAGCATTGCTATATTAAACTAGGTTGTGCTCTCCACATTTGCACTTGGAGCTTCCCTATCTCCCCTGCATCCTGCATCCTATAAATTAATCTTGCATCCTCATATAGCTGCATCCTGCATTTTGCATTCCATCTCATCTTGCATTCGCCCATTTTTGCTTTTGGAAGCTTGGTCATTTATCTCCCCTTCTTCCTAGACCCTTCCTTCTTTGTTTCCTTTCGAGAAAATTCCATAACATTTCCTCCTTGCGTTATTTTCTCGAGGGGGCACAACCCTTCATTCCTCCAAATTCTAGCCTTGGGCATCTTATTTTCTTGTCTTTGACGCCATGCCACTTGCGGCATCGCATCAAAGAGGGGCAAAATGTAGACACCTAAAAATCTTTTAGAAAATAAAGTATTTTTATTTTCTGAAAAATCTCCGATGACATCATCATTTATTAATTAATTATTTATTTAATTAATTTATTTATTTTTATGTCATTAAATCTCTTTTTCTTAATTAAAAATATTTAATTAAGAAATCCCTTCCAAAAATGTTTAAATCTTATTTAAACATTATCTCCTTATTTATTAATTATTTTAATTAATAAATTGACCAAAAATCCCAAAATAAATAATTTATTTATTTTTTGCCCAAAACTTGGCCAATTTCCTTTAGACCACTAACCTCTTCCAAAATCTTCTAATTCCTTCTTAATCTCGATTAAAAGGCTAATCCCATCTTTTCTAACCCTAATCCCAAGGCCAAATATTTAATTAAGATTAAATATTTAAATTTCATATTTATTGAAAATATTTCAATAAATATTCCCAAAACTTAAGCTTTTGAAATGAATAAACTTTTATTCCATAAAACCAAAGAGAATTCTAGACTCTTCTAAAATCTTCGGAAACCCAACCTCTTCACCCATCCTAATCCTAAGATTATCCTAATTCCTCCCTTAACCTTGTCACATTCCCTAAACAAGGTTAGCCAAACTCTTAAGCTTACCCCAAAGTCAACAAAGAGGGCTTCCCTTTTTGAAATGCATTGAAGGCATTTAAGGCCTCCTTATCCCTCTTACATGCATTTATGGTGCATTTAAGAAGCCCCTCACCCCTTTCTTACACCCTTTGACCTTAGGCACATTTCTCAAATTGTGCACATTCCTTCCATCTTTCAATCCAATGCCCTTGTGACACTTGTCACAAGGAGGCGATCCCTAAACTAGCACAATCCATGTGCTCCCCTTTGAATGAATCTTGGCCTCTCTTAAGGATTTCAATCCTGGCCACTCATTCTTCCTTCCCAAATCTTATAAATCCCCCTCCTTTCAAGAGCAAAATCAATTAGCTTACTTTCATTCTCATGCACTGTTATGATGCCATTTTCATGTTAGATCTTAGCAAATCATTCTAATTTAGTTTACTTTCAATCATTTTTAGCTCATCATAGCTTAGTAATAATGGATTAACATAGCTTTTCTTATTGTTTTACATAGCATAGCATCATATCACATCTCTAATTTGGTCTAAAATCAATCTTAGATTCCTCATCATGTAGCTTAATCTTCATTAAAGCATTTTTGGGTCCTTGAGGCCTTAGGGGCAAATCAGGTGTTCTATACCTTTTTTGTGTCATTTTGGAGTTTTCATAGATTTTAATCCATCTTAGAATGCATTATAGTATGCTCCAAATGCTTAGAGAGCACACCCACATCTCCCTTTATCAGAGCAAATCAAACAGTGCTTGGGTGCACCTGTTTCTGGCTCAATCTGAGGTGGCTAGCTTAGAGTTTCCTTGTTTTTATTTTGATTGTATGCTAGATTAAACTCTTAATGTTTGATTGATTTGAGCCTTTCAAAATAGATAACAGGTACCCTCGAAAGCCTTGCTCATAGTATGTATTTTACTTGTTGTGAATGAGCCAAATTAATCAATTTTATCTTTTATGGTATTGAAGTTTTCCTCAAAATACTTGTATGTTAATTTAATCTATCCATAAATGATCTAATAAACCAAATTATAAATAGATATAGTTTATCAACTTCTTTATTTTATAACTTATGTCTCCTAAAATGCTCAATCTATAATCTCTTTTATCAATTCAATCTCTTGAATGGTCCAAATAGAAAAGTTATAAATAGACATCTTTTATGATAATAGAGTTTTCCTTGAAAACTAATATATCAATTTCACCATAAATAGTACAACCCATTTCCTTAAAGTGCTTACTTTATAAATTTTTCTTTCAATTTTATATGTCAATGACTGATGAAAATATAACAGTTTATAAATAGATATATTTTTTTAATTCAACAAAAGGTCGAAATTAAGACTTGTATTATTGGTAATTAAGTATATAACTAGATATCGATTATGATAATATTTTTTTTCTAAAAACTCATATATTAATTTTACCTATTGCAAATGAACCAAATTAAACAGTTGTCTTTTATATTAATAAAGTTTCCTTAGAATCTTGTCTATGAATAAAATTTATCTATAAATAATCTAAATATGCCAATTTATAAAAAGACATCTTTTATAATAATAGAGAATTTTGAAAAAAAAATAGAATATCGATTTCACCTTTCTCAAATAACACTGTTTACATAAAGATGTTTTTATAACGTTAATGCAGTTTTCCTTAGCATTTCAATCAACCTATGCATGTGTTTTCTGGAATGTTTTTAGATATTTATTTTATTATGAGAATTATATTTTGAAATAAGTATTATAGATATAGTATTGATGAAGGGTGCTCCCCTTAATACAACAAACACTTAACAGAAATAGAGAAACAACAACAATAATATGTAAGAACAGAAAATTGGCTTCTTATTATCTCCACAAATGTGGAATTATAAACTTTTAGAATTACAATATGCAAAGCCACATGGGCATTCCCTTACAATATTCTGGAGGACAAAGCCTCGAATCAATACCCATATCTACTACCCAGAACTACCCTAGACAACACTACGGGCCTTCTTCATATAGGCAATTTCCACCGCCCGAGAAGGTTTTAAAAATTTAGCCCTTAGGGCCGACCAAACTTAGAATTATTTTATTTTACAATTTATTACATCAAAGTTAGCTCAAAATGAGTTTTGAAACCCAAACAGAAATTTTGAAGAAAAATTATTTTTCGCTATTTCAGGTGACCCAACTTCCGAAGACCATAAGTCATCACCCGTTGACCCAATTGGCTATTATAACCCCATTCTGAAAACACCACAAAGCACTCTATAGACTTGACCCGCGCAAAGTGCCCATCACCCAAATTTTTGACCTCATCCGGGGCCTCTAAAGCCTTCAAAACTGAGTTCAAAGTTTCTGTACCCTGCTGCCAATACTGAAAATCTTCAATATCTTCAAAACTAGACCTGATCTAGCCATGAAACTTTGCTGGCAGGCTGATATGACTGAGATGAACCTCCACATGTAAAATTAGAACATTCTGAGACCGTAAGACCAACTTACTAAAAATAGCAAGTTTCCATAAATAGTAACTATGCACAAGATAGCCCTTATTGAATACAAAAACCAAAATATTTTTCGGTGATGCAAGATTGCTCTTACACCCAAGATGCTCCTGCATCAGACACCTGGGGTAATTTGAGAAGTGACCCTATCACGACTCAAGTGGGCAGAGGAAAACCAAGACGGTTAACCTCCTCCTTTGCTAGCCATGATGAATCTTCAACAGGTCGTCTTTTTCATTTGACCAAATACTCTTCATATGTCCTATTACTTGTGCTTCTGCCAACACAACTGTCCAGTATGTCTTCAATCTCCTTGATATCTGAACTGGTTGTTGGAATACTCCACTGTGCTGCTGCAACCTCATCTTCAACACCTCTTTCGTGATACTCTGTCAAATCTGAAATATTAAACACTGGTGAAATATTCAGCTCACTAGGCAATTCTACCTCATATGCATTTCTTGAATCACGCTTCTTCAATATCTTACATGGTCCAAACTTCTTCATTTTCAGCTTGTTATATGTACCAACTGGAAATCGCTCTTTCCGCAAATGAACCATGACTTCATCTCCAACCTGAAATTCCTTATGCCTCCTTTTCTCATCTGCCTTAGCCTTATACTACGCATTCATCTTGGTAATATGCTTCCTCACCTCCTCATGGATGTTCTTCAAGTGTTCTGCAAAATCTTCAGCTTCAGCACTACTTATTTTTCCTTTATCTATCTTTCTCAATTCAGATGCATTTCTTGGACTACTTCCATATACAATCTGGAATGGTGATTTACTAGTGCTCCTATTGACAAAATTATTGTATGCAAATTTTGCCTGTGGTAAAATCAAATCCCATCCTATTGGCTTATCTCCAACCAAACATCTCAACAGATTTCCCAAACTTCTATTCACCACCTCTGTCTGTCCATCAGTCTGTGGATGATGTGATGAACTGAACTTCAAATCTGTCTTCAACTTCTTTCACAATGTCCGCCAAAAATATCCAACAAACTTAGTATCTCGATCTGAAACTATGGTCTTTGGCAAACTATGTAGTCTCACCACTTTTCTGAAAAATAATTCTGCTACATGAATAGCATCATTAGTCTTCTTGCAGGGAATGAAATGTGTCATCTTTGAAAATCTATCAACCACCACAAAAATTGAATCATGTCCCCACTGAGTTCTCTATAAACCAAGAACAAATTCCATACTAATATCCTTCCAAGGCTTCTCTAGTATAGGTAATAGCTGATACAACCCTGTATTCTACTTCACTCCTTTCGCCATCTGACATACTCTGCAACTCTGTACAAACTTCTTTACATCTTGCTGCAATTGTGGCCAATAATAATTCTCACCAACCAAAGCAAGGGTTTTATAACGACCAAAATGTCCAGCCAATCCTTCACTATGCTTCTCCTTGATGAGATTCTCCCTTATAGAACTTCGTGGAATGCACAACTGACTCCCTCTAAATAGCATATCATCTTGGATGATAAAATCTAGCCATTTCGTCCTGTCTAGAGTAATAGGTTCTGTACAAGCTTTCCAAGCTTCACCAAAATCAGGATCCTCTGGATACAAATTCTTGAGTTCCTTGAACCCAACCACCTCAATCTACATCTTTGTCAGCAATAGTTGCCTTCTGCTAAGAGCATCTGCAACCCTGTTAGACTTTCCACTTCTATGTTTCAAAATAAATGTATAACTCTGCAAAAACTCAACCCATTTCAAATGTCTTTGATTCAACTTTCCTTGACTATTCAAATATTGCAAAGCTTGATGATCAGTATACAAAACAAACTCCTTAGGAAGTAGATAATGTATCCACTTCTTTAATGCCTTAACTATAGCATAAAACTCCTGATCATAGATAGAATATTTTCTCTTGGCATCATTTAACTTCTCACTGAAATAAGTAACAGGTTTACCTTCTTGGCTCATAACAGCTCCTATTGCAATGCCACTAGCATCACAATCTACTTGGAACACCTTATTAAAATATGGAAGTGCTAAAACAGGTTGTCCTATAACTTTTTGTTTCAACAATTGAAAACTCTTTTCTACCCCATTAGTCCACTTAAACTCTTTTCTATCCCCTCTCATTGTTTCAGTCAAGGGTCCACAAATACTGCTAAAATTTCTGATAAACTTTCTGTAAAAGCTAGCCAAACCATGAAAAGATCTTACCTCAGTAGCACTCCTTGGAGTAGGCCATTCAAGGATAGCCTATACCTTCTCTGGGTCCATTTTTAGACCTTCTGCTGAAACTAAAAATTCCAAATACACTAACTCTTTCTTCACAAAACTGCACTTATTCAAATTAATCAACAATTTCTCATCTCTCAACTTCTCAAGCACCATATGAATATGCATCATATGTTCTTCTAATGTCTTGCTAAAAATCAAAATATCATCTAGGTAAACAATGACAAACTTACCCAAAAATTCTTTCAGAACCTCGTTCATGAGCTGCATGAAAGTGCTCGGTGCATTGGTTAGCCCAAAAGGCATGACTAACCACTCATACAATCCTTCCTTTGTCTTGAAGGTAGTCTTCCATTCATCTCCTTCTCTAATCCGAATCTCGTGATATCCACTCTTTAGATCTATCTTTGAGAAATACACAGCTCCACTCAAACAGTCCATAATATCATCCATTCGTGGCAATGGAAATCTATACTTGATTGTGATCTTGTTTATTGCTCTGAAATCTGTACACATCCTCCACTCTCCATTCTTCTTTGGTGCTAATACTACTGGTATAGCACATGGACTTAGGCTCTCCCGAATCAATCCCTTCTGCAACAACTTATGTACTTGTCTGTTCAACTCTTCATTTTCTACTTGTGTCATTCTGTGTGCTGCCTTGTTTGGAAAACTGGCTCCTGGAATCAAATCCATCTAATGACTGATCTTCTTTACCAATGGTAATCCATCAGGTACATTATCAGATACAATATCCTGAAACTCATTCAACAAATCTGCAACCTCTATAGGTACATCCTCTACTTCTTCTTTACCAACTTTTGGAATTAAAGAAAAACACACATGCTCATGCCTCATACCATCTAGGAATTTTTTTCCATCAACAAATGTTATTCTTGCATTACCACATACCTTTTCTTCGGTCTCCTTCAATGGCTTTAGCTTATGTCGCACTCCATCCTTTGTCAGGGAATAGGTATTCGCACGACCATCGTGTACATCACATCTATCAAACTGTCATGGTCTACCCAACAATAGATGACATGCATCTATAGAGATGATATCACATAGTACCTCATCTTTGTACCCGTCGATCTTGAACTTTACCAGGCACTGTTCACTGACCATGACCTTGTGGTCATCCTGCACCCTGGAAATCCGATATGGATGTGGGTGTTTCTATCTCTTGAGCTTCAACTTTGTCACCATCTCTTCTGACACTAAATTGTCAGTGCTTCCACTATCGATAATCACATCACAACATTTACCCTCACACTTGCATCTAGTGCGAAACAGGCTCCTCCTTTGTTCAGGTTCATTCTCACCACTCAACAAGACTCTTCTGTTAATTAGCATTTCTCCTCTTTCAGCATCTTCAGAATTTGATGATCTAGGATCTTCATCTACATGTGCAACTGTGGCCTGGCCTTCATTTCTCCTATCTATTCTGTCTTGGCGCTAAGGACATTCAAATGCCCTATGACCTTCTTCTCCACAGTGAAAACATGTTCTACGGAAGCCTCCTCTTCCAGATCCTTGTCCTCTTCCTCTTCCTCTCTGATCTCTATTACTCTGATCCTAGAGATGATTGGAATTATTTCCTCTCTGATTCTGACTGCTACTGGCTTCATCATTCTTTTTTGGATCTTCATTTCGGCCACCATATGACTATCCACCAGATCTTCCACCACGGCCTCTTCCATTTTGTCTGCTCTCAAACTTCTTGTTCAACTTTTCCTCTACTTTTAGGGAAAACTGGTATGCCTCCTCAATACTATTCATTCGAACCAGATTCAACTCCTCCTGAATGCTTGGCCTTAACCCATTAAGGTATCAGGCAACTTTCTCTTTATCAGCTTCTGCATGGTCTGTTCTGATGAGGAGTCGATAGAACTCCTCTGTATACTCTTGAACAGATCTTCCTGCTTGCTTCAAACTTTGCATTTTCTTTAGTAGGTCAAGCTCATAATCAACAGGAATGAATTGTCGCTTCAATTTATCCACCATCCGATCCCATCTTGTGATTTTATCTTCCCTCTTCTGTTTCACTCCAATTGAATTTCTTGCCACCAGATCTTCGCATGACCTTTCAATCTGGCCTTCGCAAATTTGACCCTATCAGGATCTTCAACATCTTCATACTCAAAATATTCTTCACATTCATTGATCTAGTCGATCAATTCTTCTGGGTTAAGATTTTCAGAAAATGTAGGAACCTCAATCTTAGGTCTTTTCCCAATCTTGGAAATCACCCGAAAAAGTCTTTCTTCCTCCTGGTTCACAATTTCAACTTCTCCTTTTTGATATTCTTCTTCGGCTTCATCCTCGCTTTCGTCTCTAACATTAAGATTCATTCCTCTACGAATCTCTTCTTGCAATGCTTGCACTTGTCTCTCCAGCTCTCTAACCTCAGGTGTCACAGCACCAGCTCTTCCGCCACGTTCTCTTCATCGAGGCATTTTCGTGATGTGTGCTGAAACCGTAACCACAGTCTTGGTGCAAACTGCCTCACAGTCGGTGATCTGTTTATACACTCAAGAAATCTGGCTCTGATATCACTTGTTTAAGGGTGCTCCCCTTAATACAACAAACACTTAATAAAAATAGAGAAACAACAACAATAATATGCAAGAACAGAAAATTGGCTTCTTATTATCTCCACAAATGTGGAATTACAAACTTTCAGAATTATAATATGCAAAGCCACATGGGCATTCCCTTACAATATTCTGGAGGACAAAGCCTCGAATCAATACCTAGATCTACTACCCAGAACTACCCTAGACAACACTACGGGCCTTCTTCATATAAGCAATTTCCACTACCCGAGAAGGTTCTAGAAATTTAGCCCTTAGGACCGACCAAACTTAGAATTATTTTATTTTACAATTTATTACATCAAAGTCGGTTCAAAATGAGTTTTGAAACCCAAACAAAAATTTTGAAGAAAAATTATTTTCTGCCATTTCAGGTGACCCAACTTTTGAAGACCATAAGTCATCACCCGTTGACCCGATTGGCTATTATAACCCCATTCTGGAAATGTCACGAAGCGCTCTACAGGCTTGACCCATGCAAAGTACCCGTCACCCAAATTTTTGACCTCATCCGTGGCTTTTAAAGCCTTCAAAACTGAGTTCAAAGTTTTTGTACCTTGCTGCCAATACCGAAAATCTTCAATATCTTCAAAACTAGACCTGATCTAGCCATGAAACTTTGCTAGCAGGCTGATATGACTGAGATGAACCTCCACATGTAAAATTAGAATATTCTGAGATCGTAAGACCAACTTACTAAAAATAGCA
Organism: Chamaecyparis obtusa; assembly: GCA_027943335.1. NCBI lineage: Eukaryota > Viridiplantae > Streptophyta > Pinopsida > Cupressales > Cupressaceae > Chamaecyparis > Chamaecyparis obtusa. Next base: position 186,194 of record BSBK01004696.1, on the reverse strand, counting down.
AGTTTCCATAAATAGAAACTATGCACAAGATAGCCCTTATTGAATACAAAAACAAAAATATTTTTGGGTGATGCAAGATTGCTCTTACACCCAAGATGCTCCTGCATCAAGTATATATTAAATTTAAAATTTATATCTTAAATAATAATAAAAAATATTGCATGAGAAAGTAATATTGAGAAAATAATGTAATAAGAATAGTTATTGACATAACATTTCTAGTGTTTTACTATTGAATTAAGTATGTCCCACTTCCATACCTACTATTAGACTTTTGCTCCACTATTGACTCCTCACTCCTACTTCTATTCATGTGAAAAAATAGATCAAAAGAATCAAAGAGGGAAAAGGTGCTATACCATGTTATATAAACAAGCACCTTCTCTTCTTTAATGTGTTTTGTCTTGCTAATTGGCTTTTCACTTTTCACAAACTTTTTCTTTTATCAATATTACTTTTCTGTTTTATTTTCTATTATTTATATATTTAATTTTGAATCTATATTATCTATAATTCTTAAATTGGTTTTCAAACACTTATAACAATAGCTTTATGATTTATAAAATATTAAATTATTTAAATATATTTTTATAGAATTAAGATGTCTTTGCAAATATTTTGTCTTTCTAATTAGCTTTTCACTTTTCACTAACTTTTTGGTTTATCAATATTACTTTTTTTGTTTTATTTTCTATTATTTATATATTTAATTTTGGAATCTATATTATATTTAATTCTTAAATTGGTTTTCAAACACTTATAACAATAGCTTTATGATTTATAAAATATTAAATTATTTAAATATATTTTTATAGAATTAAGATGTCTTTGCAAATATTTTAATGATTAAATTAGTAATGATATATACTATATTTTAAAAATTAGGTTACACACACACACACACACACACACACACACACATAATATTAGTTTATATATATAGATAAGATGAAAGTTTTTGTATTAATATAAGATTAAAAAATAACATAATTTCTATAGAGAAAAAAAACTAAAGGAAAGAGTGTCTGGCCTAAAACTTGATCTGCAATTAAATCAAACACTAGAGTCAAAATGAAACGAAGCAAAAAAACAAAGTATGATAGTTTTTATTTGTTACTCCTCAGTCTGATGAAGATGAAGAGTCTTTTTTGTCCTCAGTCCTGTGCAGATGCCAACTCTTGCGAGTCTTCTTGTTGTTCCTCTACTTCTTCTACGTCATCTGCCTCTTCCTCTTCATCAACCTCTGTCTCTACTGCTTCATGTTCACTATTCTCCTCTACCTCTGCATCAGTGTCACCTCCAACTTCTTTGGCTGACTCATCTTCTTACTCATTCTCCTCCTTGGAGGAGTCCCCACTGGCCAGGGCCCCCAAATTTTCATCATATTTATTATTACAATAAATAAACACAGAATTGACATCAAAGAAACTATATGCTCTAAAAGCAAAACAAAAGAAATCAGCAACAATTACTACCAACAAACAACCACAGAATTGATATAGAGTTCAGACTAACAATAGAGCAAAAAAATTGGCATAGTCAGCAATTCAAAACTCTTTTGCAAGATTGATTGTGTTACAACTGATTTTTTTCTCTTCTGCTAAAATGTGCTAATGTTACTCTGTACATGCATGACAACACTTGGAATGTTAAAAGCTAGGAAAAATAAATAACAACTAACATAAAATAAATGGGAAGCAGAGACAACTTTGAATAGTGTTCAAAAGGTGACAAGTTAGCTACAAATAATTTATAAATGCATGTCTTCTTCAATAATGGATCTTTTCTATTGCATTTTGATTGACTTTTCAAATAATGGAGCTTTCCTATGGCTCTCTAGTTCTCCCATATATTATTCGAACCAACTAGATGCCTTGAGTCAATCTATGTAGACCTGAATCCCAAAGCATTTATTGAACCTAAAAACAATGTAAACAGATCTGAATATAGAGCAATTTTAGCTAATCTTTTTTCCATTTTTTTCCCCCTCAGGTACAATATGACATCCATCGCGGTGGAGAAACTCTTGTGCAATGGGCAGAATCATCTTCATGTCCCGGACAAGTATGTCTTTCCTCTGGATGAACGGCCCAACATGTCTCAAGTCTGTCATTCTTATACATTTCTAGTCATAGACCTCAATGATTTGGAGGGGCCTCATAGAATAAAGGTAGTTAATCAGATTAGGTGAGCATGCAAGGAGGAGGGCTTCTTCGAGGTAAACATCTAGATTTTTTTTGTTCCTTTTTTTTTTAATCTGGGTATCGCCTAATTACAATATGGATCATTCAGATCATTAACCATGGAGTGCTAGAAACTATGATGAAAAGCATGATGGACATTGCCAGATAGTTTTTTTAAATGCCTGTAGAAGATAGGGTTTCTCTCTATTCAGAGAACCCATGGTAGGTAGTTAGGGTTTCATCAAACTTTAATGTCACTGAAGATAAATTCTTGAACTAGAAGGATTCTTTAAGACACCTGTGTCATCCCCTCGAGGAATTTATCAATTCATGGCCTCAAAAATCAGCACTTTACAGGTACTAACAAAAAAACCTTTAAAAAATAAAAAATTCACAGGGGAATTATCCAAGTGCTTGTGACCCCTTTTTTTCTCTCACTTATTTCATTTTTTTTAAAATAGAGAGCTTGCAGGGGAGTACTGCAAGGAGATTAGGGTACTGATTCTAAAGCTTCTGGCTACGATTTCTGAAGCCCTGGGACAAGATTCTAATTATTTGAATACAATCTTTGGAAAGCATGCCCATGTACTGATGATAAATTACTATCCTGCATGCCCAAATCTAGATCTTACCCTTGGCATAGCACCTCATTCAGATCCAGGTAGCATTATTGTTCTGATGCAAGGAGATGTGAGTGGCCTGCAAGTGCTCAAAGATGGGAAATGGTTTGCTATGGAATCAATACCCAATGCCTTTGTGGTCAATGTGCCTGATCAACCTCAGGTATTTAGTACTGTAAATGTTATTCATAGCATACTGACTTACCCTCTTTTCGAAACTCACTTTCGGAGGATTGAATTTCAAATTGCTTTTCTGTGAGTTTTTATTAGGTTGTAAGCAATGGAAGATTCAAAAGCACCGAGAATAGGGCTGTAACCAATATGACCATCGCACGGATATCAATTTCGACCTTCTATTCGCCTTCATGGGATACCTTCATTGCTCCTGCACCATCCAAGGTGGATGAGGAGGATCCACCTTTATACACAAGTTATAAATATGAAAAATACTTGACGACATTCTTTAGCCAGAGTTTAAAGGGAAAGACCATTTTGGATCGCTTCAGGATTGAAACCAATCCATGATTGAAAAATTATGGTATATAACTATTGTTGTTGGAATATACATATGCTAGTATGGACTATCTTGTTTTAGTAATGCTTTTTCTTGGAAATAATGTAACCTCTTCTTCTACATTTCCATTTAAGGATTGGTATGAGAACAACTTTTATTTGATAATTATAAAGTGAAATTTTCAAGTTTTATGGAATTAGTTTTTAAGATGTGCATTTAAGCATGACAAGGGTAATAATTCAATGATGGGAGATTCTAGGTTACATTTCTAATTATCACATGAAAATTTTAATATGGTATTAGAGCTCAGCTGGACCTAGCCAGAACCTCCAAAAATTTCACTGCAGGTTATGGGATACTGGAAAATGAGACACATC